>JARHVA010008832.1:0-397500 GCA_037957365.1 Torreya grandis | reverse complement strand
ATCTTCTTCTAGTACCCTCTCTCCAAACCAAAGTTGAGTCACACAATTATTAAATCTTAAGGCATAAGCCACAAGAGAGACTAAAAGGAACTTCAAGATTTAACGTGCTTTTAGTATGTGTTTTGTTTCCTTGATTTTTCTTGTCTTCACTTTGTTTGAGTTGTGAGATCACTTGTATCTTTTCTTTTCCCATATTTGTATGGTTTTAAGTAGGAAACAACTAAAAAACCAAGAAAATTAAGATCTACCTCATAATCATCCATCTTCCTCTCCTTAATCCATGGAGTACGTATCAGACATAGAGAGTTCTCCCCATCCTTATGGAAGTCATAGCATCCCTCAGATGGTTGCCCAAGGTGATATGGATTTTTCCACCTTTCTAGATAATAACCTCATATCCCTCCAAAATTACCCTAACACCATATCCCACCATACCCTTGCTTCGGTTCTACCTATTGACCCACCATATGGTATGCCATCCCACCTTATAGGTAGCACATCTATTGTCACCATTTCTACCCAACCTTTAGTCACCTAATCATATTCTTCTACAAATAATCTCACCAATACCACCATCAAAAATCCAACCCACCCAACCTACCAACACCCAAACACATTCCACCACAACTAATAACCCTTTAATATAGGAGCAACCCAAACTTTGGGCATCAGTACTCTACATACTATGGGATTACCCTCTTCTAGTGTTACCTCTTTTCTTCTCATTTCCAACCCACCTACCTCCACTCCATTTCATATCTTGGTGGTCCCCATACCTTATACCCTTCCACCCATTAGTACCAAGATTACTACCCATCCTCAGCCTATCAACTTGACCATACCTCCAACCTAACCCATGTCAATTCCTCAACAGGTTCCTATTGCACCAAACCTCAATTACATTCCTAACCCCTAGGTGTATATGGATCAATCCTCTACCCATCCTCCTATATCCATCTACCCATGCATGGAATCCTCCCAACCACCCATGTCTACATATCAATATGTGACAACCTCCCAACCTTCCACTAGTTATCCTTATACTACACCTACCTAAACCCAACATAATTTGTCCTACTACTACGGTGGTGCATAACCACAAACATATATTATTAATATATTAATGGATAAAATTACCACTTTGGAGTCATCTATTTCTATTTCCCATAACCTCTTATCATAGGACCAAATTTTTAATGAACCAATTCACCCATACGTCCCCATTCAACCTTATCCTCCTCAATGGGAGCTCCCTAAATTTTCAAAATTTTAGAGCAAGGAAGACCCTCAATAACATTTGGGAGCATTTAGATGCTCTTGTTATTTGATTGCCTATGATGAAGATCTCCTTATTTTCACCTTTCCCATGTCTCTATTAGGTATGGCACTAGATTGGTACAATGCTATTACCAAGCACTCTCCTTTTTCATTTGCCCAACTAGCTCAAATTTTCTTAGATCACTTTTCCATAAACATCTCTTAGAAATTTTCCATCACCAATCTTTACTCCATCTAGAAATTTGATGATGAGTCTATTGATGACTTTTTAGCTCATTGGATAATCTTGATAAACCAGCTCTCTTTCTCTTTACCCCAACCTGATCTAATTGAGATTTTTTTTTAGTCTTGTGCCAAACACATTTCCTCCACTTTACAAGTTCAGACTTTCAGAACCTTTGATGAAGCCTTCACCATGGCATGGAAGTTAGAGAAAAGAGACATTGATGATGGGAAGTTAAAATTTATAAACAATAATTCCACATTCAAATCAAATGAGACTTCCTTTTCCAAACCTACTAATCAAACCAACTCTAACACCAAAAACAATATAATCATGAATTTGGTTGTCCTTAAAACCGCTCCTCCATTGATTGTTAATAACTAGCCCAACTCTTCCAATTCCTCTAATAAAAACACTAGAAACCAAAACCACAATAACTAAAAGAAATTTACTCTGCTAGGGGATTCATATGCTTTGGTATTGCAAAATTTATTAAAATCAAATATCATATAACTCCCACTGATCAAACCTCCATAATAATTTGATTCCTCTCACCTTATACCTAGATGGTATAAGGAGAATGAATTGTGTGCCTTTTACCATGTCATTGGGCATGATGTTAGTAGGTGCAATACTTTCAAAAATGTTGTCCAAAGTATAATTAACAAGGAGGAACTTGTGTTAGATAATCCCAATGCACCCCCAAATCAATCACTTGACATATTTAGACAGCTATTTCCCAACCATGCCCCTTCCATGAATAATGAAACCAATAGAGTAGAATCCTCTCAAAAGCATGAGGTCCATACCATTAATGTGGTGCTTATTAAACTCATTATTGAGGAAACTATTACCAAAATCTCCTTTCCATTCCCTCCACTTATTGAAGTAGTGGATTCACCTTCTCTTCCTTTGGAAACTGAAATAAAGGAAACAACTATTCCCCTCTCTCTACTTGATGAGGTAGTGGAGATACCAACCTCTCCTTTGGAATACAAACCAAAAGTGTAGCCATTACCACCATATCCTTCTCTTTCATCATATAGAAATCCATTCTTCCTTGGGACAGCATTCCTAGGGATGAGGTCACTCTACCTACCTCTCCTATAAAGGACTCACCTTCCCAAACCTTGGAGCCTTTGATTGAGGACAAGAAAGAGGTATCCACTGCTCTCTCTCCACCCATGGTTTTGTCCTTTGAGACCAATACTGAAGGGACTAAACCCATCTATAATCCTTTCTCTAAACTAGTTCAAAACTTGGAGTACTTATCCCAACCCAATGCAGATTATGCCACATTTTGTTACCATCTTGGACTTCCTTACCCAACCAAGCAAGAACCCCCAACCATGCCATTATCAACCCAACCTTCCACTTTCACTATTTAACCCACCATCATCTCAGCGAAACCATTAGAAACCTCTACCCCTCAAGCCATCATTGAACCAATCACACCAACTCCACATGAAGTAGCCCAAACACCTTCTACCATCCCAACCAAGCTTTTCAAAAACCTAGGCATGCTCCCTACTTAGAGCCTTACTCACCCCCAGTTAAATTTGGATTTAACACCACTTAGCCCACAAAAGAAACCCTAATTCAAGCCAACCAAGAAAGGGGAGCCACTTAGGATCCCAAAAGCTAGAACGTTACCACTTATTTATACATTGACTTCCATTTTAAGGCCACATCCTTCTTCCATCCTAGGACCTCATCCTTTCATTAAGAAAACACATATCCCAAAATTAATCCAAACCTAGCCTCCCCTTCTTGCTATGCCCCTACCTATTCTTTTCATGCCCTCTACCTCTAAACCCTCCACTACCAAACATCCTACTTCTAACCCTTATATTTTTAAATCACCCACTACCAAACCTATTACTTTTAAAAATTCACCCTCCAAACCACCAACCACCAAGAATACTCCACCACCCAAAAATCTTGCTATTATGCCTACTCTTCAGAAGGCTTCCACCCCAAAATTCAAAACCAAAACTCCAACATCTCCTCCACATTTACTTGCGTCTTACTCAACCATCCTATAGAGATTATTGTAAGCTTTTTTCTTGACTTTACCTCCCATCAAACCATTTTACCCCCATATTCCTAATCCATCTTAGTTTGATTACAATCTGATTTACTCATACCATAGAATATCGAAACATGACATAGATAACTATAAAGCTCTCTAGGTCCTAGTCTATCAGCTATATGTTGATGATGACCTATTGTTATAAGAGCCACCCATAACCCCAAAACCACTCTGAGAATTATATACCACCACCCCAAACCTACCTTCTACCACACTCTCATCTAAGAATGAGGAAGAACCAAAGCAGTCCTTTAGCTTAACTCTTCCCCAAATCCATACCATCCATGTGGTCACACAATCATAAGCACAAAAAAAATATAAGGGGAAGGCAAAGGTGTCCATCCCATGGACATACCCTTCCTCTACCACCCAACCACTCAACCAAACCCAAAAATTCACACCTTGTTCCAAACCTAATATATCCATCTTGGGTACCTCTCAATCTAACCCTTCTAATTCAATCTAAAGGGTAGTTTTAAATAAAATTCACCAAACACTAGTGAAGATGAGTTTATATGAGCTAATCGATACCTTTCCTTATCACCACCAGGTAATGATAGAAGCTTTGCAATCCATAGAGGTCCAACCAAAAGATCCATAACCTCTAGAAGCCTTTGTCATATCCCTCTAGTTTTCCACCCTTGTTACTTTTAAATATTCAAAAGTACCCTCCATTCATCCCTAATATCTAGATCATCCTCTCTTCATTACCATATATATCAACCAAACCCACATCAAAAGGGTTATGATTGATGGGGGATAGCATCAACACTATCTCCTCCCATGCATATAACCAACTAAAATTACTAGAGAACATCATGTAAAAAACCATAGCAGTGCTCCTTCCTTCAATGACACTATGGAAATAACTCTAGGTTATCATCCTCCACATTCATCTAGGACCTCACACACTTCCTAAGTTCTTCTATGTAGTAGAAGGTGAGTTCCAATACAATGTTCTACTTAGATGCCCTTAGATCCATTCCATGAATTATGTACCATCCACCCTACATCAGTGCATCAAATTCAAAAATGAGGGCCAAGTAGTTACCATACAAGCTGACCCAAGTCCTTTTACATCATGCAATATGACGTACCACCCAAATGATGTTCTCTTCCTTCCCACCACCAAGTCTTCATCAAGCAATGATGATTATACTTCTTTTACCAACCAAGCATCAGCTAGCTCATCTATTCCTTCTACCCAAATCCCCATAAAAGACCCCTTGGAATCCACATTCTAATATCTCTCACTTAGGGAATATCACCTCTTAGCCTCTGATGCCTTCCCCACTCCCTAGGAGTATGGGAACCTTGAACAAAACCCTAGTTATGACCCTAATACTAGAACCACTATTTATTTTGTGCCTCCCAATCTCCAAATTAATCTTATCTATGGGGGACTTGATCAACCACTTACTTTTTCCTAGACCTAATCTTCTCCTTGACCATAAACTTTCAATTTCTCCTACCTAGATAAACTAGAGTTTGCTAAGACATACCTCCATAGGTGTGATTAGAATAAATTGGGTCTATGACATTATGAGCATAGATCACATGAGTTTCCTCCATGTTAGACTTAAAATCCTTGTGAAATATTTTCTCTTAGTTTTTTTCCACCCAAAGAGCTAATAGACTCGCTTCCCATTACCATAATTGACAAGGAAATCCCATCTTCACCATCTATTCCACCATTGACATCTAAGGATTTTGACATCATCCCTCCTAACTTTTTTTTTCATCAACATGATTAGCCTTGGACCCCTAACTTATCAAAAATAAGGGGAGACCATAACAATTCCTCTAACTTATCTTGAGATGGTTGGAGATGACTCTCCTACCATTAGTACCATTTGGTATCAAGATGATAATTCCATTCTTGCCTATATTGGTATAGAAGATTATTCTATCCACAAATATTTCCTCCTAAGACTTCAACCATGTTTAATGAATCCACCATGGATATCAAATTGGGTACTCTGAATAACTTGTGCATTATCAAAATTGGCCAATCGCTAAATTTTGAGGAGATTCAAGATTTCCCCTCCTTCTTGCAAGATCATAGCATATAATTTACTTAGTCTTATAGAGACAGAGGAATCAACCCCTCCATCACCACCCATAATATAGTCACCAACCATGATTCCAAGCCATTTAGGCAAAAACTTCATCAGATGCACCCTCACATAGCCCTTCTCATCAAAGAATGACTTCAACACCTCCTATCTATAAATTTCATTCAATCCATTGATTATCCCCAATGGGTATCTAATGTTGTCTCTATCACCAAATCCATAAGTGGACTTCACATTTATGTCAACTTTCATGACCTTAACCTTACTTGCCTAAGGGATGGCTTTCCCTTGCCAAGTATTGACTAGTTAGTTGATCTTACAGCTATTTATGAGATGTTATCTCTTATGGATGGGTTCTCAAGTTAAAATTAGATCTTAATCACCCTTGAAGATCAAGATAAAACTACCTTTATCACCCATAGAGAACTTTATGCTATAGGCTCATGCCTTTTGGTTAGAAGAACACTGGTGTAACCTACCAATGTTTTATGACCTACATCTTCCATGACCTTATTCACAAAATCATAGAAGACTATGTCAATGACCTCCTTGGGAAATAAAAATTTTATAAAGATCATTTTTTCATTCTTAAGATTATATTCTAATGGCTCATCCATTACCATGTCCATCGTAACCCCAAGAAGTGTATTTTTAGGGTCTTATCAAGAAATATCCTTTGGCTTTATCATTTTCCTTTGAGAAATTAAATTTGATCCCACCAAAATCAAATAAATTCTCAACATGCCTACTCTCACCCACCTTAAGTAATTCAGTGGTTTGCAGGGAAAGCTCCAATCCATTCATCACTTTATCTCTCAGCTCTCAGATTGATGCCAATGTTTCCACCACCTTTTTAAAAAGGATGTATATTTTAAGTGGAATAAAAACTATCAAAATGCCTTTGATTTACTTAAAAAGTACCTTCTATCTCCACCCATCCTCATTCCTCCCAAGGAAGATCAACCTTTTTACCTTTATATTTCCACCACTGACCACTCTTTAAGGGCAATTTTGGCCCATTGAGATGAGAAGCATAAAGAACAAGTTGTCTACTACATAATGCATATGCTTATAGAGTACAAGACTTGGTATATCTATACTGAGAAAATTTTCCTTGCACTAGTCTTCATTACTACCAAACTTATCCACTACCTCCTTAATCATAATACCTATGTCATAACCCATACTAACCCACTCAAGTGAATGCACTCCAAGCCATACCAAAACTAATGTATGGCTAAGTGGCTCATGCTCTTAGTTGAGTTTAACCTTGAGTTCCTCTAGTAGAGGTCAATAAAATGGAAAGTCATCACTAAACAATTGGTTGAAACATCCTTAGCCCATAACCAACCATCCTTCCTTGATTTTCATGATGAATCCATCACCACCCTTTTTCAAGAAGATATTACCTATCAAATGACCATGTTCTTAGATAGATCAAAACGTCAATATGGTGGGGAGTCAGTATCATACTTATTCCCCTTGATGTTGAACCTCTTCCTTTATCTTTTAAACTTGACTTCAATTGTATAAATAATATGGTTGAGTGCAAAGCCCTAGTGATAAGTCTTCAAACCACTTTAGCTTTGGGAGTCAAAAAAATTAGTATCTTTGGTGACTCCCAACTCATGGTCAATCAAATCAATGGGTCTTATAAATTTAATAATAATATCTTACAATAGTACAAATTATTAGGTTGTGGAGCTAAAAGCTTCACTATTGCAAACATGGAGGAGGTTGCTGAGTTACAGGGAAACCGACGTCAGTAGCGCAACCAACGTCAGTCATATCTAGTTACAGAGCAACTGAAATCGATCAGGAGTCAGCTGACATTGGTCATCTCTAGACAGATAGTGATCGACGTCAGTCGCCTGTGTGGTTCCAGAATTGTTAGTTTCACGAATAGTTTGTTTAACGAACCAGTTGTTTGCATGTGAAATACTAATTTAAGTCTTGAGTTGTGTGTCTAATTATTGTTTGCATGGGATCTATATAATAGACTCATGGGGGCTATATTGTAATTAAGGATAAGGAAGAGATCCTTCCAATTGTAAGATCTAGGTTTGTAGGTGTGCAAGGCCAGGTTGATCTACAGGTTGTGAAAGATTAGGTTAGATCTACATGGTAAGTAAGATCATTTGATTTGCAAGTTGGTGCAAGTTCATGGGAGATCTACTTGGATTACTTTAAGTACTTGTGTATTGGTAGTATTATTACTGACTGGTGGAGGTGAATAATAACTCTGTGTTTGAGTTGATTGTTGTGACCATAATTGAGAGAGAGAACTCTTGATTGAGAATTAATGGGAGTCTTAGAGGTGTGGGAAGCCTCATAGGTGTGAGAAGAGTGTGGCATCTTCTTGATTGTATTTTCTTTCTGGATGAGTTGAATACAAGATTGTATTGTCTCTCAAATTTTGTGTTGTTTCTGATTTCTAGTTACTTGTTACTTCTAGTTAAATTCTATGTTTAGTTGCTTATACAAGGTAATCAATTGTGATCCTAATCCTGACAGTGGAATTAGAGCTGTTTGTTGTTCTAGATTCCTGACAAAGTGGTATCAGAGCGAGGTTATAAGAAGCAGGTTTGTGTTTGATTACAGGTCACTCTCAAGAGTTTCTAATTGAGTGGGAGTATACCAATGGCAGAAGAAATTAAGCTAAGAATGGAAAATTTTATCGGCAAGAATTATCAATTATGGAGGATGTAGATAGAAGATTATCTATATTAGAAAGATCTGTACTTACCATTGGGTTGGGTTGCAAGCAAGCCCATGGATATGAAAGATGAAGAATTGAAGGTTCTTGATCGAAAGGCTTTGGGATCTATAAGGTTGAGCCTGGCATTGTCTGTGATTTCCAGCTTATCATAGGATAAGACAATGGTGGAGTTAATGGGACCTTTGGAAAATTTATATGAAAAACCCTCAACTTCGAATAAGGTATTTCTTATGAAGCAATTATTTAATTTACAAATGTTATAAGGTGGATCTATACACAGTCATCTTAGTGATTTCTATGGTTTGGTAAACTAGAATATTGTTTTTGATGTTGAAATTAAGGCTATCTTAATCTTATGCTCATTACCTGAAATTTGGGATAGTTTGGTAATGGCAGTTAGTAATACTGTGTCTGCTTTAAATATCTTAAAATTTGATGATGTTGTTAGTGTAATCTTGAATGAAGAAATTCACAAGAAAAGCATAGGTGAATCATCAGGGAATGCTTTAAGTGTTGAAAGTAGGGGAAGGCAAAGAGAGAAGATCGAGCAAGGGAGATCAAGGTCAAAGATAGGCAGGAGATCCAAATCTAGGTATGGTAGAATATTCTACTAGAAATGTGGAAAGCAAGGGCACATAAAGAAAGATTGTTGGTCAGTTGAAGATCAGCATGAAGGAAATGAAGAAGCAGATGTTGCAAGTGTTGTTGCATAGGATGCTCTTGTATGTTCCTTAGATAAAGTAGAATCTTGGGTGTTAGATTATAGTGCCTCTTTCCATGCAACCCCAAATAGAGCATCTTTTCATGATTATGTCCAAGGGGACTTTGGAGAGATTTATTTAGGGAATAGTAAACCTTGTCAAATGGTTGGCAAAGAGAAAGTGCAATTGAAATTACAAATGGGCAACACATGGGTGTTGAAGGAGGTCATGCATGTCTCAGTCCTGAAGTGGAACTTGATTTCTATTGAAAATTTGGGTGATGAGGGATGCACAGTAACTCTCATAGTAGACTCTTAGAAAGTTTCCAAGGGTGCACTTGTTTTAGCAAGGGGTAAGAAAGTAGGTACTCTTTATCTATCTACTTGTATTACTGATTCTCCTTCTAGTTTATCTACTTCAGCTATAGATTCGAAGATGTGGCTCCATACGCTTGGTCACATGAATAAGAAGGGGATGCTTGTTCTTGAGTCAAAGGGTAAGAGTTCAGATCCGAAGAGCATAGATTGAGATTTCTGTAAGCAATAGAAGAAAGTGAGGTTTCTTGAAACACATGCTACAAGAAAGGATCGGGTCTATTGCATAAAGAGGAAATCTAATGTTTTTGACAAGAACAGGAAAGCCTTGGTATTCAAGGAGAAGATGATGGATAGAGATCAGTCACAGGGGCTAAATAATTTTGAGCGAGGCAGTTTTAACAAGGGTTTGATTCAAAGTAAGCTCACAGATAAAAATTCATCACTCACAGGCAAACATAGTTATCAACGTCAATCAAGTGGAACCGATGTCGAATAGGTAGGTACCAACATCGGTCATGTGCAGACCAGAGTCGGTGGTGTTGGGCAAGTTAAGATTGATGTTGGTCAGGGAATCGACATCGACAATTAGGTCAGTTGCATGGAACTGATGTCGATCAAATGCAGACTGGGGGTGACTGACATCAGTCACTGTCAGAATAGATTTTGGGCAGACAACAAGTTGTCAAAGAGTCTCAAACACCCATGAGGAGGATTGAAGGGGTAAATAAGCCTCAAATTCATTATTCACCTTCTTTAGACTACTTGTTGCTCACTAATGGTCAATAACCAGGAAGTTTTAAAGAAGCAGAGCAGGTAGAATCTAGGAAATAGTGGGATCATGGCATGAATGAGGATGTTGATTCCTTGGATGAGAACCAAACAGGAGATTTGGTAGAGTTTCTAGCCAGAGAGAAAGCACTGAAAGACAAATAGATTCTCAGGTCAAAGAAGAGAGAGAATGGACACGTGAGATGGAAGGCCAGGGTATATGGTCTTGAGCAAGCTACAGGACAATGGAGGTTTAACCATTGTGTTTTCTTTACCAAGTTGGATAATATTAGCTACATTATCTTGTTATTGTATGTGGTGTGTATGCTTGTTATAGGGTCACACATGTAGGGAGTTGTTGAGCTAAAGGTAAAGTTAGTTCAGAGGTGTGTCATGAGGAATCTAGAAGCAGCAAGATTCTTTGGCATGAGAATGTCTAGAGACATGGAAGGTCATAGGTTGATTTTGTCTCCAGATGATTGTGTGAATAAGGTAGTGGTGA
Organism: Torreya grandis; assembly: GCA_037957365.1. NCBI lineage: Eukaryota > Viridiplantae > Streptophyta > Pinopsida > Cupressales > Taxaceae > Torreya > Torreya grandis. Next base: position 386,825 of record JARHVA010008832.1, on the reverse strand, counting down.
GGTTCAAGATGTGGGATGCAGAACCAATTTACACACCTATGGATGGACAGTTCATAGAACATTGTCCCAATTCACATAATGAGGTTAAGTGCATGGTATGTACTAGACCTAAGTTTGCCCAAGCAGTGGGTGTTGTCAGCGAGTTCGGGGTCAATCTAGGAAAGAAGCACTAGAAAGCAGTTCAGTGGATTCTCAGGTATCTAAGAGGGACCAACAGCAGGTATACATGTTATGCAGGGTCAAGCACTTCTCTACATGGGTATGTAGAATTAGATGTGGCAAGGGACTTGGATGATAGGGGTAGCACCACAGGTTGTGTGGTGGTTGGTCTTCAATATTGAGCTTGAAGAGGGATACAAGATAGGAAACAAATTAGATGATGTATAGGTATAGGTACAGATGTAGCTGTTTATCTCCAAGTGGGAGATTGTTAGGTTATGGAGCTAAAAGCTTCATTGTTGCAAACATGGAAGAGGTTGTTGAGTTACAGAGAAACTGACATTGGTAGTGCAACTAACATCGGTCATGAGTCGGCCGACATCGATCATCTCTAGACAGACAGTGACCGATGTCAATCGCTTGTGCAGTTCCAAAACTATTAGTTTCATGAACAATTTGTTTAACGAACCGGTTGTTTGCATGTGAAAGACTAATTTAAGTCTTGAGTTAATTGTCTAATTATTGTAATTATATGTCTAATTATTGTTTGCATGGGATCTATATAATAGACTCATGGGGCTGTATTGTAATTAAAGACAAGGAAGAAATCCTTCCAATTGTAAGATCTAGGTTTGCAGATGTGCAAAGCCAAGTTGATTTGCAAGTTGTGCAAGATCAGGTTAGATCTACATGGTAAGTAAGATCATTTGATTTTTAGGTTGTTTTAAGTTCATGGGAGATCTACTTGGAGTACTTTGAGTACTTGTGTACTGGCAGTATTATTACTGACTGGTGGAGGTGAACAACAACTCTATGTTTGAGTTGATTGTTGTGACCGTAATTGAGAGAGAGAACTCTTGATCGAGAATTACTGAGATTCCTAGAGGTGTGGGAAGCCTCAGGTGTGAGAAGAGTGTGGCATCTTCTTGATTGTATTTTCTTTTTGGATGAGTTGAATACAAGATTGTATTGTCTCTAAAATTTTGTGTTGTTTCTGATTTCTAGTTACTTGTTACTTCTGGTTAAATTTTGTGTTTAGTTGCTTATACAAGGTAATCAATTGTGCTCCTAATCCTGATAATGGAATCAGAGCTATTTGTTGTTCTAGATTCTTGACACAAATAACTATCTAATGTACTCTTATAATCATTTGAACACTATTATATCTAAACCATTCCATGATCTATGAATAAGTTTTCCAATACGATGGCTTCTCTCACTTCCTAGATCCCATCTACACATAGTGACTCTAATTTATCTATCATTATCCATTAACTTACCTAGCCTTTTTATATCAAATCAGACTCTCCAACCATATTTAATGTAGAGGATACCCAACTTGACCTTTGGTATAATCATATCTTTGACTATCTCAACCTTGCCATCATCCCTTCCAATCTTTCTAGAAATGGTCGAAGAGCGTTCGTTTAGGGTACCTCTCATTACACCATATTAAGGGGAATACTTTACAAGCATGGATTTGATAGCCTTATTTTTTTATACCTACATAGTCATAAGACCTCTTATGCTATCAATTAAATTCATGATAGGGTTTATAGAGGACACTTTAGTGGCCTAATTTTCATTAAATGTATTCTTCACCTTGGATACTATTGGACCACCCTTAACCAAGATTGTTTTGATTATGTGAATAAATGTGTTAAATGTTAACAACATGCCAATTTACATCATGCACCTATCCATAGTCTCCAAGTATCCAAATATTTCTAATCCTTCTCACAATGGGGTCTAGATCTTATTGGTGAAATTAACCCCCATTCTTTATAGCAACATCATTCTATAATCATTGTAACAAAATATTTCACCAAATGGGTAGAGGATATTCCTCTCATCTCAACCAAAGCCAAAAATATTTTTGATTTTATTAGCCATCACATTATCTATCATTTCGATGTTCTTCACAAAATTATCACTGATAATGATAAGTCTTTTAAGAACAAGAAATTTTAAGGTCTTTGTGATGCATTCAGTATCAAGCTAAGTTTGTCATCACCTTATCATCCACAAGTAAATGGATAGGCTAAAGCTTCTAAAAAAACTCTTAATAACTTGCTAACTAAAATGGTTAATACGTTTGGTTAAGATTGGCATTTACACATCCCCTTTACCTTATGGTCATATCATACTATCATTTGAACCCCTATAGGTGCTACCCTTTTCTCTCTTCTATTTGGAGTGGAGGTTTTCTTGCCTCTCAAAGTCCAAATTCTCTCTCTTTACATATCCTTGTAAGATCTAATTTATGAGGGAAATTATCATCAAGAATGTTTAGCCCAACTTTAGCTACTTGATGAGCATCATTTAACCATGCTTACTCATCTTCATGTCTATCAAGAATGAATCAAGCATGCTTATAAAAATCACCTCAAAGTGTAATAATTTAATATCAGAGATCTCATCTTAAAGGAAAATCAATATGTAACCAATATGGAGAAGAAAAAGTAGGGCAAGTTTGATTTTAATTGGTTTGGACCTTATATCATAATGCATAAGTATGGATTGGGAGCTTATCAATTGTCCTCTCTTGAAGGAAAATTAGAACCTGAGCCCCTTAATGTTTTGAATTTGCATCCTTTATTTTGTTAAACATGATCAAACTCACCTTTTATCTAACTTAAGTTCATCCCTTATTTTCACCAACATTCATCAAATTATTTTAAGGACAACTAATTAAATCCAGAATCATGTGATTAAATCATCACAATTATATCCCTAATCTTAAATATGGGTACCACATCTCTACCCATGACATGATTCTCATGGTAATTTCTATCTATTTATAGCATGGATTCCCATGGTCATTGTCACTTAAACCTCTTTTACCCATCATCAACTTTATTTTTCTCTAGTTATGCCTTCATTAAGGTGAACCTTTTAAACCTATATAAGCAAATCCATGTCAATAGCAAAAACAAAAAATTATATATTATATGGGTCATTCCAAGCATTTGTAGATTGCTCCCATGAAGGACAACTACCAATATCAATCAAAATTACTCAATATAAGGTATATTATTCTATTGAAGGATAGTTATCAAAAGACTTTAACAAATAGCAAAAACTTAGACCATTCCCTTGAAGGATGGCTGAGTAAAGCATTTGTCAAAGCATAGCAATTCTTGGAAATCTTCTCACATCAATCAGATCCCCAATCAAAAAACCCATTATCAAAATTAGATAAAGAACAAATAATTATGAAAGTCATAATTAGATTTCATAAGTAGACTTCCCGCATCAATCAGTATACACCTTATATGACATGGACTTGTTTATATTGGCTCTTTGTTAACCTATAGAAGAGGCATGATAGTCTCACAAGAAGGTTCCATTTTCATCCATATTCTTTTTATGACCTCTATAAACAAGGTATTTTTTAGCTTGCTTGACATTGGGTGGTCAAGAAAATTTTAACCAACTCACGAACTCTAATGAGAAGTATTCTAAGGGCTTATGTTCACAAGTTAATCTAACTTCAATTTGCTTTATTTCTTGCCAATTAAGAAGCATCATGTCTTCTTCTTATTCCCTCATACCTATTTATTGATACATTTATTTATACATTTGTCTTTTGATGGTCCTCTCCTTCTTATCTTTTCTCACATTTAGTTTTGTTATCCAACTTACTCTATGTGTTTTGTTAACCAATCTCATAAATCATGCATCATTTCATCCTACTAACCAATCAAATAAACTAGTCATCATCCATATATCATATCTACAACCATTTAATCATACATCAAAAATGAATGAGTCATTCACATATGTTATCCATTACATGTTTAATAGAGATAAGGAATCATAGACTCATTAATTTAAAACATGAGCATCATCATCAATACCCATAACCATAATCATATCAACATCATATCATCATAAACATAATTATCATTAAACATAAAATTAAATGATCACATCCATTAACAACACCAATAAACCATATCCACATCATGAACATAGTCATCAATAACCATGATAATAATCACAAGCAGCATAGCCATGTCCAATAGAAGATAACATCATAATCATCATCACATTATGAACATAACAACATCCATTAAATATCAAACATCATCATGACCATAAACTAAATATCCACATCATCACATGCCTACTTAGGTGAGTAAACATAAATAATAATATGCTAACCATAAGCAGCATCATGATCATAAAAATAACAACATCCATAACCATAGACAAAATACATAAACCATAACGACATCTATATATCATGAACTCATAACCAAAATAATCATGTACACAATAATTTACGTGTCTCTCAATAAGGTATATACATCTCACTATATCAACTCATATGCTAGTATCAAAGTCATATAAAACATCAAAATATAAGGTCTCATGTGAGTCTAAAACCCTAAAGCACCACTACCTCATAGAGCCTGCCCACCTCTTGAACCTGCCTGTTAACCTATAGATGTAGCCCACTTACTTGGTGTCTTACTACTAGCCCCTCTAGTGATCTTTGCTTTGTAATCACCCCATCTGAGCTCATCTAGAAGATGTTTTAAAACCAATGCCTCATAATACCTTATCTCCTCAATTGTGGCCACATGCCTCTCCATAGGAGTAGTACCTGGTGGCCCTATAGGCACCCACGATCCTTATCTAACTAATGCTATCTCTTCTCATTATTGGTCTCTCTCTTATGTTATTATGACCACCTATCCTTATGATGCATCCCTCTCCTAGGTCACAAATGTTAAAGATGCACGTGTTACATCTAGTACCCCCCATACCTGGTCTCTCTCTATAATCAATGGTTGTATATCAGGGTCATCCAACTCCATATAATCCCTACACCCCACCTTTATGACCACATCCATATCCTATGATCCATCATCTCCTCCAAAAAATACTATGTCATAATGTGCCTAAAACCATGTGGGGTACTCATCAGTGATGCTTGCATCATCAATCTTTACCCTCACTGGTAGAAGCTCATGGTTAATGAACTCATAAATTAGATTTGGAGCAAGCAATGGGAACTCTACATCTTCCCTCTAGTACCTTAGAAACTCCCCTAGAATATCTTGGATGATCCCAAACTATCTCTTCACCCTATCAAAAGGGATGAGCTCCACCTCATGGTCTCACCTCTTGAAAATCCATCTATAGCTCTATAATGATAGGGTCTACCTAGCATAGCTCACCCATTTAATAAACCTAACATATGGGTCCCAAATGACCTTACCCTCCATAAGTGCCTCTAATCAGTCTCTATACCAATCTAGGTCTCATTATCTTTCCCCTAGTCTTATGAGCATGTAATCACCTCCCTATCACATATAGTCAACCCTATAGTCCATCTGAGCAAAACTATGCCACAATAATCTAATTGGTCTCAATACCTTGATATTCTCATATGCCTAGTAGTGTATCATGAAGCTAATGCTAATCTCATATATCCTATGGGCATAGTATCCCCATAGCTCTTGATAAATTTGAACTAATAAAATAGTTGCCCATGCAAATATTGTTTGATATAACCACATATCAATAAGAACCCCTAGAAACATGTATGTAAATATACCACTACTAAAATCTGGTAGAGCATAACATGTGATGGCTATCATTATCATCATAAAAAAGTATCTCTCCCTATCTTAGTGATATGGAGGTGTATACTAAAATCCTCTTGAGTTCCATCTCACCAGAATGCGGTCTACTTTATATATATGATCCACATGTTTGTCTTGATCATCACTACTCATATGATATATTATCTCACCTTATAATGGTAATCACACTATCCAATGGATATCCTCCAGTAGGATGGTGATCTCTCTAGTTAGCAGTAAGAAACTCTTAGTGGTTGAGTCCCATCTCTTGATGAAGGCCACTAACATAGTTTCATCACATAGCATTAGTATTACCTCAACCCTCCTAGGCCAACCTCAGTCATGTGATCCCAATCCTGGTCCATCATGCCTCAGCATACCTTATCAAAGATCTAGGGCACTCGGTCCTACATCTAAAATTGCTCATTTACCTGCAAGGTTATATTAATACCTTGGTTTACCTAGTCCATCAAACTTTGCCTATAAGTTAACCTATTTTAATCATCTCTTACCTTAATTTATTCATCTAATCTACCCATAATTCACCTAATCCTACCTACAACACATCACTTTTTAACCCTATCTACCCTATCACACCTTCACAACATTCAAACCTTCATCCCTTATTATTTTACATTAATCTTTTTTACGTCACAATGATCATTAATGATTGAGTGTTGATCGATGATAGTTCTTTTTGGAACCATCATTGCTCTACCATCAATCATTGATGGTCAGGTGGTTGGTCATCCACTCATTGGCCATTTGACACTCACCTATTGACTGGTGACGGTCAATAACTACCACCGATGGTCACTGTGTGGTGACCATTGGTGACCTAACCCTAGGTCTTCCCCACCAAACTCTTCAATCAATGAACCAAAAAACTACCTAAGCCACTCTACCTAACTCCCACCCATATACCAAATTTTCAAACTCAAATCCCTCCCAAAATTTTCAAAATGCCTAACCCACCTATCCACAGCAATAACCAAAATAACAAAACTAAATTCAAGTGTAAAGCTATAAATTCTAAAACATCATCTACCTCATTCTAAAACCACCATCATGGAAGAGCCCTCAGAACTATTACCTAGAATCACACTCTCCCTCATCCTTGATGCATCCTAGTTAATTATCCTCTACTATACTCAATTATCAACTCTCAGTCAATCTCATCCACTCAACATCTATCTCAACTAAGCACACTCAATCACCATCATTTTTCTTCACACATAATAACTTCAATCATCGAAGGTCACAAATTAACAAATGAGGAAATAAAATGCCTCATTTGACTTTTAACCCTCACCCTTTTAGGGTTGACATATGACTATTGACGATCACTTGGTGACCATCAATGTTAAACCCTGACCATTGATGGTTGACCCCATTAGGTATTTTTTAATCTCATCCAAACTTTTTTAACATAATCATAATTACCACTACCAAACATCGACGTACACATTCTTCACCAACCTAACAACCACCTATATCACCTCGACATTGGTCATTTTGGCCCAAAAGTTTTCACATTTTGTGATGACCTTGCCTTGGTCATTTTGACCAAAATGACCACACTACCATACTAAATACCATGGACTTGCACTGCCTTTATGCACCAACTATTTTTATTTTCAAAGGTTCACTTCCTACCTTGGATACCTATGAATACATTGACCTCACCTAGGAAACTTACATTTATGAGTACAATCATAACCACCATACCTAAATGTGGTCACTTGGTCTACTTGTCACTTGTCTTTTTAATACCAAGCAAGATTTACAAACTACATTAATTATGGTAGCTTAGTCTATGCATGATCTGTGATATTGCACTTAATCCCATTTTATGTGCATGCTTGTGCTTAATTTCCCAACCTCTCACCAACTTTATCACCCACTTCACCACTTGTCAAACCCACCACTGACATTATTTCACCTCATCAATTCCTAGTTTGAGGGGGAACACCTCCTCCCATACTTAGGGTATTTGACCTTCGACCCACCATCCATTTATTTTGCATCTTGTAGATACAAATTTCATAACAAAAAAGTGGTAAAATGTAGACACTAGAAAACCACACACTATGATTCTAGATGTTTCACTAACCCTTAGACCACCCTTGGACCCCCTTGGGACCATTTCATAACCTTTTAACTTCTAAACATAAGTCATAATGGCTAATTATACCATTTTAACTTTCCCTCTCAACTACTGATAGTTGACCATTAACCATCGATGGTCAACTTTTAACCACCTCAAGGGTTAACTTCAACTAAAAATCTAGCTTGATCTTCCATTAATAGCTATTTTGATCTACCATTTTGCATAATCAATGCATGTTGAGCTTAAATTTAGATAGCTTGTTAAACTTATTTTTTTACCACTCCCTTCCCTCTATATCAAGAGAGGAAGAGGAGGTGAGGAGCGATCATCAGATAACTTATGTAATAGATCAAAGCTTCTCGTGTGGGTATCCTTTTTACTTCTATCAATCAGGATAGATATCAAAAGCATTACTATAACTCATTAGTCAACACCCAAGGCACTATCACTATGCTAAAATTAATTTAGAATCTACAACAATATTTTAGCCAACCTCAACATTCTTCAAACTAATAAAAATAGAGCTAACTATCTATTCTTTATCAGGATTCAACAATTAGTTTTTTTGCTTCATTCCTTGTATCACTTCCTCTTCCATCCCACTTTCTAGTATTGGACTACCCTCTATCTCACAACCAGAATCCAACCCAAGCTCACCTTTCAAAACCCTCATATAACCTTCCCAACTAGAATTCTTTTCTAAAACTAGATCCCATAATAACCACCGATGGTTTCCTAACCATTGATGGTTTGACCCTAACCATCAACGGTTCCTAACTACCAATGGTTATCTAACCATAAAAGGTTTTACCCCAACCACTAATGGTCTCTATCATTTTCAACAACAAACTTATTTGACCTATTAGACCCTAACCAAATTATACTTTCTGAGTTTTTATCTTATCACAGAGGATCAATCAATTTTTTTAACCACATTTAATTTATTTAGCATTGATATATATTCATTTATTTCTATAATTATTCAATATCACTTATTTATTCTCAAGCACTTATTGTATTTAATTTCAGTATCCTCTATTATTTATGCAAGCAATTTATCTTTCATTTTTAGAACTTAATTATTTAAAAGTGTGAATTGATAGCCTCCAAAGAGGCTTGTGCTTCTTGGATGTAGCTCACACTAGGCAATCCACCCTACTATCCAACTAATCAACCATTTCTTTATTTCTTTATTTTTTGTAGGTCATTCCTCCCTAGAAAAATAGGAGTCTCCATAATCATCTAGATCAATGCATGCATAACATATTAGGTTCTAATAACCTCACCTTTCTTTCAAGTTTTATAACTTTATTTCTAAATAAAATAAAGAAAAATTTATGTGAAACACCCTAAAGTCATCTAAATTTCAAATAAAAAATATCCTAATGGTTGGCCTAATGCTATTATACAAGATATTAATATGATAGGAGTGGTGTTTATGCATGATCCTTCCTCATTCTAAACAAACATAACACAGACCTAGAATTCATACCAAAGAGCATTTATTCAAGAACTCAAGTGAGCAAAACTACCCTATTCTATCTTATTTCCATATCAATCATAGGGACATAACATCTATAAGTCTAAAGTAATGAATGAGCAACTCAAGAGTCATATTTTCTAAGTTACAAGCTAAGTCATTGTTGTACCTACTTATCACACATTTCATGATTCACATACAAACCAACATGTAGGGGAAACTACATAAGGTTGAGTCCTTCTTCAAAGTATTGGCTATATAGGAAACACTCATTGATAGAGGGCTCTTTTGGATAGTTTAACACTGTGAGCCCACTAATTCATTTTTACCAAGATCACTATGAATATGATGAATAAGTGTTTGGTTGTTTGACAAGGAATGATAATCCATGACCCAAATCTAAATGAACTAGGGTGAAGGTGATGATGAACCAAGAAGCATCTAGGTGATTGCAAGTTTGAGTATGTATTTTGTATTATAAATCTACATTTGATTTAGACAGTAGTGTTGATGTAACTATCCTAGGTTGATGTAAGTGTCCATGGTTATAGAGGTACCTAATCTAAAAGTTGGTGATTGTCCTAGAATATTCTTCTAATCTACTCCTTGCCTACTCAAGATCCAAATTTATATTAGCATTAGAACCTATTAGGAATGGTGAATAAGCATTCCACCCCAAGATTCAAAAGTGATAACTCTAAAACATCATATAATGAAGCTGTAGATAATTGATTCCAAATCAAAGTGAATCAAGTGTTATTCAGAAATATGATATGTTAGTACAAATAAAATCTCTTGCATAAATAGGCAAGGTAAAACATAGAAGCTAATGTGGGATAAATCCTCACATAGTAAAAACTCACAAAAGGATGAAATATCTAGCTAATACACTAGCAAACATGAGAAATACATGAAATACATAATCTAACACCCCACCTCAAGTGAAGCTAGGGGATAACAAAATCCAAAAATAATAGTGGCATATCCACAATATGACTCTTAGAAATGAGGCCTAATAAGGTAATCATGTGCAATATGTATACATGAAATTAAGAAGAAATTTATCCTCACAAACACCCCCAAGGATAACTTTAAAAACCCCAAGCATGCAACGTAACTCAAGGAAATGAGGTGATGCAAAAGGCTTTGTGAAGATGTCTACAACCTATTGTTGAGTCAAAATGTACTTCAAGATAATATTTCCATTCTAAATGTGATGATGAATTAATTGCATATGTACCTCAATGTGCTTGGTCTGATCATGTTAAATTGGGTTGTGAGATATGTGATTTACACTCTAGTTTTCACCCCAAAGTATAGTGGGTGAATCATGTGTGAAGCCAAACTATGTCAATAATTGATGAAGCCAAAGAATCTGATGACTCACTATAATTGTTGCCTTGTACTTAGCCTCTATAAATTGAATTTCAATAGCCTACTACTTCTTTCACAACCAATCAATAGGTGAAGAACCAAGATAAAATATGTAGCCAAAAGTGGAAATATTGTCATCAAGAGCACCTACCCAATCTGAATCATTGTATCTAACCAATTGAGTAGAACCTATGGTGTAGTATAATCCAAAATGATTAATGCCTCATAGATATCAAAAAATCCTCTTGGCAGCCTACCAATGACTATCATGAGGGTCATGTTCAAACCTAGATACAAACCTAACTATAAATAAAATGTTGGGGTGATTATGGGTCAAATACATAAGACTCCCAACATCTGCCTATATAATGTAGGATCACAAAGTGGAGTAGTAAAATAGTAGTGAGAATCACTCTAGAATGAAAAAGAGAAGGACTTGGCTTGCAATCAACCATGCCAAAATGCTAAATAATATCAAGGGTATACTTTTATTAATTCAAATAAATCCCTATATCTGGCTATGAAATCTATAAACCAAGGAAGAAATGCAAAAGACCAAGATCTATCATGTTGAACTATGTTGAAAGTGACTACTAAATAGTCTAAATTTGAGATGAGTAACTACCTATGAGAATAAAATCATCAACATATAAGACCAATATAAAAATGCCATCCCCAATATGTTGAATATACACTATGGGATTAAAGTGATAGTGAACAATCTAGTAGAGAGAATAAATGAATCCATCCTCTCATACCAAGCTCGACAGACTTGTTTGAGAATGTAAATAGACCTCCTAAGTTGACAAATAAGAGAAAAATCATGAACAAACCTAGTAGGATACTCCATATATATTTCCTCATACAAGTTTCCATACAAGAAAGCACTCTTAACATCCATCTAATATACTAGCCAACCATATGATGTAGTAAGAGAAAGTACAAGGCAAATAGAATCCATCTTGGTAATAGGTGAAAAAGTATCAGAGTAGTTAATACCTTCAACCTATGAGAACCACTTTATAATAAAACATGCCTTATACTTGTCAATGGAAACATCAGTTGCATACTTGGTGTGGTAAATCTACTTGCACCTAACCAACTTCATTCCCTTAAGAAGAGTGACCAAATCCCAAGTGTGATTCTTCATCAATGAATAATACTCATATATCATCACATCATCCCACTCCTATATCTTATGAGACCGTAAAAAAGATAGTGGATCCCCCAAAAATGTTTGTCACAAAAATATAGTACCCATATAATGTGCATGATAATATTGAGTAGGTGGAAGATCTTGTATGAAAGGTGTTACCTTAGAAACTATAGTATGATCCCACATAGGCATTGTGGTAACATCAATGTGAATAGGATCATCATGCTCTATAACCTCCTTAATAATCTCTTGAATTGGATCCTCAAAGAATGAATCCTTGATAGGAGGTGAATCATCAAAAGAAGAAGGTATGGAAGAAGATGAAGAGTCATGATATATAAAATTATCATCAAACTATACATGTGTTTGAAAATGAACATCATGAATATCAATATCTAAAAGACAATAAAATCTCATGTCCTTGCAATACCCTACAAAAATCAAGGGTTTACTCTTCTTATCCATTTCTTTCCTTTTTTACTTTGGTACAAATGCCCAAGAAAGGATCCCAAAGAGTCAAAAAAATGATACATTATGCTCGGTTCCAAACCAAGCCTCTTCCAAAGTCATATGCTCAAGTGCTTTATGTGGTATGCATTTTTTAATGTAATTCACATAATTAATTACTTATGCCCAATAGATAGGAGGTAAATCTCATGACTTCATCATACAGTTATCCATTTCCTTTAGAGTTTGATTCTTCTATTTTGCTAAGTCATTATGATGTGGAGTATGTGCAACAAAATGCTAGTGAATAATACCATGGGTTGCTAAAAAATTAGTGAACTCTCAACTGAAATACTCCCCCCATTACTTGTATAAAGATTCTTGATGCAACTATAATATTGTTTCTTGACCAAAGCCTTAAATAATTTGAAGTGATCAAAAACATCACTCTTGTACTTGAGGAAATAAAACCAAATATGCCTCAATAAATTATCAATAAAGGTAAGTACATACTTAACTCCATTAAAATAAGGATCAAAAAAGACCATTAAATCACTATTCATAATCTCAAGTGGTGAATAATCTCTCATGAACATACCCTTAGGAAATGGTTTCTAGTGTTATTTCCATAATGCACAACTAGGGCAAACTCCATCAAGTCATGAAACTTAGGGAGACCCTCTACCATATTTTGAGTGCTCAATTCCTTCAAATATTTGTAGTTTAGGTGTTCAAATCTCTCATGACAAAGCCAACTCTCAAAATCTAAATGAGAAAGTAAACACATCCCTATAGGAGTATCATCAAAACCCCCAAAATAGTAGATTCAAGAACTATGATCAACAACACCCTATGTAATAAGTGTGTGTGTCACTAATAAATCTCAAAATTTATCACCCTATAGTGTGAAAGTAATTATCTTACCTTGTCCAAATTGGAAGATTTGATACACTGAAAGTAGATTCGTGGTATGTTTAGAACATATAATGCATCATTGATGCAACCACCATATATATGTATGTCACCCTTCCCCTCAACATAAATGAAAGAAGAATATCCAACATCAATGTTTGAAGTATAAATTAGACCAAGAGATAAAAAAGACTCCTTGGAAGAAGTCATATGGTGTGAGGTACCAGAATCTAGAATCCAACTATCTAAAATAGGTAATTGTGATCTCTCTATAATATTTAGTGTTTTCCCATGCTCATGAGATGGATAAGGAGTGGAGATAGAAATATTATGTTTTATGATGGCATCCTCTAAGGCTTACATACTCTTAAAACACCTAAACTCTTCATGAATAGTCCCCCATAATAGGATCAAGATAGGTTAGACTTATTCTTAGATTTGGAAGATGGTTTAGGTTTAGATGTGTTAGTGTTGTGCTTAGGTGCATTTTGAGATGGAAGAGGAGTGTTCTTCTTCTTACTATTATTTTTCCCTTTGTTCTTAGGATTTGATGTAACTAATAATTTTTGAGAGGTGGAAGACTCAATTTGAGACAATTTGGATTCCTCCTTAGTAAGTCTCTCATAAAACAACTCTAGATTTGGCATATTGAATACGACACCTAAGGCATCCATACTAAATTAAAATGTAGAGGTAAAGATTTGGAATGGAATAATCAACTTAGACAAAATCAATTACATACACTCTTCATCATTTTTATCTTGTCCCCTCCCATTCAACTGTGTCAACAAATGCTTAAACTTAGTGATATGGTCTATAATGGAGGAAAATTCATCTAGATTTAGTGAAGTAAGCTCCACTTAAGGCTACATGATTCACAAGTGATCTACTTTCCCAAATAAACCCTTTATCTTATCCCATATTTTGAATAGATAATCACACCCATCTAAATGAAATAAAATATTGTCGCTTACATAACCCCCAATCAAACCCATACACTCTTCAAACTTACATTGGTGCTGAAATTTTTCAAATTCACATGTAAATTGTGGTTGAGTTTCATTCATTAGAGACCATAAACCTTTGGGCTTTATGATTATTTCTATTTGAGGTCTCCATGTATGGTAATAATGTGTAATCAAAGTCACATAATGGTCAATAATAGAACTATAATCCATGCTAATTAATCACCAAAGAGTAAAAATAATGTATAAGGATACACAAAATTAGGATCGAGACAACCCCCCCAAACGATTGTATTAAGGAACCCCCCAATTTGTCACTTTTTAAAAGTAGTGCATTTTTAAAAATTAATAACACTAATATATATAGAATAAAAAACCATGCACTTTTGAAAATATAGAGATCAAATCTGAGTTATGGTTCAAAAGTTATAGGTGTTATCATTTTTTATAAAGTGGGTCAAAATATTAAAAAAATACTACAAACTGATTTTTATGACCAAATCAAAAAAGAATGTAGTCCTCCAACCACTCGTTGGAACCAAAATTGAACCATAAACTCAAAAATTCTAACCAACATGAAAAATGATCCTCCTAGTTACCTTAATATGCATGCAAGTGAAGTTTACTTCCTCTTGAGACAAAAATTCAACTTATAAAAGAAAAAAATGAATAAAGAGGCTATTTTGAAAGGAATCAAAAATGGTTTTACTATTTTCTTTTAGCATAGATACCTCTAAGAAGATGAAAATACAAATCTACGCCCCTCTAGAACAAATGCCAAAGACCAAGAGAAGACTTTTTTAATGACAAATTGAGTAGATCTTCTTTCCAATTCAAGTTTGTAATGCCTCTTTAACTTATACAAGTACCACTCTCCTCATTTGTAATGCCAAAATTAAACATTCAATAAAATAATGAACACATAGTAAATCTGGGATGCCAAGTTTGTAGATTTCAATGCAAAGCTTGTAGATTACAATGCAAAAATAAAGGGAGAGAGTGCATATCTAAAAATTATAAAAAATAAAATAAAATAAATAAATAAAAAATAATAATGCCTAAATCAAGCATTCAATGCCTCTTCTCAAACGCAGGTCTAAAACAAAAGCACCTTAGATCTCAGCTTCTTATTTTACTACAGATTGATCAAATCTGAAATGTCAAGATTGAAAAGAGTTTCAATACATATATCAACACCACATTCATATTTCAATGCCACATTTAGTGCTTTTGATTTCCATGCTAGATCTGTAATAAAAAAAGACCAATGCTAACTTTAAAGGAAGATGTCACTTTGGCTCCTTTCACGTAGCAGATCTCGAAAGGAAAATGCCAAAGCTGAAGAAAAATATTTAAGATGCCTCTGATTATTCTCTTCCAAATCCAATGCTTTGGCAAAGGACACCAATATCTTTGAATACTTAGATCTACTTTTTTGAAACAAAAAAATGCCAAACTTATTTCTCCACAGACAAGCACCAACTTTTAAAGCCAATGCTAAACTATATTTTTCCTCTAAAAATAAAGATGCCTCCTTTACTCTAGCAGATCTCCATGCTCCTCAATAGAGTAATGATGCCTCTCTCAATAGAAAATAATGCAAAATATTCAAAATTATAATCTTCAAAAAGCAAAAGCGTTGAAAAGGTTTGCCAAGATCGCCTATGCTTCCTCTCTACCTTCCCTTTGAGAATAAAAACCACACGGTTTTCTTTAAAGCTTCAATTAAAGTGTTGAATCCATAAGAGGGAAAGAAAAAAAGGCTGAGGATTTGTGACATGGGAAGAAGCAGTGGCAAGAGAAATTTTTGAAACAAATTTATAGCAATGAAAATGGGAGCAACACCTCAAAGCTTTGGTACCATGTTAGGAATGGCAAATAAGCATTTCAACCCAAGATTTAGAAGTGATAACTTCAAAATATCACACAATGAAGTTATAGACAATTGATTGCAAAGCAAAATGAATCAAGTATTATTCATAAATATGATAAGCTATTACAAAAAAAAGATCTTGTATAAATAGGCAAGTCAAAACACATAACTAGCCTAACTAGGCAATGTGGGAGAAATCCTCATATAGGAAAAACTAATAAAAGGATGAAATAGCTATTTAATACACTAGCAAACATAAAAAAATACATGAAATACATACTCTAATAGAACCAACTAATTATCTTATTTTTTTCATTGCAATATCTAGCATAGTTGTACTTTTTATTTTTAGCATATCTCAACATAATAAATTTAGTATATGTTTTATTTGAATTTTATAATTAATTGGCCTATTATAGATTTGTATATCACTCTTATGCTTATTCATTTATATATTATTAACCCTATATACCCATTATTAGGATCCACGTCTAATTTATGGTTTATCATTGTCTCTCAATTTTTCATTTTCATGCATGCTTGAATCAAACAAATTTAATAAACATTTAAAATTATGCAAGTAGGACATCAGATATAAGGTCTACAAACATTCCATATTCTTGGATATCTTGTTCACCTTTAACTAAATATTATATTAATTTTATTTTTCAAATTAACATCTGATGATTGAGCATATTGTATAGGTATTGGTGATAATATCTTTGCACTCTTTGGTTTGCTAAAAAAACATGATTGTAGCATAGTCATCTTAGTATTTTTTTTTTCATCAAAATCAAATCAAATGAATCAAGAACAAATTTTTATTTAAGCTTGGGACCAAAATAAGTCAAATTTTACAATGAGAACCTATAAATATTACTTATGAAGGTGTTGTTGGACATAAATTTCAATTATCTTCTAGAGAGTTTTTTACCATGAAAGTCAAAAGAAATGGATAGTGCAGTAAGTTCTGAAAACTCAAAAAATATAGTGTAGTTAGTGTCACACACTAGATTAATTTGACAACTCTAATGAAGATATTGTTGAGATCAATCATAAGTTCATAATCAAATAAATACATATTAATCATCTTAGTGATGTTGGATTTTATCAAATAGATTTGTAGCATTCACATGATAATTAAAAATCAACTTCATATCACCTTAAGATCTCTTGAAATCTAAATATTCTATAGCATAATAGGAGACTTTTATTCATGCTTTTACATATAGGTTAAATTTTTGTCACATAAGGATAAATTCATGAGTATAATCAAATTTTTAGTTTATTTAGATGTTGTAGAGGATCTAGAAAAACCCTTCCTAATTTCTCATTATGTTATCATTTCTTGAAACATTAAAAAATAACAATGAAAATGTAAGAGCATTGTTGATGGTCATTGTTAGAAAACTAGCTTGTTGGCTAACCATTTACTAAATAAAGAACCTTGATTAGAAAACCAACATGTTTATTGATCAAATTATACAGATGTGTATGTGTGTGTGTGTGTGTGTGTGTGTGTGTGTGTGTGTGTGGGGAGGGGGGGGGGGGGGGGGGGGGGCAGGAGAGCGGGGGGTGGAGTTGTAAACCAGAAATGCTATTTGTTCCCAAAAAATAAATAAAATTTGTATCTGATTGGCTAATTTTTCTACTTTATTTCAACACCTTTAACCACATTGACAATAGAGAAGCCAGAAAAATTGAATGTATGGCCAAGATACATATTATACTATTTTATTTTAAATTAATTTTTAGTTTGATTATTAAAAATAGATCCACTTTTGAAGTTTCCCAAAGAAGAAAAACAAACTTTGTATGTCCCAGTTGATAGGCAAGTGAATACAAATGTGTAACTCTTTCAAATCAGCAAACGAAGAAAATATTTTTATGTTGAAAATCTAGGCTTAGGAGCATAGCATACTTGAATAAAATAATGAGACTTTTTAATAACAAATTAATATTGCAAGGAAATTGCTTTCATTAAAGAGTTTATGTAATTTTAGTTTATTCCTCAATTACTACAAAAGTACTTGGAAAACCTAACTACTTATGCAGATGATTTCAAAAGTATATTTCTTAAAAAAAAATCATTATATACAGCGTACACAAATAAAAGAAAGAAATAAATTTAAAAATGGGGAAAATTATATAAAAAGAGGGATTCAATATCCCAAACCAAATTGAGGTGGGCTTAGAAAGATCAAAGTCATTATCCAAATAATGATATAATACAAAACAAATTCATTAGGTATATTTTCAAAGAATTGACTTGAACAAAATGTTAAAAAACATGACTCTAAGTCAATAACAATAAGAACTATCATGCATGAGGACATGCATAAATTTAAGTGTGTGAGAGATGATGAGGCCATTATATGCCTCATTATATCATTGTTTTTCCTTCCGAAAGTTACCTATAAAGTGGATTTAAATGTAATCTTTAGAACTTATAGTTTATTTAAGGTTAAACAGTGGATATTTATCTTATATATTATTTGGGAAAAAAATTATTTACTTTTTCAACTATTATATAGAAAATATGCACAATTCTTGTATATACAAGCCATAATAGTCCATAAATGTAAACATAAGGTTTTGAACACCCACAGTGCCAAGTGGGGAATAATATTGGAAAAACTTGGAAGTATTATAGAGCTACAAAGTCTCATATGAAGTAACTCCTTAGTTCCTCATTACCTCATGAGTTAGCTCTTAGGTTCCTCAGTAGCTTCTAATATCTATTAACCAACTTTTGAGTTAGTCCTAAGGTCCCCATACTAACTCTTGAGGTCATCAGAATGAGTTCCATAAGTCAATAGTTTGGCTCTGTAGATGTAAAAAAATAGATTCAAAGATCTAAAGCTTCAAAAATATGAAATCAAAGAGCTCTAGAGATGATTACAATCTATTCTTGGAAAATCAATTCTATGAAATCTATTTCCAATATTTCCAAAAATAGATATTTGTAGAAATAGTGAGATATTTATAGCTAGGAATATCTTAGTCTTTTGTTATTTGACATATTATTGGAAAAGAGGGAAACCATATATGTCAATATTTCGATTAGATCTCTCCATCAAAATAGAAGTTGTTGGAAGAAAACTAAAATTGCTCACACTATTTTCCATTTATTTTTTCCTTTAATAAAGGGGATTAATCTTATTCTCTAAATAATGTATGAAACTAATTTTTTATATTGTTATCCTACAATAATAATGAGTTACAAATGGATTTGTTAGGTTACTAGTCCTAATTAGGAAGTTTTTGAATAAGTTGTATTATAAATACAACCTTATAATTTATCATTGGAATCATTGAATGACTTGAATATCAAGCTAATTACTAAATATTGTAAGAGTTGGATTGAATAAAGCATTTGAGTATTTCTAAAATTTCTTGTTTCTATTCCTATTCCAAAGGTGAAGCAAGGGCCCACTTAACCTGAGGAAGAAGGACATATGTTTATGGTATTTTTAGATTAGATTTATTTATGTTTTATTTTCATTTCTTAATATTTATTTTATTCTTATAATATCATATGACTTTCAAACTAAATATCTCCATAGACTAACAGGTGTTTAGTTTATTTTTATGCAGTGTGTGTTTTAATTCTTGAAATTTCAATTATGCAAGTGTGTTTTCCATTCTATAAAGAGTGTTTAATTTATGCAATTTAATTTTTTGAAAGTGTGTTTCAATTCATGCAAATTTGTTGTTAGAAAAAACTCTTACCTAAAGGTATTATGTTCCCTAATACATATAGCCTTTAGACACCAACCCTGGATTGATATGACTTAACTAAAAAACATTAATTAAATGAAGAGGATTAATGACACTCATCAATGAGTTTGAAAGCTCCTTAAAGTATGTAAAACCAAAAATAAATCTAGATTTTATAATAGGGATTTGAAAGATAAATAAATGCATGTGTAAGAGTAGTAAAAGCATGTGTAAGAGATTGGGTTGACCCATAAACCCATTTTAAAAGTACAAATCTAGAAATTACACTTTTACCCACTTTTTACTTAGAGTATTGGACAAGTAAACCTTGCCCTACATGTTCCTTTGGAGATCACACATATACCCATTGGGTAGGTGGGTTTTTGGAAGCCATTTGACCACTTTTTAGAACTTTGAGGCCATTATTTATGGCCTAGAAATTTATGAAACAAGTAGCTCCACATCTTGTACAAAATGATGTAAGAGGTTTTCTTATGTAACAAAACACCCATGTGGGTGTGTAATAAAAAATTATGAGTGTTGTAAAAAGGTAGATATAATTTAAAGAGGGTGGTTGAATCCTTGTGAAGAGGATGGCCACATGTCACTCTCCCATTGGTAATTGAATTTTTTTTTTTCCTTTTTATATACCTTTTTGGGGGATTTTGGCGGGTTACATTTTTTATTTGGAGAGAATAGGGAGGATATTGGTAGAGGGAGCTAGGATCTAGGAGCTTAGAGCTTGGATCAAGAGTGAAAAAGGAAAGAGCTTAGAGGTAGGCCATCCTCCCTTTATTTCCCTTTTATATTTTTGTATGTATTTACATAAACAAGAATATCCATGTGTGTGCAAATGAAAATTTTTAGATGTATGATTTATATTTTGATTTCATATCTTGAAAACCATGGAATTAGTGTGTAGACTTCAAGGTTTTTGTTGTGATTATTTACTTATGTTGTGAAAATCCTTGAAATGTGATCTTGTTATGTCTTTATATCATTGTGTGTGTCAATTCTAAACTTGGGGTTATATTATGCTTGTTGGAGTTTTGAGGTCCTAACTCTAATATATTTAATTGTATATATCAGTTTCAAATGTTGTTTTACAAAGCATTGATGATCCTTTAGCTCTGGGAGATTTAGCATTGATCAAGATGTTTTTGAGACTAGTGTAAAAACTTCAAGAAAATGATCATTGACTATGGAGCATGGAGTATTTTTTTTCATGACTCCTTTTAAGGTTGATTTCTTTAAAAAAATGGTGTGTTATCATTATTTTTCCTTTAAACTCTATATTATAAGAGGATGTTGATGCATACCCTCAATTCTTGTAATCTCATCTTTTCATGCTCTAAGATCATTGGTCATGTGTGTTCATAATATGTTTAAGTATTCATGTGTTAGATTTATGCAATAGCATCCTTGGTGTACTAACAATATTGTATCACCTTAAAAATATAAATGTATTAGTTTTTATCTAGTTTATTTGTCAATGTAAACTCATTCAGAAGAATGAATGTAGTAAATTTTTTAAGATGCTTAAGATAAGCCTGAAGTCAAATAAGTAATAAGCATCTTGGCCTGCCTTGGTTTTGACCTTGTTTTTTAGTTCATGGAAAGCTTATGGTAATTAATTATCTCTTTAGTCACAATCTTAGCCATTCTATAAACTCCTTAAAGCCACACTCTTAAAAAAACTATGTGTAGAATTCTCATCAAACGTTAGGCATGGCTAATTCAAGCTTCGAAAGGTGTGGCTCATTTCAAATTCATCTAATAGAGTATTCCATATATATTTTTTATAAATGAGAATCCATCATCAAGTTTGAGATCAAATGTACCAAAATTGGGTTTTAGAATCAATTTTAATCAAAACTTTTTTTTTGGAGTTTGATGTTGATTTTGAGCAAAGAAAGATGAAGAGAAATTTTGAAAGGGCCCTCCAAGTTTGTAGATATGCCCTTAATATCATAAAAACTCAACCATGATGTTTAATAATTGTTTCATAAAATGAAACCCATATTTCTCTTTGTAAAACCCATTTTTAGAAATATATCTGCATGTTTTGGGCATGGAAAGAGAATTGAAGCATAGATATAATGACTAAAAGTTTGGAAGTATTTTTAGAATCCATGGGAGTAAGAATCAAACAAAAAATAACAAAATTAAAAGTTAGGGAATTAAAAACAAGGTTTTTAGGGAAAAAAAATGTGGTTGTTTTGGAATGGTGGGAACTTTGAAAGCAAAGAATGGTTGGAAACAAGTGGGAAATAGTTATAAAAGTTTATAATAAGACTAAGAACATATTCCAATCATGAAACCATGAGTTTAGATAAAGAACATGCTTCTTTTTATAATTGAATACTATTTCTTTTCTCAAATGTCAAACAAAGAGGTTTATTAGAATTTATAAGAAAAGAAGTGTTGATATGGGGTGAGGAATTATTGTTGAGGTCCAAAATATATTTACACTTTTTGATTGAGAGATATCAAATTTTGATCTTATAAACGAAGAAAACTATCCATTATTTCCTTCATATGGACATTTTTTAAACAAACCATGCAAGTTGTAGGATTTAGAATGTGAAATTTCTAATTCTACTTATGTTATCATACCCCATTGCTATTTTTTATAGTTAACTATTTTGATCAATCTCTATAATTGTACAAGGTGCCTAGATACTTTTGTTTCCATAATTATTAGAGTATTTTTTATTATTATACATTTAGGTGGATACAACATAAGTGTGGCATTATTTTTTATTATGTGATGTATTTCATAATTCCTTTCGATCTTGATCACATGGATTATTTTGACATTAGCATGCTTAGATATTGAATGAAAAATATTGAATTATTAACTAATATTTGGTACACATTAGTAACATATAATTATTATGATTATACATATTTTTTAATTACATTTTTGAAATGCTTAAATATTCCATATATCATGTGGGTGGGTATAAGCATGTTTTGCATAGATGGTATGAAGTAATTGTTATTCCATTATCTATTATGGTGTATATTTAATGTAACTAGATTTGTGTGTGTGTGTGTGTGTTTTGATGGATATTCAAAGTGTGTAGGAACATGTGGAAAAACATAGTGGGGGACAAAGGATTGCTATACGTAAATCACCACCAAACATTGTGTAATCCTTTTCATGACTACTTTGAGCACCCATATACATACTACACATTCATTCTAAATGTCAATGTGTGTAATCTATTTTAAATTGAAATGAATTAAATAAATAGATTTAAACTATTGAAACTGAAATACAATAAAATATAGAATTTGAAATTGACTATAAATAGTAAATTACAATTAAATACATGTAATTAACTTGAAAACAGATGTTTGCTAATAGTGCAAGTTGATTTTGAGTGGTAACTAACTAAAAATACCTATGAATTATGTCGCATCCAAAATTAAAAATTCAAACTTTTATGGGACAAGGCCAAGTTAGGAGGATAGGATCACACTCCAACCTTGTTTTTTTACTATAGCCACATATTTTTTGATTGTACAAATAATTTTTTAATATAGGTTGGTGCACCTATTTGTGAGGGTGTATTGTCTAACTATGTGTGCTGATTTAATACATGAAATACCTATAAAATATAAACCCTAGCTCTTGGATAATAAACATAATAGAGATCAAATGTTAAAAGGGGAAAATAGGGTTAGGGTAGTAGTCGATCTAACCTCAAAAAATATTATGTAATTTAAGTGTTGCCTACATATCCCAAAAGGTCCTCAAGGTGATGTAGTTCCCCCTCCTAAAGTGAGTGTGAAATTTAACTTTGATATATGAATGTGGATAGATATATTTATTTAAATACTTGACAATGAGTGCCTTTGACCTACAATAAAATAATTTTAGACTTTGGCTATAACTATTATAATGCTTTAGAATTTTATTTGGGAAGAATAGTTCTCTTTTTCTCAATGTGTAGTATAATTACCAAGTGATTAGTGGATGTGTTTGGAGAGGCCTTGATGTGCTTATATAAATGAATATTTTGAATATTTATAAGAAACAACCTTATTAAAATTACAGGAGGGGTAAATTTCAATGTCTCAATTTTAAAAATTTAACATTGGAGTGCAAAGATAAGGCCACATCAGTGGACAAAGCCATAGTATGTCCCTATTTGACCTATCATGGTCTTGTTCTAGAAGGATAGAGACTTTTGAAACTAGTCTAAAAAAAACATGCAATAAAAATAGGTATGTCTAAGTGATTTTATGAGAATTAACAAGATAATTTTTATAATAATGAGTGGTCTTGTTGAGACTAAAATTTAACATAATGGTGAATTGGCCAAGTATGGTAAAGATGTCAAGTTCAAACATTGTCAAGCACTTAATGATTGAGCTTATGTGTCTACATTTTCCCTCACTTTATTATAATGATCCAATGAAGTGAAATTACTATATTAAAGTATATGTGAACCTAAGTGTGCATAAATACTTTGTCTTTTGATGTAGATCTTGATTGTGTAAGATGCCTTAATGTAAGACCTAGAATAATGCCACTGAAAGTAGTTACTACCCACATTTGAAACTTAAAAATTTATAATTTACAATTTAAATGTTGAAAAGAGGGCAAAGAAAATATACACCTAAAATATTATGCAATTTAATTGCCTTATAACTTAGAGATGAAGTACATGCCCCTCTATTGAGGCATTTGGAGAAATGTTGAACCTATGTCAAATTTAGAATAATCAAGTCTCCATTTAAAAACTAATGAAATCCCTTGAGTTGGAAAGATTGTATGCTCAAAATCCTATTTGAATGTGTATATTACTCTATAAAATAGCTAAAGGTTGGAACCACCAAATGTGGATCACTATATTGAAAACTTAAAACCACATATGTTGAGTGTCACTAGACTCTAATGTGTTCCACTTGAAAAATGAGATGAATCACATCGCTACAGATGATCTATATTCTTTGTAAAATTTTACAACTTTGAAACTTTTGAAATTGAGAGATTTAAGATTGTCATATAGTAACTTGAACATGAATGAATATCATGCCCCTTGTATAGTACTGAATTGATATTTGAATGATAATTTAACTTGAAACTATTTTGAAAACTTATAACTATAATTATTTGAAGCTTGCAACTTGTAATTATTTGTGCACATGTCCATGCATATGCATCAAGTATATGTGAATTTATATAGAATTAAATATAGGAATGAGCGCACATTCATGTCACATGCCCCCATAATCTAAAAAATATTAAATTATATTATAATCTAAAAATTATATATTGTCATAAATCAAAAAAAAATTGTTCATTATGTTTGAATTCTTACAATAATCCCATTAAAATGCCCTCATTTTGGAGATGATACATGTAGCCTAAAATTCACTTAGATTAAAATAAAGCATGTGTGAAATATATTATAATGTAATATCACTTTGAAATTTTAATTGGATTACATCATAGTATTGAATATATCATTGAATTGTAGTTGAAACATGTGTTAGATAGATATAACATTGAAACACATAAGTAGCATATGCATGATATGTATCATGGCACCAAAGTAAGAGTAGAGATTATAAGTAAAGCATGATATTAGTCATGGAACCATAGTAACTATAAATGAACATATAAGTAATGAAATATGCATATAATGTCACACATGAGGCTCAAAGACCACATACAAGGGACATGTAAATGTTACATAAACACACAATGCTAAGGGCCACACACTAATGGCATAATGATGTCAATCAATAAAAAATATGTATATATTATACACACAAGGCCAAGGGCCACACACAATAATAAATCATCCTAACTTATCATGTAGTAAATTAAGAATTTTGAAAAGAAACATAGAGAAAATGAGATTGGTTTACATCAATCATGTATATGAATGTCATTGTTAGCAAATAGTATATCCATGTAACATAGTGTAAAGTATAAGTGATTATCAAAATATTTGTATGGTATATAGCTCAACATGGTACAAATATTGTGGATAGATACAATCTATTGAAATGTTTACAAAGAACAAAGAGATCTCTCAAACCTAACAAAGTTATTGGGTAAAAATGGAATCCTTACATCAAATAACCATGCAATAGTATGTCTTCTATCACACTCAAATACCTTGTGAAAAGTATTGTGTATTGAAAATTTAAATATGCTATCTACTTGACATGAAATGAATAAGATATGAAAAAAAGTAAGCTAGCAACATTTAAAAAATGTTTATAGGTCCTGATTTTGAATTTTTGAAAATATTTTGATTTTTTTCAATTTTTTGACATATATAAAAAAATTATATTTTTTATATTTTAATTTTTTGAATTTTTGAAATATTTGGACTGAAAATATTTGAAATTAATTGTAAAAAACAAAAATTAACAAATAGAGGAAAGGGGAGGGATTCAAACAATCCATGAAAAGGAGATAAAGCATAAAATGGTAAGAAGGAAGGTGAGGAAGATGCCCCCAATGCACATGTAAATAGTTCATAAAAATGTAGCACAAATTCTTGGTATGTAGATATGAATGTATATGTCCCCTCGATGAGCAAGAATGTATGTGTGCTCATGGAGAATATAAGAGTAGATAGATGTGAACATGTAAGTGCAATGGAAACCATAACATGGTAAATATGTAATATTAAGTAGACAGATTGTTATAAAGAATGTGCATTGAATAGGTATTTTGGATTATTCAAATCAATTTTAAAATTCAAAATAGAAATTTTCTAAAGTGAAAATAAAGCCAAGGGTTATAAGAATGTTTGGATAAGTGATAAAAGAAATTTCAATGAAAGAAAACCAAAAATATATGTACAAAATAAAATATGTAAATAACTAATAAATATATTTAGCCTAATCAGTAGATTGGGAGAAAGTAGAAGGTTATGTCTAACCAAGGATCTCATCAAGAAGATGTTCATATGTATACCCAACTCTATTGTATGAAGGAGTAAATTCCTATGAATATGAAGTGTCAATTACAGATGCCTTTAAAACTAAATAGAATCCATATGTTATCATATACCCATCAAAATCATTGATTATATACCCATATAAACATGTATTCTCATGTGTAATAGGAGAATATGTAACAACCTATACCTATGGTGAAGCTCTCTGAATAATTTATGATGCCTTAAGAGATGAAGACCTCTTTGTAGGTACCACTTTCTACTTAGGATATTTTTTCATGCTCTTTAAAACTAACTAAATACGTTCATGTGTAATGCTATCATGCTCATAAGTAGATGGATAAGTTGATTATGTAATATTTACAATTGTAACTATATCATGTTCATAATTAGATGGAAAAAATGAAATTTTTAATATGCTCTTGAATAGTTATATATACAATTCCATTACCATGTTGCCTAATGTATGTGCCTTCCAACTATTATGTAGGAGAAAATATCATTGGTTCCAAAGGATATTCATATTGATTTCCTAGAATTTTAACCACTTGATTTCTATTAATATATTTGAGGCATATATGTGTTATATGAGGTACTCTATATCTAAGGACATCATAATAGCATATCAAAAACCCATGTGCTTGGCATAACTAAGAATAGAAAGGAAATTATAAGAGGGCCCACTTGTAAAGGTAGTACTATATGCCCAAGAGTATCTTATGTATGACCATAAAAATTTTAACAACTATATAAGTATCATGTAAATCTTGATTTATATAGCCAAGATGTTATAGAAGTGTTATGGTGCACACATTGTCATTTGATCCATAATCTATCTTAAAACTGTGTATGGATTGCCTATCAACATATGCTCAAATAAAGACTACATGTTTATCTAAATCATCATTAACAATTTCATATCACCAAATGTGATCATATTACATGATGTTTGCTCACTTATAATTGTACCAATTATGATATCAAGTGGATGCCCATATGTATAAGGAGGATGAACATGATATGCATAATGTACTTTAAAATTTTCTTTCTTATGTGGTGTTTCATGATTTGGAAAAGGATCTTTGTATAGTAAGTTTTGAATTGTCATTTGTTTGTGGCTTAGCCTATTTCAATTTGTTACAATATCAATAATATTCTCACCAATGAGATCTTGAATCTTATGTTTGAGTTTAAAACATCTATTTGTAGACTGCCCAATACATTTATGGTAGACACAATATGCATTACCATCAAAATTTATAGATTTTGGTCTAAAAATATCTACTACCATTGGTGAAACAAGAATGATGATATTACATTCAAGAAACTTTTGTAATAATATGAGGTGAAGCTAACCTTTACCTTTAAAATTGCCTCCTTGGTGGAGCCTGTAATTGAAGATTTTGAGTGGTTTTGAGATAACATTAATGGTAATTTTAGATTCATTCAAGCTTTCATTCAGTTCGTTATTTTAATTTGGATTTCTTTGAAATTTGACATTTGAAGTAGAATGAGCATTTGAAGTATATTTGAGCTAGTTCAAAGTAATCAATTGTTAGGTTGTGGAGCTAAAAGCTTCAACCCTTTGCAAACAGTGGAACAATGGTTGCTGAGATTCAGGAGCACCGGCGTCAGCAGCAGGACCGACGTCGGTAGAGACCAGTGCAGAAGGCCACCGGCGACGGCAGGAAGTCGGCCGACGTCGGCAGAACCAGACAAGCAGGGACCGACGTCGATCGCCTGTATGTTCCAGAACTGCTCGTTTCACAGACAGTTAGTTAAGTGAACGAAGAGTTTGCATGTTGAGACCAGTTAGAGTCTTGGGCTGCGAGGATAATTGTCTAAATTAAGAGTCTAAGTTATTTTTTGAGTTAGAGATCTATTTATAGACCCATTGGCATGTATTGTTAATGTATGAGATAGAAAGGAAGAGTTCCTTCTAGTTGTAAGATCTGTGAGTTGCAGGTTGTTGCAAGCTCATTGGGAATCTACATGTAAGTTTGGTCTTTGAATTGCAGGTTGCAGGTTCATGAGAGATCAGCTTGAAGTGCTATAGAGTGCTTGGTGTATCGGCAGGGTTATTACTGACTGGTTGGTGAGGTGAACACCAATTCTGTGTGTGAGTTGGTTGTTGGGACCGTTTTTTGTGTAGGAGAGTGTGTGTGAGAAGAATTACTGTACACTTGAGGTGTGGTGAACTTCTGTAAGGTGAAAGAGTGTGGCGGCTCTTTGATGTATTCTTTTCTGTATAGTGTTAATACAAGATAGTGTATTGTCTCTCATATTCTGTGCTATTGGTGAATTCTAGTTACTTGTATTTCTGGTTATTTCCGCATATTCAATTGCTTATATTTGGTAATCATACTGTGCTCTTTCTGAGGAGCAAGATCCTAAAGGGTGGAATTAGAACAGGTGTGTTTGTTCTTAGATTTACCTCCACCCCTCCTAACAAGTGGTATCAGAGCTTTTGGTTGGGATACTAACAGATTGGTGTAGATCTGGGTAGTGTGTTTTGATTACAGGTTACTCACAGGGTTTCTGTTTGAGTGGGAGTTGAGCAATGGCAGAAAACAGTCAACTACGAATGGAAAAGTTTAATGGCAAGAACTACCAATTATGGAGGATGCAGATTAAGGACTATCTGTATCAGAAAGATTTGTACTTACCGTTGGGTGGGGTTGCTAGCAAACCCTTGGATATGAAAGATGAAGAATGGGAGGTTCTTGATTGGAAGGCTCTGGGATCTATTAGATTAAGTCTTGAATCATCTATGATTTCCAGCTTATCACAGTGTAAGACAACGGTGGAGTTGATGAAATCTTTGGCAAATTTGTATGAAAAACCCTCGGCTTCTAATAAGGTATTTCTTATGAAGCGTTTATTTAATTTGCAAATGTTGGAAGGTGGATCTGTTCATAGCCATCTTAGTGATTTCCATGGTTTGGTAAACCAGTTAAGTTCAGTCAATATTGTATTTGATGATGAACTTAGAGCTCTCTTAATCTTGTGTTCATTGCCTGAAAGTTGGGAAGGTTTGGTAATGGCAGTTTCTAATACTGTGTCTTCTTCAAAAGTCTTAAAAGTGGATGATGTTGTGAGTGTGATCTTGAATGAAGAGATACGCAGGAAAAGCACAGGTGAATCATCTGGAGATGCTTTGAGTGTTGAAGGAAGAGGAAGACCAAGAGAGAAGACAGAGCGTGGGAGATCAAGGTCGAAGATGGGCAAAAGATCCAAGTCCAAGTATGGCAGAATAACCTGCTAAAAATGTGGAAAGCAAGGGCACTTAAAGAGAGATTGCAGATCGGGTGAAGATCAGCATGAAGGACATGGAGAAGAAGCAGATGTTGCGGGTTACGTTGCACAGGATGCTCTGGTATGTTCTTTGGATAAAGTAGAATCTTGGGTATTAGATTCAGGTGCCTCTTTTCATGCATCCCCACATAGGGAATTTTTTTATGAGTATGTCCAGGGAGACTTTGGATAAATTTGTGTAGGGGATGGTAAGCCTTGTCAGATTGTTGGCAAAGGCAAAGTGAAGCTAAAATTGCAGACAGGTGACACATGGGTGTTAAAGGAGGTCATGCATGTCCCAATTCTAAAGCGGAATCTGATTTCTGTTAGAAGTTTGGGTGAAGAGGGTTGCACAGTAACTCTCACAGCGGACTCTTGGAAGGTTACCAAGGGTACACTTGTAGCTAGAGGTAAGAAAGTAGGTACGCTTTATCTATCTACTTGTTTTACTGATTCTCTTTCTGGGTTATCTACTTCAGCTGTAGATTCAGAGATGTGGCTTAATAGGCTTGGTCACATAGATAAGAAGGAGATGCTGGTTCTTGAGTCAAAGAGTATGCTTTCAGATTTGGAAGGCATGGATCATGGTTTCTGTATGCAGAAGAAGAAGGTGACGTTTCTTGAGGAATCTGATGTTAGTGACAAGAACAGGAAAGCCTTGGTTTTCAAGGAGAAAGTGACGGACAGAGTTCAGCACAAGATGCAGAGGAATTCTGAGCAGAGCAAGGGTGATTTGGACAAGGGTTTGATCCAAGAAGAGCTCACGGGAAAAATTTAGGTCTCACAAGAAAAACACAGAGACCAACGTCGGCAGGAAAATCGGCGTCGGTGTCCAGACAGGGACCGACGTCGGCTATGTGCAGCCCGATGTCAGTGACTCAGGGCAGATAAGGACCGGCGTCAGCCAGAGAAAATTGACGTCGGCAAGGAGGAAACCATAGGGAACCGACATCGATCGGCTGTAGACTGAGATGTGACCGGCATCAGTCACTGAGACAAATTTTGGGTGGACAGCTAGTTGTCATGGAGTCTCAAGCACCCATATGGAGGACTGAAGGTGTAAGTAAGTTCTTAAATTCATCATTTCCCTTCTTTACACTACTTGTTGCTCACTTATGGCATAGGACCAGGAAGTTGTTAAAGAATCAGAACAGGTAGATCCAGGAAACAGTGGGAGCTTGGCATGGATGAGGATGTGATTCCTTGGAGGAGAACCAAACAGGTGTTTTGGGTAGAGTTGCCAGCTGGAAGAAAGCACTGAGAGACAAAATGGATGTTAAGGATGAAGAAGAGCGGAAATGGATACGTGAGATGGAAGATTAGGGTATATGATCTTGTATTAGCTGCAGGGCAATGAAGGTTTGATCATTGTGTTTCTCTTTACCAGGTTGGATAATATTAGCTACATTATCCTATTTTTGTATGATGTGCTTGTTACAGGGTTACATATACAAGTATTGTTGAACTAAAGGTAAAGTTAGTTCAGGTGTGTGTCATGGAGAATCTAGGAGCAGCAAGATTCTTTGGCATGAGTGTGTTCTAGAGACATGGAGGTCTTGTTGACTTTGTTTTAGGTTTGATTGTGTGAAACCGGTTAGCACGCCGATGGTTAGACAGTTCATAGAACAGGTGTCTTGATTCACATAATGAGGTTGAGTGCATGGTATGTACTAAACCTGAGTTTTCCCAAGCAGTGGGAGTTATCACAAGTTTGGAGTCAATCCGAGAAATTAATACTGAAGGGCAGTTCAGTGGGACCAGCAGCAGGTGCACATGCTATACAGGGTCAAGTTATTTTTCTACATGGTTGTAGATGCGGATGTGGCAGGTAATTTGGATGACAGATTTTGCACCACGGATTTTGTGGTGGTTGGTCTTCAAGAGTGATCTTGAGGAGGGATACAAAGCCAAGGGAACAAACTAGACGGTGTATAGGTACAGGTACAGGTTGCAGCTATTTATCTCCAAGTGGGAGATTGTTAGGTTGTGGAGCTAAAAGCTTCAACCCTTTGCAAACAGTGGAACAATGGTTGCTGAGATCCAGGAGCATCGGCGTCGTCAGCAGGACCGACGTCGGTAGAGACCAGTGCAGAAGGCCACCGGCGATGGCAGGAAGTTGGCCGACGTTGGCAGAACCAGACAAGCAGGGACCGATGTCGGTCGCCTGTGTGTTCCAGAACTGCTCGTTTCACGGACAGTTAGTTAAGTGAATGAAGAGTTTGCATGTTGAGACCAGTTAGAGTCTTGGGCTGCGAGGATAATTGTCTAAATTAAGAGTCTAAGTTATTGTTTGAGTTAGGGATCTATTTATAGACCCATTGGCATGTATTGTTAATGTATGAGATAGAAAAGAAGAGTTCCTTCTAGTTGTAAAATCTGTGAGTTGCAGGTTGTTGCAAGCTCATTGGGAATCTACATGTAAGTTTGGTCTTTAAATTGCAGGTTGCAGGTTCATGAGAGATCAGCTTGAAGTGCTATAGAGTGTTTGGTGTACCGGCAGGGTTATTACTGACTGGTTGGTGAGGTGAACACCAATTCTATGTGTGAGTTGGTTGTTGAGACCATTTTTTGTGTAGGAGAGTGTGTGTGAGAAGAATTACTGTACACTTGAGGTGTGGCGAACTTCTATAAGGTGAAAGAGTGTGGCGGCTCTTTGATGTATTCTTTTCTGTATAGTGTTAATACAAGATAGTGTATTGTCTCTCATATTCTGTGCTATTGGTGAATTTTAGTTACTTGTGTTTCTGGTTATTTCCGCATATTCAATTGCTTATATTTGGTAATCATACTGTGCTCTTTCTGAGGATCAAGATCCTAACGGGTGGAATTAGAATAGGTGTGTTTGTTCTTGGATTTACCTCCACCCCTCCTAACATCAATTTGACCTCTTTTTATGATTGTATAACATAACTCATTAAAATATTTGAATTTATCAAACATAATTGAATCTTGAAGTGGAGATAATAAAATTTGAGTTATAATATCTTGAAACTCATTATCATCCATTTAATTTTTAAAAAAAATTAGCATAGTCTTGTATCTTAGAATATAATCACTAATTATTTCATTATGTACTGATTTGAGCTTTGAAATTTTAGCATATGATAGATTTTCACCAATGTTGATAGAAAAGTATGTTAAAAAATGATTTTCTAAAGGATTAAAAGCCTTTATGATTGAAGAGGAAAATTATAAAAACATCTAAAATCATATTCTTTGAGACTTCTTCAAAAGAGATTTGTCATTATGTGCATAGTCTAAACAAGTTGCATGGAATGCACAAAGTTGTTGGTCAAAATCACATTTTATTTTATATAGAGGAAGCTTAGGAGTCACAAAGCCAACTTGTACTAGATAAGGTGTAATTTCAGGTGTCAAAGGGTTATGTAACAAGGAACATGAGTCTAGGGAGGGGATAGCATAAGAAATAGTTTGCTCAATATGAGATAGATTAGCATGTAATTCAAGAAATGTATGCTATAGAGTAGAATATGTAGAGGATATTGGAGGATTATAAGTAGCATGAGAAATCATAGGCATAGATATATATTGGAAACCAAGTGATGTTCTCAAACCAAGTGAAAATGCTATGGAAGTAATTGGAGGTGTACAAAGAGGAATGGATGCAATAGTGGAAATGGAAATATTAAAAGAGATATATTGGGTATATTTATTTTGTTCATATATAGCTACATATAAGAGAGAAATATTTTCTAGTTTTTCATTAATATATTTCATAAATTATGCTTCATCAGTTTCAACAAACTTTTCCTAGGTTTTAGGTTTTGAAATAAGAGTCATAATGCACCCTTCAAGAGGGTGTGAAGTAAGCAATGAAAGATATTTTTAGGTTGAATATTTGATCAATGTATAACATATACTTCCTATTATTCCCAAATCATTTCAAAATTGACAAAAATTATTGGAGAAGAGTAATGACAAATATAGTAGTGCAACCATTTGAAATAGGAAGGCCATGAGATTGGGCCTTTTTTAGTGTTACTTCTTTATTAATTTGACATTTAATCCATGTAAAAACATAATTAAGATCATGTTGAATAGTAAGATAATATGTAACAATGAATTTCATAATGTTGTGGAGTCTATGAAATAAAAAATCACTAATTGATCTCATTATGAATATAATACAAGCAAAAATCAAAGTATAAAGGGTGATATATGTAAGGGTTTGAATTATTATGTGGGCTCTCATATATACTTTCTTGTTCATTGATTAGTGTTAGCCCAAAAATTCATATCACTAATTATTGAGACTAAACCATGATGTATCACACTAACCATGTTTATGAAGGTACATTGAGAGTAACTTCCCTAGGTGATACACTCTTTTTAAGTGCTCCACAAATCAAATGGCTAAAATAAGTTTCTTATGGTATAAAAAAGGGACCCTAGACATTTTTTATATAGCATGAGGTAAGTGAAAACTAAAATTTGTGTTTAGTGTTATACAATGGCTATGAGTATTGAGGTAGAAGCCCTCACACCATGATGTCTATAACATAGATCATCGTGTATCCCATAATGATAGTCACTAAGTAGTTTTAAAACGTCATAACATAGTTTTTAAAAATAAACATCAAGTAAGAGAAAATAAAGTGAAGATAAAAATTCAAATATATTTTTTTAAAGAATCTAGAATTTCTAATTTTTTTAAAATCAAAAATTCAACTGAAACCCTAGACCACACAAAAATCAATCAAGGAGTGTTCTTCAAATAAAATATGGGTTCACAAGAATGTTTAATCTATTTTAAATTTAAATTAATCAAACAAACTTAAAATAGATTTAAATGTTGAAATTTAAATATAATAAAATATAATATAATACAAATTTTAGAATGGACTGTAAATAGTAAATTACAAAAAAATACATGTACTTAGCTTGAAACTAGATGTTTTTTTACTATGCAAGTTGATTATGAAAAAAAATCGACTGAAAAAACATGTGAATTATGTCAAATCCAATGCAATAATTCAAATTTTTATTAGGACAAGGTTACACTAGGAGGTTATGTATACACTACAACCTTGTCTATTGGATACAATTGTGTCTGAGTTGGTTGTGTGGTGCATACACCTACCTATGAGGGTTTATTTAATTATGTGTCTATTTGATGCGTGAAAGACCTAAAAAATATAAACCCTATATCCTAAAAAATAAACACAATAGATATAAAATGCTAAAATATAGGAATAAAGTTGATAATATTTGAACTACCCTTAAAAACTTCACATAATTTGAGTGTTTCTTACATAGCCTAAAAAGGCCTCGGGACGATGTAGTTCTCCCTCCTAGAGTGAGTGTATAAATTTTGACTTTGTTAAATGAATGGAACTAAATATATTGATTTGGATTCTTGGAAATGAGTGCCCTTGACCTATAGTAAAATAATTTTTATACCTACCATATGACTTCATATTGCTTCAAAAATTGAATTGGGAAGAGTAGTGCTCTTTTCCTCAATGTACAGTAGAATTTCTAAGTGATTTGTATGTGTTTGGAAAGGCCTTGATGTGTTTATATAGAGAAATATTTTGAATGTTTTTAACTTTATAAAATCAAGGTAGGGGTAAATTGCAACATCTCTAATTTAAAAATTTATTGTTAGAGCGTGGGGGCCAAGGCCATAGTCTAACCCTGTGTGACCTAGCATAGTCTTGTCCTAGAAGGATAAAGACTATTGAAACTAGTCTAACAATAACATGCAGGAAAAATAGGGATGTCCAAGTGATGTTTTGAGTAGTATCAAAAGAATTTGTAGAATAATGAATGCTCTTGTAGGGACTATAAGTTAGTGAAATGATGAATTGGCCAAGTAGGGTAAGGATGTCAAGTTTAAACATTATCAATCACTTAATGAATAAATTTATGTGTTTACATCATGTACCTTAAGACTCATTTCACCCTAAATAATACATGTGTACATTAAAGCTTTAATCTTCACCACTTTCCTCCTCCTATGTCCCCTCTACCACTCAAAACATTAAGAATAAATATTATATGAAATTCATAATTTTAGATTGGAAAAAATAGCAGAAATATAAAATTCAACCCCTCTCAACTTTTATTGTGTTAGTTGAGGGAGAATTTTATTTTTGTGCCTAGAATAATTTCCCAAACATTGCATTCCCCTAGGTGAGGCTATCAAGGTTGTTATAGGTCAACCCATGAGGGTGGATACATGTCCACCCCTATTTGGTAGTTGGGTTAACAACCTGTCCCTATTTTCTTCCTAGACTTATGTTTGCAATTCTCAATTTTTACAATTTTTAGCAAGGAGAGTAGAGTAATAAAAAGGAAGATGATAGGAATTTATGCACCAATTAGAGGATATAACCTAAGATTCCATGATTTTATTTTTTTGGGAATTTTTTCCTTTTAGAATTATGAATTTCTTTACATATTTTTCTACCCATTTGGGATTGTATAATTTTGTAAACTTTAAATTATCTAATAATTAGGAGGTATTTTCCATAGCGAGTCAAATTATGATATTGATATAACCTAAATTTTTGCAAATGGGGTAGCAAGCTAAGTGGGCTTAACCTTTGAGAAAACTCCATGGTTAAGCCTACTTGAGTTGGAGTAGTACTTGGATGGGTGACCTCCTAAGAAGGCCCAATGTTTCACCCCTATGAGCATCACCTAGAAGCAATGAGTGCTAAGTGGACCATTCATTCTCATGAGAGACAGGTTCGTGTGAACCACTACTCATGAAACATGGATCAATGAGTTTGACTCAAAAAAATACATAGTTGAATCCTTATAGCAATATCATAATTTAAATTATCTATTGCCTTTTTTAATTTTGTATTTCAATAATACATTTGCTTTTTTCCTTTCTTGGATTTCTATTTTAAGAAAATTATTGTGTTTTCTTTTTATAAATTTTGTTGACAATTATTGGTTTAATGCATACAATTTTGGTTGACTTTTTTTCCCATGTGTGAGGGATTTTGGGTTATTGTGTTTAGTGGTGGGATGAGAATAACTACACTAAACTTGGGGCCCTGTGAGGGTTGCCTTCTATCTCTCCTCATTGTTGGCTCCCTTGGTTGTTGGAGTTAAAGACATGTGCCTAGGATTTGGGAAACATGGTGTCTCCATTCCTTGTTCAAATATTAAATTTAAGATATATGTAAGTTTAGAAAGTGTGGAAAAGGCAAAAACATACATATTTGGGTTTGAATCCCTTCCTCTCCTTCTCCATTGTTTGTTATTTGGACTATGAATCCTTGTTTTTTATTATGAGTATTTTTGGCATTGAAATCCACTCCCCTATGCACCAATTTATCTAGTGTAAACCTATGAGATTACATATTATGAGTTTCCTATAGTAATGTCTAGAATTGGTAGTATTTCTTTGGGCTCAAGGTTTGATGAGGGTAGATCTACCTGATGATGGCATATGGCTTGGAGGTGAACAAAACCCTCTTGTTATCTTACCAGTTAAAATAGATATATAATGTGCAGAGTTGTTGTACATGTTGAAGCTTAATTATGTAGATCTATTAAGGATGGAATTTGTTTTATATTATTATATTAGCTTGTGTATAGTCTCATTATGTAAATTGTTGTTGAGTTTAGTATTTTCAATAAAATTTTGAAAAATAGATTGACTCTCTATGTTTTAATGTGTTCATTATTAATGTGCAATTTGTTGCAGTCAATTACTACTAAAATTTTGGGATTAGGTCCTTTATGCTCATAATTATATCTGGTTTATGTATGAAAATGAATATTGTCTTATTAATACCCTTTACTAATTTAATTGATGTTTCATTAAAGTGCATTTCAAATTAAAAAAGTTAAAGTTGTTCACTAAATGTTCCCTTATTGCAAGGATTATGCTTGGATGCATGAATGGATTGAGCTATTCTAAGCTCTATGCTTGTTGAATTTAGTGTATTTACTTTCTTGTGTGCATAAAAAAAATATATTAATGCATTTTTATTTTTCTTGCTGTTACAAGAAAAAAATTAAATGCAAAATTTTATTTTCCATTTGAGTGGTTTACAAAAAAGAGAAAATATTTTATTTATTGTTATGGGAAAAAAATATAGAAATAATTAATTATTACTTATTTTTTTAGAACAAAAATATATAAGTATTTATTTTTTATTTATATTAAAATGTACAAAAAAAATAAGAAAAAATGGGGCTTTAAGCCCTTGAGGCAACCCAAGGGAAAACCCGGGTCGGGTTGGGCCCGATCCATTCTTTCAAAGGTAACAAGATGGGCATGACCCTATTTATTATGCCAAAGGCACAACTAAAAAGTTTAGGCATGCACCTATAAATAGTGTTGCTCACAAGATAAGTTTGGATTTGGGTTTGGTCACGGCCAAGATGTGGGCACATCGGGGTGTGAAAACTTGACCTCCCCCTTTTATTTTATTTTTTGACAAATTGGTATATTCTAAGGCTTAAAAAATCATTAGTGTTTGAAGACTTGTTGTAAAGATTAAATTTGCACAAAAATTAGAAAAGAATAACATTATTTTTTTTTTTTATAATCCATGGAAATTATATAGTAGGTTTTTGTTTGGGGATTTCTAAAGACCCAGAAGGCCATTTTGAATCCCATTGGTTTAACTAGGTGAAATCCCAAAACTGAAAAGTGTTTTTCTTTAGCCCAAACTATAAATATAATCTATTTCTAATGTTGTTCTAACTCTACATAAAATACAAAGCTTGAATATTGATTTTTAAGGCCATAAAGGAGGGCCTAAGGATGCCTCCTCCACCCCAAAATGTTTGCAACATCTTCCACTCTCTTTTCCACCTTTTTTTGTCTTTTTTATTTAAGAGAGCCATGTATAAAAAATATCTATATCGTGTTCGAATACAATATAAAACTAGAAAAACATTCAACTCCTAGTAAATGCTAGTTAAAAAATATTAGAGATAAAACTCAAACAAGCTACCTATTCTTACTAAGAGAAAGAGCAAGATGGTTGCCATGGAAAGAGAAACATATTGCAGTAATGGTGTAAACAAGGGAAGAGGAATGGCATAGCCTTTCCTTCCCTCCCCATTTCCTCTTCCCTAGTTGCATAGTAAAATGAAGAGGCAAAGGTGAGAATATGCCTTTCTAGCTAAATTTAGGGTTAGAAGTGCAGGACTAGGGTGTCTCTTAATGGAAGGCTAGGATCAAATGGATCATAGGGATAAGATTAAACCCTTTTTTAGTGGTTTTTTTCATTATAATTTTGTTTAAATTTTATTAATTATAATTTCTTGTCAGATGTTTTATTTTCTATTATGCATGATTAATATTTATTTGAATTTTAAGGTAGTGGCCTATAGCACTTTAACATAAATTAAAATATGAAAAATGATTTTCTAAAAAGAGCACATCAACAAAGAATTACATTAATTGTCTCTTTTATTCTAAAAAACCTATAGGTTACCTGATTTAATTTGTGGAGCCATGTTCTTATGAATTGACTTACCCTATGGACTCCCTAGCATTTCCAAGAAAGTTTTGTTCGTGTAATGATCACAGTGCCTAGAAGACAAAGCCTCAACACCATTCAAATGTTTGGTTTGTAGGGTTTTGCTTAGACCCATTTGACCATATGGCTATATTTGAGTGTGTGCCTATGGTGGTTAGCTATAAATTTCCTTGTCCATGCTAAAACCTTGCAAAAATAATTACCTATTTTCACTCCTTAATTTAGGAATGGTTTTTAGGGTAGTACACTTGGTATCAAAACCTAGGTTCAACACTAGGAACTCTAAGAAAATAAGTTTTGGTCTTTCCTTTATGTTAAGTTTAACACTTGTTTTGTTTTTATGAAAAATTTGTCTTAGGAGAGAGATGCACTCTCATGCATGTAACAAACTCTACATGTTTGGAAAATATATCCTTAATCATGCAAGAAATAAATGCAGGATAAACCAAGTTATAAAAAATAGACAATAAATAATACATTACACAAGATATACTTGGAAGCCCCTACAAATTATAACAAGGTAAAAACCATGGGGCAGTGGTAGCTTCTAGAGTTCTATTACTTCAATAATACCTCCTCTACAAATAGCTTCCTCAAATAACCCCTTTCAATGCTTAAATCAAACCATTCAAGTGAGATAAGCCTACAAAGCCTTCCAAGCTCCAAACTCCAAGATACAACAATCAACTCCAAGCATGATGCTTACAACCAAATCAATCATGTGAGCCAAGCTTACAAAGCTTTTCAGGATCAAACCTCCAAGTTGAAACATGCAACTCTAATCATGATGCTTACAACCAAAGCATCCAAGTAAGCTCCAAGCTTCAACCTCCAAGAATGCAAGACCATGCTTGTAAATATCCATGATCCTCAAAAATATGATAAATACAAAGAATAACCCATGCTTATCTAGCATTACAAGAGAGAAGAGAGAGGGAGAGAAAAACATCATATGTGGCCCAAACAATGTGTTGCACTCCTAGTGGGCTCTAGTGGTTAATAGTGAAATGTTTGTCTTCATATACAGAGGTCAACAAAGTAGATCACTACTTTAGACAAGATCCAAACCACCTTCATGTGACACCAAATATGGCACCCCACTCCACATGTGAGTCCAATCAACAATAGTGGTCTTTTGTCTTCTTCTTCCCATGTGCACACAAAATCCAAGGGATGTTCCAATCACCTTTCAACTTTAACCAAACACATGAATCATGGAGCCTCCATATAAATTCACCCTATTCCTAACCTTGTCAATCACACCAAATAAAAAACTCATGTAACTTAGTGGAGTGTTATGCCCCACTCCTTTCACATCAACTTGATCACATGAAAGACCCTCCATAGGCCATGACACATCACCTACATGCCACATCACCAAGATGCCACCTCAGCATGCATAATTGCTACA
Source organism: Torreya grandis (assembly GCA_037957365.1). NCBI lineage: Eukaryota > Viridiplantae > Streptophyta > Pinopsida > Cupressales > Taxaceae > Torreya > Torreya grandis. The sequence continues at coordinate 345,913 of JARHVA010008832.1, read as the reverse complement.
ACCTTACCACAGTGAATAGTCCCTACCACTTGATCACATGAATAGTGACTATGAATAATTACTTCACACCCAACATTCTCTCACTTGAAGTCAATATTCAAGATTTGTAACACTTGAGTATTATTCCATCCAATTGCCTTCATTTCCCATTGTTTCCTCATCACAACTTCAACAATCCCAAAGAAGTTTTGTTACACCACTCAAATTTATCTACCTTGACTGGCTTTATCAACATGTCTACAGTATTTTGTTTGGTTTCTACCTTCTTCAACAAGATTTTACCATCCTTGTCACCACCAAAGTTCCAAAAATGCATAACCTCTTATGTGTAAATTTGCTCCTCCATAGCAAATTTTAGTAACTGAAGTGCCTCTCAAGCACTTCACCACAAACCAATCCTTTATTCCAATATTATTCCATGAACTGACTCACAACTCCCACTACTTGGGAAATATCTGATCTAGTGCACACCATGTCATACATGAGGCTTCTTACTCCTGATGAATATGATACATGGGACATCCATGTCTTCTCCTCCTCTATTCTAGGACATTGCTTGGAAGATAACTCAAAATGTGCAGGAAGTGGGGTACTGACTGGTGTTGCCTTCTCCCTCCAAAGGGAACCTTAGGTCTCACCTTTTCATCTTCATCTTCCTGAACTACTTCAACAAGTACAATTTCAAGTATCTTTTGTATATCCTTCCTTTTCATATATTTTTTAACATCCCAACTAACAATAATCATGTGGTCAGTGGGATACCACAACCTATACCCCTTCACTATTTCACCATAGCCAAGAAACACAACAAGGTGATTGCCTTATCATCATCCTCCATCATCACACAGATGGAGCTTAACATGTTCTTCAAGCTGTACAGTTACTTCTTTAGGAACAATGTGTTGATTGTTGACTTTGTTTGATAAAGCTTGTTAAACTTCTCTCATAACTTTCATGCAGTCTTCTCCTCAACAACACTGAAGATAACATAATCTCACCTAATAAATCCTCCACCTTGATCTTCCATAGAGATAAATTCCTACCATCAAATTTTTATTTTTATTTTTATTTTTATTTTTATTTTTTATCTCTATCTTGAACTTGGTTACTCCTCATGTCATTGTATTAGTTCCCACTTGCACAAAACAACCTTGCAACAAAAAACACTCAAACAAGAGTTTTTTAAAAGGTATTATAGCTCTAATACTAATTGTTAGGAAAATATATACTTAATCATGAATTAAATAAATACGGAATAAAACAAGCTATAAAATAATATACAAGAATAACACATTACATAAGATATATGTGGAAACCCCACAAATTGTAGCAAGAGAAAAACTACAGGGCAATGGTAGCTTCCAGACTTTTATTACTTTTGCAATACCTCCTGTACAAATAGCTTCCTCAAGCAACTCCTTGCATGCTTAAACCAAAGTATTCAGGTGAGCCAAGCTTATAAAGTCTTCCAGACTGAAACCTCCAAGCTACAACAACCAACTCCAAGCATGATGCTTACAACCAAAGCATCCAGGTGAGCTCCAAGATTCAACCTCTAAGCATGCAAGCCCAAGCTTATAAGGATCCATGAACCTCAAAAGGATAAAAAATATAAAGGAGAACCCATGCTTATATAGAATTACAAGAGAGAAGAGAGAGGGAGAGATAAACATCATGGGTGGCCCCAAAAATATGCCATGCTCGTAGTGGGCTCTAGTGATCAACAATGAAATGTTTGTCTTCATGTACAAAGGTCAAAAAATTAGAGCAATAATTAAGATCCAAACCACCTTTATGTGACACCAAATATGGTGCCCCACTCCACATGTAAGGCTAATCAATAATAGTGGTATTTTTTCTTCTTCTTCCCATGTGCACACAAAATCCAAGGGATGTTCCAATCACTTTTTGACTTTAACTAGACACATGAATCATGGATCCTCCATATAAATGAACCCCATACCTAACCTTATCAATCACACAAAAGACAAAACTCATTGACTTATTAGAGTGTTATGCCCCACTTGTTTTACATCAACTTGATCACATGAAAGACACTCCATGGGCCATGCCACATCACCTACATGGTCACTACTAATGCACCACATTGAATAGTATTTGTCACCCCATCACATGAATAGTGACTTCACACCCAACACTACCACCTCCTTTTAGGTCATTAGCGGCATATTTTGATGGATGACACAGTTGGGAAAATAACATGTTAGTTAGTATGACCAACAACATGGTGATTATAGGGTCGAATAATATGGCAGTTAGAGAGATGAGTAGAAGCCTAGTTATAGTGTTAGTAGGACATATTGAGAGATTCAAACCCCAAATCTTTCAAACCATACAAAATTTAGTTGAGTTCATTAAGGATAGGATACCACAAGGGATTGAGGCCTGACAGGCATGGGTTCCACAACCATTTAAGATAGCTGAGTGATGATTCAAACATAGAGAAAGATATAGGAACACTTCACAAAGAAAGGGTGACTGAGTTGCTACAAATGCAAGTCAAATAAAGTGAGGAAATCATAGAGATTGAAGAGATCGTATGGATCATGGTAAATGAATATCAACAAATAAAGGAAAACATCATAAATGATACATTGTGAATTTGGTCAAAGACTTGATGAGGCTCCAACTGCCTCATTTTTCAGGATTTATTGTTAGTATTGTGGTTGAATCATGGTTGGTCAGTTTGAGGAGTTAATTTGGTTTGTGTTTGTAGTGGAGAAATGTTAGAGCTTGATTTATGAGTCATCTCATGAGAGGTTAATCATGTAATTGGTAGGAGCATGAGGAGCAAAAGCATCATTTTAACATATATATACCTTCACTTAGGAGCAGTTGTTGGATTGCTTCTTAGGGCACTACTTATCTATTTTTTTGTTTAGAGCTAGATAGATGAGTTCCATAGCCTCCAACAATAGGTTGGATAGTTTCCCAATATGAGGGTAGATTTTGGGATCTCTCTTGTAATATATTGGCTCTCACCAGAATGAGAAGATCCTAATAAACCATTTTTTAATAAGGGTCAATGTTGATATTGGTGGTGTGTTTCGACTCTTTTCTTCTCAAACCCTTAAAGTAATAATGAAGAAGTCCTACTTCATGGAAGATAAATAAGGGTGATAATTAAAGACCTAAGAAAAGCTTAGGGGTAGTATGCAATCACACCATAAGTCCAACAACTCACAATCAGCACCTAAAGGAGGTTTTAGGCAACCATAACCTCCTCTCAAAGGCCCTCAATAGTATCAACAATGGCATTGTCCTCCACATGGTCCTCAATGTGACCATGGATGTACAAGACATGGTCAGGTCCAAGTTAGGATCTAGCAAAGATAAGGATAGGCACCCACCTATACATGGTAGATAGGACAAAGGTGTGTGAATGATCAGAGGAAATGAAGGTCAAGCAGGGTTATTACAGTTATGGCTCCACTACATGATGGTTACTTTATGTGTGGTGATTTTCATTAGGCTAGAAACTATTCGTAAAGAGGTATAGTTACCTTTGCATAGAGTGCATCAGTTTCAAAGTAGGTAGTTGGAACTGTGGGTCATGCACACCATAATTATGTAGCAATTGATGACAAATAGGTAGAACATTGGGCCATAGTGATAAAGACTAAAGGTATAATTAGAGGTATATCAATATATGTTTTATTTAACCCCAGAGTATCAGACTCCTTATCTCCCACAACTATGGAGCACTATAGGCTTGTGGCATTTAGGCAGTTAAATAGTTGGGAGATTGAAATGGCATCGAAGGACAAGAAGCTCATTATCACTTTAGTGAGTTTTTTTGTGCTTGACCTTGGTGTGTTCACAACCACCTTGGATTTGCACATTCTTCCCTTGTGCTCTTATGATGTGATTTTAGGGATCTATTGGCTTGAGACCCACAAAGCACGGGTGGATTTTTATGATAAACTTGTGCAATATAGGGATGATTTGGGAATAGAGGTATTTGTTTTAGGGTTTCAAAGGCTAAGTTCATTATACATGGTCTCTACTATGTGGCTTCAATGGAGTATTCATAAGGGGTCTCAATTATATTCTATATGAGTGAGTAATGGGTCAAAGTATGAGGTTGTAGATACCGCTCTAGATGCTCACTTCATCCTTCACAAGTTTGTAAATGTGTTTTCAAGTGAGTTTCCACTCTTACCCCATATGAAAGATATCAACTTTGGCATAGATTTGGTGCTAGGGTAGGCCCTATATATAGACCTTCCTACATGATAACCACTCATTAGCTCAGTGAGCTCAGGATTTAGTTACAAGATATTTTTAGAGAAGGGTCACACTCATCCTAGTGTGTCCCCTTGGGGTGAGCTAGTCATCTTCATGAAGAAGGAAAGGTTCCTTCACTTGTGCATTGATTAGAGATAGATAAACAAGGTCACAATCAATAACTTGTGCCCCTTGCCCTAGATCAATGACTTGTTTAATCAGATGAAGGGAGCTAGGGTGTTCTCTAAAATCAATCTCAAGTTTGTATATCACCAACTCAGGGTTACAGATGCATATACTCATATATCTATTTTTCACACATGATATGACCACTACAAGTTTACAATGTTGCCTTTTTGGTAAACTAATTTCCCTACAATATTTATGAGTTTGATGAATAGACTATTCCATGAGTATTTGGATCAATTTGTTCTAATTTCCTTGATGTTATCTTGATTTTCTCTTGGTATATTAAGGAGAATGAGATCCACCTTCAGAAGGTCTTGTAATGTTTGAGGCATCATAATATTTATGGAAGCATTGGGAAATGTGTTGTATTTTGTATTGAGGTACATTATTTAAGCCGCACTATTTTAGGATATGGAATCTCAACAAATCCCTCAAATATTTGAGCTATTATGGAGTGGCTCACACCTAAAAATATCATTGAGGTTGGGAGTTTCATGGAACTGGCAATTATTATAGAAAATTCAATTAGAATTTCTCCCATATAGCTCACCCTACACTTCCCTTTAGAGGAAAGGGAAGAAGTCTATATGGATAGAAAAGTGTGAGGGCCTTTTAGATTTTGAAGGAGCACCTCACCAATGCACCCACTCTTGTAGTTCTATATCTAGCAAAGGACTTCTTGGCTTGTACCGATGCATCTAAGGAGGGTATTGGAGTGGATCTCATGTTGGAAGGTTGGGTGGTGGATTATGAGTCACAAAAATCAAGGACTCTAAGATAAAATACCCCACTCTTGAGTTTGTTTTTGTGGTTCATGCACTTGTGTGATGGCACCACTCTCTATTGGATCAGCTTTTTATTTTGAGAACCGAACCTAACCCTACAACACATCTTCACTCAGCCTAACCTCAACACCTATCAATGGCATTGGATGGATCTTGTTTGTGAGTACCATTTTGACATTGAACATATTAAAGGAAAGGAAATTGTAGTTTTAGATGCCCTTATTAGGAGATGCCACCAAATAGCAATTATGAGAATGGACTGATTTGAGAGTCCCATTCTTAAGTGACTTCCCTAGTACAAGGTGTATCAAGTTGTGTGGTGATTATTAAACTCTCATAGGGCCATGGTGGGCAATTTTATAGGTTACTCCCTTAAATTTTATGGTCTCTTGTGCCATATAATGGTGCATCTACGTACGTGATTAGGGACACTATGTTGTTTGATTTTTTCAAAGGCCCATCAAGCCTTGTGTTTAGCTCATACATGTGTAAATAAGATGCATGCCTCTGCCAATTGTACTTTTGGGTTAGGTTATGGAGATACATAAAAAAAATTACAGCATAATTTATTGAGTGCCAAAGGGTCAATGATGAGCACTAGCATCCCATAATACTCTTGTATCCTCATGATATCCCTAAGTGGAAATGGGATACCATTTCCATGGATTTTATTGTTGGTCTCCTTCTATCCACTTATTAACACAATGCCATTATGGTAATTGTTGCCAAGTTGACCAAAGTTCCCCATAGATTTCCCACCAAGGCCTCTTATAATGCCATGGCATGGTGAGAGTGCTCTTGGATGATATAGTTAGGGTACATGGGATAATATTATGTCTAACATAGATCCTATGTGCACATCAAGTTTATGGACTACCTTACAAGAGGTGTTGGGCATAAAGCTCAACTCTAGCACATCTTATCACCCCAAAACAAATGGCCAGACTAAGAGGGTGAACTAGGTATTACAAGACATGATACACATATATCTAATAGATCACCAATCCTATTGGGATGATTACCTTTACCTAATGGAGTTTGCCTACAACAATATCTATCATAATTGCATGGATGTGGCACCCTACAAGGAACTATATAGTAGAGAGTGTATGACCCTATTGAGTTGGGATCAAATCAAGGACTGTGTCACTATTTTCCTTGTGATGTTGCATGATATAGAGCACCAAGTGGTACTCATCTAATAGTGCCTTTAGGAGTTGCAAGTTCATCAAAGTAAATATGCCAATGCCAAGAGATTGGATCAGAACTTCTCCCTAGGCGATCAAATTATTCTCCACATACGACTACATAAGAGCCTATCCACTACAAAAAAGGCTCTAAGCTCACACCTCACTTTGTGGGGCCTTTTGATATTCTTAAGAGGGTTGGACTAGTTGCGTTCCACCAAGTCTTGCCATCCAACCTACTACGAGTTCACGATGTTTTTCATGTTTCAATTTTGAGATAGTATGTATCAGACACTTATGATGTATTTGATTGGACAGTGTTACAGGTGATAGAGGACAGGTAACTCACTTTGGATCATGTTTGCATAGTCCATCATTTGAGGCTAGGCCTTTGGGGTCAATACCTAGACTAGGTTAGGGTCCAACGAGATTGGTACAATGAGACCACCACCACTTCCAAGAAGCTAACTTATTGAGGGCTTGATACCCTACCTCTTTCAGTGACTTTTGGGAGCAAGTCTCATTTACGGGGAAGGGGATGTAATGCCCAATTATACTTTTAGTAGTCATACCTTGTTATTTTTGTTTTTCTACTATTTTGATCAATGTATATACCATTACAAGGTGCCTAGATAGTTTTGCTTCCATAATGGTGGTTTGATAATTATTTTTGTTTTTCTACTATTTTGATCAATGTATATACCATTACAAGGTGCCTAGATAGTTTTGCTTCCATAATGGTGGTTTGATAATTATTCTAAGTGTGCAGAAAGATGGAGGAGAAGGGAATACTATGCAAAAGGCACTAGTGGACATTGCTTAATCCATGTCATGGCCACTTGGAGCACCCACATACATATTACACATTCATTCTAAATTTCCATGTACCTAAGACTCCTTCAACCCTAGAGGACACACATGTATATTAAAACTTTAACCTTCACCACTTTCCTTCCCCTACATCCCCTCTCCCTCTCAAAACATGAAAGAAATATTATGTGAAATTTGGATTTGTAGTTGGACCAAAAATAGATGCATTATAAAATTCAACCAATCTCCTCTTTTATGGTGCAAATTGAAGGGGACTTTCATTTGTGTGCCTAAGACCATCTCTCAAGCATTTCATTCCTTTAAGTGAGACTCTTGATGTTGTTATAGGTCAACCCATGAGGGTGGGTTTCCATTGCAAGATGGGGCAATGACCCATCCCTTTTCTTCTTAGATCTTCCAATCCTCATTTTTTGTTGGTTCGAGAAAGAGGAGCAAAACATGAGCTAGGGGAGAAGAATTTTTTCACCAATTGGAGGACATCCGGTAGGATTCCATGCCTTTCCTTTATTGGGTTTTTATTCTTTTTGGAAGGGTGAATTTATACCCATACATTTATACTCATTTGGCCTCGTGAAATTCTTGAAACTTTAAATTGTTTGCTGTCTTTTATTTTTCTATTCCAGGTAGGTATTGTTCTTTGTTGCCTTTATTGGATCTCTATTTTATAAAAATTGTTGTGTTTTATGCCTACAACTGATCCATAAACCGAGTTTACCTTTTAGATAAATCAAACATTTTTAAAAATCGGATCCTGAAAATCTCAATTCTTTCAGTGAAATAGAATTGGATGTGGAATAATCTAAGAATGAATGAAAAGTGCTCAGAAAACTCTGTAAATTCATTTCCTACTTAAAATTCCTAATTTGGGTCATTTGTATAACTTTCCTGTAATTTGTTTAGAGTTTCATTAAATTATTTGCAAACTGAATTAAATACACTGAAACCCATAACGAACTGTAAAGGGAAATGATACCAATCTAATAACGGAGTCCACCCTTTTAAGAGCTACATCTCCGGGTTCGTAATCACGAACCAATCCATTAAAAATGATGTAAATACAACAATTAACAAACTTACATCAAGAATGGATTTTGGACCTGTAAATAATGTTGAAACTGACTGCGTGAAGACTTTGAAACTGATCAGCAACTTGTCTTCTCGAAGTCCGTAGCCCTTGTTCTTCTTCTCCATGCATTCAGGGATATTCCTCCATTAGAGTAAATACAAACTCTAATAAAATGGACATAATGATGTCAAGGAGTGTTCTCTGGTTTATACAGACCTGCAACTCCTTTAATAGCCCAGAAATAACAATAGCAATTAGCTCCATGGCCAAAGGCCTTACAAAAATAGGAGCATTATAATATTACAATCCTTCGGGCTCTGTGTATTCCTTCCCGTCTCTGGTGGTCTGCATCAAACGCCCAAGTTTCAAAAAGCCTCTAAATATGCATAACATAAGCCAGACTTGGTCTCTCGACCTTCCACGTTTGGGGCTATGTATATGTTCACGTCTCGGGTCTATCAACAACATTCGCCCACGGCTCAAAGCCTTACAAAATAGACGTAATGTCCACAACAGACTCAGGTATATTTGTCTACAAACACCCGCCAACGTATATCATTCGCCCGTGGCTTAAAAGCCTCTCAAAACAGGCGTATACATATATTCCCTCCATTCAGAACTGTGTAATAACATATACAGTCATTTGTACATATATCTTCCCCGGCCAAGGGTCATACCAAATAGAAGAACCCTGTTACATAGACTCGGTCTGTCTTCCATTTCTGGGCTGCCTGCAAGTAAATATACTGTCATGTTTATCGTGATCCAATGGCAAGCTGTAATTATACCTTCATCCGTGATCCAACAACGAGCTGTGTATACGTCCTACCCTTTGGGACTGTGTGTTTTCCATAGACAGTCACACACGTAATCCCAGCTCATTTCAACGGCGAGCTTCTCCTATTTTGCAAACTGCGGTTCGATTCCCTTAAAACATGCTATGTACTCTTTTGGGGATAAAGATCCCACATTCGTCGATGAAAGACTTCTCAAAGATTTCAAATACCCTGGAGACTAACACATGACCCGTCGCTTCGGCCACGTATCTTGCCTTTTCGGTGCTTGAGTCGAACTCGGCATATCTCTATACCAACATAATATGGCATAAAAATTATAGTTTAATTGGAACATTAAAATTACACTACTATACCACGTCTTCTATTAGCAAACAACCACATTATATTTTTTTATTTTGTTGACACAAAACTTTAACGGATGATATCTAGAGCATACTATGTTCAATTAACACGTTTCAATAGGCGTTGAAAAGTTATTAGACTGTTCTTTCATAATGAAGTAGTTTAGGGAGATTCAAGGTACATATGAAGGGAGAAAAATCTTCTAGATCGATAACTTTTATTGAAAATTATTGTTTTAAGGCATACAATTTTGGTTGATATTTCTACCTATGTTTAAGGGCTTTTGAGTGGTTGTATTTAGAGGCAGAATGAGGAACCAAGTCGAGCTTTGGGCTCAATGAGGGTTGTTTGTTGGCTCCACAAATTGGTGGTGCTGGAAATTGGGGCCTCGGATTTGGGAGCATGGTGTCTCCCCTCCTTGTTCAAAGAATAAATTGATGATATATGGAATTTTGGAGAATCTGATAGAGAGGGAAAATATACAGATCTTTTGAATCCCTCATTCCTCATTGTTTGTGATTTGGACTAAGAATCATTACTGTTTATTGTGAGTATTTTTGGCATGGAAATCCGCTCCCTTGTGCAGCCATCTATATAATGCAAACCTATGAGATTACCTATTTTGAGTTCCCAATAGCAATGTTTGGCAGTGATTGTAGTCCCTTGGGCTCAAGTTGACGAGATCATATCCATGTGATGACGTCATATGACCCTCATGTTCTCTTGTGAGCTAAAATGGAGATGGTTGGTGTACCTATTGAAGATTCATTATGCAAGACTCTTGAAGATGGAATGTGTTTCAAACTCTTATTGTAGCATGTGTAATCTCATCATGCATAATATTGTTTAGTCTATGCAAAAAAAATGACTCTATATGTTTTGCTTTGTTCATTATTATTGTGTAGTTCACAACATTCAATTATCATATAATTTGGGATTGAGTCCCTTGTCCTTGCAAGTAAATTCAGTTTCCGTATAAAAATGAAGATTGACTTAATAATACCCTATACCAAGTTAATTGGGCTTTCATTGAAATATATGGAATTTTGGAGAATCTGATAGAGAGGGAAAATATACAGATCTTTTGAATCCCTCATTCCTCATTGTTTGTGATCTGGACTAAGAATCATTACTGTTTATTGTGAGTATTTTTGGCATGGAAATCCGCTCCCTTGTGCAGCCATCTATATAATGCAAACCTATGAGATTACCTATTTTGAGTTCCCAATAGCAATGTTTGGCAGTGATTGTAGTCCCTTGGGCTCAAGTTGACGAGATCATATCCATGTGATGATGTCATATGACCCTCATGTTCTCTTGTGAGCTAAAATGGAGATGGTTGGTGTACCTATTGAAGCTTCATTATGCAAGACTCTTGAAGATGGAATGTGTTTCAAACTCTTATTGTAGCATGTGTAATCTCATCATGCATAATATTGTTTAGTCTATGCAAAAAAAATGACTCTATATGTTTTACTTTGTTCATTATTATTGTGTAGTTCACAACATTCAATTATCATATGATTTGGGATTGAGTCCCTTGTCCTTGCAAGTAAATTCAGTTTCCGTATAAAAATGAAGATTGACTTAATAATACCCTATACCAAGTTAATTGGGCTTTCATTGAAATGCATTTCAAATAAAAAACAGTTTAGTTGTACACTAAATGTTTCTTGATTGGAAAGATTGTGCTTGGATTCCTCAATGACTTGAGCTATTTTGAGCTTTATGATTGTTGAACTTAGTGTAATTACTTTCTTGTATACATAAAGAAAAAGAACTATTAATTTATTTTTATTGTTCTTGCCTTTACAAGAAAAAAATTAAACGCAGGTTTTTATTTTCCATCTTTTACAAAAAGATAAAATAATTTATTTATTATTGTAGGAGAAAAATATATCTAAGCAATTAATAATTACTTACCTTGTTTAGGAAAAAATACATAATTATTTATATATATATATATGGCTTTAAACCCTTGGGTCGGTCTCGATCTTTAGATGTAGTAGTCTCAAACATAGCCCTATTTATAGTGTTGCATGTAGGCTAGGTCCAGGGCCCGGTTTGGACATGTCACATGCTGCCTTGCCCACTCTTTTGGTCATTCATGGTCCAACAATATCTAAACCTAGACTCAGACGACTTGGCCTCCACCTTTTTTTTATTTTGGTATGAATTGTTATCTTCTAAAGTTTACTCAAAAAAATCGATCAAGTTTCATGACTTGCTATGAAAATAAATTTTGCACAAAACTTAACAAAGAGTAACATAAATTTATTTTTAAGAGCCAATGAAAAATTACAAAAGGTTATTCCTTGGGCTTTCCAAGGACCCAGAAGGCCATTTGAGAGCCCATTCACTTAACCATACACTTTCAGTAAAAATTTAAAATTGCAAACTGTTTTGTTTTAACCTAAACTATAAATCTAATTTATTTCTAATGTTGTTTTATATCTGAAAATAAATAAATAAACAAATAAAAAACCTTAAATATGAGCTTTTATGGGTCTATAGAAGGACCTAGGGAGGTTGTTTCCACCCCCAAAATGTTTCTATCCTCTTCCACTCTCTTCTCCACCTTCCTTTACCTTTATGCTTCAACAAAACCCTACACAAAAGCTTTATATCGAATTTGAATTATTAAAAAAAAAAAAAAAAAATTGAAAAACATTCAATCCTTAACAAGGCTTATTTAATAATTAAAAAAAATAAAACTAAAACTAACCACATATTCTTGCTAAAAAGAAAAACAAGATGGTTACCATTAAAAGAAAAATATCTTCAAGTAATGGTAAAGGTAAGGAAAGAGGCATGGCATGGTCTTTTCTTTCCCTCCCCATTTCCTCTCACCCAATTGCACAACTAAATGAGAAGGCAAAGGTGAGAATAGACCTATATAGTTATATTTAGGTTTTGGAGTGTAGAATTGGGACTTCTTTTAATGGAAGGTTAGGATCAAATGGATCCAAGGGTTGGGATTAAACTCTACCTTAAAGGGCTTTTGTTATTTAAACTATTTTTAATATTTTATTAATTGTAATTTTTTGTCGGATGTTTTATTTTTTATTATGCATAATTAATATTGATTTTATTTTTAAGTTAGAAGATTATAACACTTTATTGGCATAAATTAAAATATGACACACGTATTTTTTTTTTAAATGCATGTCAACAATGAATTAGAGATTAATTTTCTCTTATAATTTTAAAAACTATAAATTAAATTGTTTATGGCACCTAATTTATTTGCAAGGTCACATCCTTATAAACCAAGTGTAGATACTAAAATATGTGATTAAATACTCGACAATGACAAACTTAACATATATTTACCACGCATAATTTGAGCGCATAAACAAGGTCATAATCTGTCATTCTTTCACAAGTATGATATCTTATGAATTAACCCTTCCATTCTAATGTTACACACCTACAAGAACCTCACTCTCTTTTTCAAACCTACTAAATATCATGACCAATCATCATCAAGTATGATATCTTATGAGTTAACCCTTCCATTCTAATGTTACACACCTACAAAAACCTCACTCTTTGTTTCAAACCTACTAAATATCATGACCAAGCATCATCAAGTATTCAATTCGATCCATTTGTACACAGGTTGGTTCCATCAATTTCAGTCAATGTTGACAATCAATATTGATTGAAACTAACCCTTTCCAAGCAACGACTACTTTTAAAAATCTAACATTTCCTTAGGGCCAGCCCATTTACCTAGCATGTCAATGGCGTGAAAAATTACTCAATTGGACTCATATAAACAAATCAAAGTCTCATCCAAAGAGTCTTTGCACTTATCCAATACAGACCTATACACTATTGCACATTGAGTAAATTTATCATATTCTTTTCAAATTGCAAATATATCATTACAAGCAACCACAAGCCAACTTTAAATCACACTAAAGCCAAGTCAAAGCAAGTATTGTTAAGTACCAAAACAAAATCATTAACTATATACATATAGTGAATGAGCACAATTGCAAAATCACGCTATGTGGTAGAACTACATGTGGCTTGATTTCCCTACTTTGATACATAAACAACTGTCAATCATCAAACACAAGTGATTGAAGTTAACTCAATACATCACATTTGTTTAGTTTCCTGCAGGGTTTTAAACAAATGAGCCTAATTTTTAAAGTTGTATGCATCATCATGGTTCAAGATCGTATACACAAAGCATACAGAGAGTTGAAAGTGATTGTACAAACAAAATCCCTTATTTCCACATAGGTCAATTATCGCCTAGCAATACTGACCTAAATTGATGGAACTAACCCTACGCAGATAGAGATATAGCTCTTGAACAGAACGAATCACAAGGTTGTTTTTATCTGACATCCACTTCCAGAATACAATCGACAATTACCCATAAAAACTAAGTACTCATCAATTTGTTGCACTTACCATATTTGGTATATATCACGTGTTAAATCAATGCAATCCATTTCAATATTTTATATTCAGATGTATGCTTCAATTTAATATCTTAATATATAAATTACATTTCAAGTTTCTATCATATTATGACTGCAAAACCAAATTAGGAAAAATCACGTAGTATACGGACTCCTCGACACTTCCAAGCAAATTTTGACCATATAAATATCTCAATACCTTGCAAACATAACTTTAGTACCATTATGACACTTGGTCTATAGGTTGTGGTTTGACCCATTTGACCGTAGGTTAATATGTGATTGTGCACCTATGACCGTCAACTAGAACATGCCTTGTAAAAAAAACAACTGTTTTTACTTATGTTTAAACATGATTTTTATAGTGCTATAGAAGGTCCCAAGGAAACAGAGAATACTCCTAGAGTGCTCAAGCTATGGAGATTATGTAGGAACTCTGAAACCCAAGTTTCAACATTTTTCTAGGATTTACAAGTGGTATTTCCATTTATAGTGTTAAATTGGCAGTGTGAAGGTTACGTAAATTGGTAAGGTTCCAAGAGAAACCGGAATATGGATTCCATCTGAAATTTTCATTGAAGGATCCATGTTCGAAAAAAATATAACAAGATGTTTTGCAAGAGACTTTAATCCCTAAATATAAGGCTAACTATTTGACAAAATACCTCTTTCACTATTTGGAACAATTTGGACTATAGATGAATGGTTATGATATTATTATGCAGTCATTGTCCATTTTCTATGCAATAGAAACCTCTTTAATCCCTAGTATGCATATACAATAATCCCTATAGTATGCATATACAACTAATCACTCATGGATTTGTCTTAAGGGTATGTAAGTCACATTATATACATGTTTCTCTATTAAAAATTACTATAACAATTGAACCCTTGGATCCCTAAAGAAGTTTGTAGGTTGTTTGTCAAGGATCATAAAGAATATCTTAGACTCATTTTAGAGCTTGAACAATATATTATATTTTATGTTTAAACTCTCTTTTGTATGTTTATCAAGGGTGCAAATCATCCAAATTTGTGAATAAGAATCCCACATTTTCCGAGTGTGTTAAATAACCATTTGTAGAATTTTATTAGGCTGCAAAATAAAGGTCATCCTTCATTGGACACCCTACTGCACTATGGATAATTTCCAATTGAGGCACCAAGAAGTGGTGTTCCTTGAGATGTATTTTAATATACCCAATCATATTTATGTTGTATGGATGATTTTATAAGGCCTACCTTGTAGTGTGATATATTCAATGCAAGGCTACGTTTTTAAAACATAAGGTCAACATGAAATGACCACCCAAAGATTTAAAAAATTGTTTTAAAAATAGATAGATGTATAACTATATCAATCATTCATTATTTAAGTGCTAATGTGCTATTTTGTGCATAGTCTCTCATCTCTTTATAATTTGAAGTTTATGGAATTAATATGTGAGAATGATATATTATGTTTCAAGTTTTAAAAGAAGCCATGGATCAATATTGTGGTGTCCAAGAATATTTTTCAAATACAATGCTTAAAAATTATAATATTCACATTGGTTTCATCCTCCCTCACTCCCTCTTATTACAAAGAAAACATCTCATGCTACAAAATAAAAAAGCCTTCACATAATTGAAAACAAGCTAAATGTGGTTAAAACCCATCATTTTACCTTCATCTAATGTGTAATTGAGTCCCTTTTATTAAACACATCCAATCCGAAGTGATCTAGATCTCAAAACATAAAAATTCGTTAAAAATATATACAAACTTACAATCATTTTCTACCATAATTGGATAGAAATTATGGGTAGCAAACTTTTAAACAAATTATATAAGTTTGTTTTTTTCTTAATTACCATCAGACTAACATCAATTTGTTTTAGATACAATATGCTTCAGCATTTTGATTATTTTGGATGACGGTTTCATAATTCAGAAACAGTAAATTTTGGTATAAGAAAATATAAAAATCTACATTGCATACATTTATCAGAACATGAATCTTGCTTGCAAGATTAACTGATTGAATGTTTACTTCAAACTAAGTAAATAATCCGTAAGAATTAAAATAGAGTATCTGAAATCAACTTTTATAATTAAAATGGCACACCAATAAAGTGGGTTGCCAAGTTTTATAAAAAAAAATTATCAAGTTGTAAATAATTAAGATACTTAAATGCTAGCATCTTACAAGGTGGTTTCATTAACGTGATAAGGCTTGATCTTCTAACATAACTATGGTTTACAAATTGATCAAAGTATCAAACCAGGAAGGCCAACATTTAATTTGATGTGGTTATGAGTTTTTTAATCATAAATGTCATTTTCCATTAATGAAGAATAAAAGTGAAACAATAACCTTCTAATTGCAAAGATCGTGTCCAATTAGTACAAATTTGGGCACCTAATTTTCTAGACAATAGTGACCTAATTTGGTGACCTATTCTTAAACAAATCTAATACTTTCAGTCAACTTTGAACAATGACCATATCGTTCAATACACCAGATCTTCCTCAATAATTCTAGTTTCTTATACTTTAAAAATCAATTTCAAGTAAAACTGATTAAAACATTGTATTTTAAAATTGTGGTTCAATATTCTATGAAAGCCTCTTCAATTTAAGGCATATGATGTTTGATCTTCCGACTTTATAATCCACTTTTAGCTAGTCTAGATTCACCTCATTCAAGGGTTCCAACTTTGGACATAACTGAAACTAAGTTTGTCCAAAAGCTCTAGAGGAAAAGAAAAACACTCGATTTGATACCAGAGAGGACTTAAACATAGCAGCTGGACCATCGATGATAAACTTAGCCAGACCACTGGTGGCTGTACCATTAAGGCACTGGGAAGAGTTCATGAAAATAGGAAAACATTAAAATGTCATCATATCAAATCTGATATTTTTCCTGGCAATTGCTACCTGCTGATGTTCATGCAGTTAGGAATAAAAATACTGATTGACATGATCATTGTTTGATTGATGATATAAATTTACAGCCTTGGCTCAAATACCGGAAAAATGTTTGTTTGTCTGCATCTGTGAAAACTAAATAAGGTCAATTAGACAATCTGTGAGCAGTACAAAGGTCAATTAGACAAGAGTCCTATTGCAATACCACAAGTTGCCTTTGAAAGAGAAATTTATTGATTGCTTTACATTCCTAACAGCGTCGTATATTGAGGCCAATCAATGTCAATTATATTCAATTTTTATACTCTTCAATTACTTAAAATGCTTAACCTAAGATATTTAGAAAAATTTATATTCTGGAAGATATGTGTCAAAAAGAAACCAGTAAATTGCATGTTATGAGTCAGATTCAATTCCATCTGCCACTTGAAAACCACTCCTAAACGTATGTATGTTTTAAATGCGTTCTCTCTGTCACAGCCTATTCGGGAGAGAAAAATTCAAATACGTTCCACTCTGAGGAAGTTGCACTTAAATGTCAATAGATGCCGGATATCGCTACTATTTAGATTAGTGAAATGCATAATTAAGAATTGACAGATGACACGGTATTGCATGTTATGCTTAAGATTTTTCCTCCAGCTGCCAATTAAATTACAAACTGCCTGAGCCACTGTCATGGAAGACAAAAAAATGAAGAACAATTATAGCATTGAATTTATTTAAATAAACAAATCAATTATACATAAATGGAGCCTTCTCAACACAAGATGTAATCTTACTGAATATCCTTGGACAGATCTGTAGCCAAGGAAAATGAAAAGACAGAAACGTAAAAGAAAATAGACAAAACAATTCAATTTACATTATAGAAAACAAAGGGGAAGGAGCCTCTTCTAGAACAAATACTAGACTCAAAACATACTGAATAACCTGGTTGAGACACGATATTGACGAATTTACAAAAGATGCAAGCATACTATTCTGTTTGCTGTCAGCTCCATGAATTAGACTACATTACAAACACAACCATTCTCAAAACAGCTATGCTACTTGGGCAATTTTACTCACTTCACAGAACCTGATTTGCTGATCGTAAGAATTTCACCTTCCACATAAAACATTAAATTTGATGACAAAATTCTTTTCCCACATGCCTTACAACTCAAACTCTTTGAGGAAATCAGCATTATCTACGAACACCTGCAAATCCAATCAAAAGTGAAAACTATATCTCTATACTCCGCATGCATGTTGCAGTTTGCAAAAAATGAAAGATACCCATAACCAAGGAATTTAGCAATGGTAAATTACTTTAATAACTCATATCGATCATTGGGGAAGTAGAACTCAATAAGAGCCAAATGATTGCTACTTTACCTTGCTTATTATGACACAGACTACTTGTGTTAGGACCGATTCGAATTTTCTATTAAAATATATTTTATCTCAAAAATTGCCAAGTTCCCACTTCTGTTAAAAGTTAAGTAACATCGGCTAGGGTTGCAGGGCTTGGCAATTTCTTAAAAGTACCCAACTATGTACTTTCAGGAAAGCTCTCGTACAGAATGGGTATTTTAATTTAAATACACTTCATTTATTAATACAAAATTACCATGTTAGTACCACATACTAGCATTTCGTCCCCAATGTACACATGCATTATCATTCTGCCAATGGTTATGAATTTTGGTATTGTGTTTAATAGAATGCCCAACAACGTGACTCTCAACATAGAATGCTAAATAGAATGACCAGATTCATGAAGCCTACGAATCAAATGACCTTTGAAATTTCAAACAAATAAGTTAAGACCGATCCAAACATACAGCTTATAGGTGCATAATGATTAATCATTAAACTACAATCCCCGACACCTACATCCCACGACAGCAGGATTTAATCTATAGCACCTAAACCTATCCAAAAGAGCATCTGCCCCAACTTTAATCATAAATTTATATGAACAATACATCAGTATGGAAATCTGAATGAATGCTCCATGAGCTTCCGTACATTTCCTTATATTAGCCAGTGCCAGAATCTTGTTTCTCCACATTAGAAATTGGTAGAGAGTCCAACTCCAGTCATACATTCAGACTTAAACGGTTTTAGCAACCTCAGGCACATTAAAATGCTTTCCAATCACGGATGAGATGATGAAAAAACTCCTTTCCATTCCCACTACCCCACACTTCCGCCTCCTTTAAAAGGTGATAACAGCTCTCAAGATCTCTTATGCTATCCTTCTAACACCTTACTTTTCTTCACCTTGAGCAGTTAATGCCACAAGATGACATACTGGGTATTTGCCAATAAATGATGTCAGAATTACATCAAAATATTATGACCAGCGCTTCACATTGCTGAGGCATATTCTTAATTCTTTGTGCACAGATAAGGTGGCCAACAGTTAGGTAATCCTTCAGGCATTCACAGCAGAGATAAATTATAATTCTCCTGTTTGCAATGTTGTATAGTGAATAAGTTATTTGCATTAAACAATAATTTCCATTACAGAAGGTTATGATTGTTGGACAATTGTCACCTAGAGTGAAGAATGTGTGCTATAATATTCCATTTTGGAGCTCAATAGCCCCAAGTGAATCTCTTACCACTCATGAAGTACGCACAATTGTCGGTCATTGCCTTTTGCATGCAACACCCTATTTTGTCACAAAATGACCAAGTACACTTGTTTGTAAGTGAAACAACTATACTTTTTCTTCATGTTTTGTTGCTGAAGTGGAAACAAATGAACATTGTTTCCATTTCCAAGCAGCGTCGGTAGCAAAATTGTACAGAAACATGTTATACATCCCCAGGTCATTTTTGCATAAGATGGTACATGATTCAGCTTTACTCTTGTGAAGAAGTTACAAGACAGCATGCCTTTGCTTGTTCTTATGAGCTGTTGATTAACTTCACTTCTCTGATATAGTTGAGAGGCTTGGGAAGATAAGTACCCCTTAAAACAGCTTCACATTATTCTTAGGAATAGCCGATGGTTCATTGTAATTGCCCATAAGACCTTAGAGAAGAGCGGATTGTGGATAAGACAGGTTAGTTGGCTGGATATTTTTCAATAATTTAAGGGGACACTTGGTGTAGACCATTGAATTGTCATTTATGAATAAATGTAGCCAACATGTTTTGTTAGTATCTTTTGTCGGCATTTTGTTAGTGTTGTCAATTTTGCCCCCACGGGGCAAATTGTCGCCCTATCATTTGAAACTTAGCATATCATGCCAGTTTGCCTTGTGAGTCGGGGTGGTCTTAAGAGTTCCTTAAGATGATGTCTTTTGTACCCTAATGATTCCCTGCAAGTTTGATGCCTTGGTGCAATTTCTATCTGCAGATATGAGCCTTCAAAGTTAAGCAAGCAAAATAAGACATGCATGGAGACGTCAAACTTAAGCCTCAGGAACTAACCGTTTGAGTTTAAAATCCTTAAAGGATCCTAAGCCTAAACACGGAGCTGCCAAGTGGCGGAGTTGCATTCAATCAAGTCAAAAGACCAACGGCACGCGAGCAACAGCTCAAGTTAGTGGGTCCAAGCAGATCCAACGGCACGCATTCAATCGTGCTAAAGAGATCAACAATGAGCATCAAGTCAAAAAGTCTGCAGTCCCAAGACAAATGCAGCGAAGACAAGTGTCCAAATCACGAAAGCCAAGTCAGGATCCAACGGCGAGCAGCAATCTAACAAAGTTAATGGGTCCCGTTAGATCAACGGTCCGCGTTAAATCGTGCTTCGAAGATCTAATGGCGAGCATCAAGTCAAAGAGTCAGAGGATCCTAGGATTAAACGCATCAATGACGAGTGGCATGATCGTGGCAAACAAGCAGATCAACGGTGCGCGTTCAATCAAGCAAAAGGAGATCAATGGCATGCGTTCAATCGCTCCAAGGAGATCTACGGTGCGCATAAGGTCAAAAGGTCAAATATCTAAATCAAATGCAAGGCCTCCACGTGGCTTAAGCACGTGAAGCAGATGAAACTAACAACAGGATCCTAAGAAGGGACGCAGAGATGACAAATGGCACGAATCTGGAAGACCCAAATCAAGATCAATGGCCGAAATTTAAAGTCGAAAGCTAGGGGCTCAAATGGAAATCAAATATGGTCGAGGTCGAACCAAAGTAATGTTCCAAAGGGCTAAGGTCACCATTAATGCTCAGATGCAAGATAGGTTTGTTTAAACCTAATATAGTCTAGAACAAAGCTATGCGATCTGCAGATCTTCATCGATATAATGACTATACGAAAACCAATATATTGGATTGGTTTTCAATCTATAGTAAAGATCCATATCCAGGTTGGGGTAGATGCAGACATAAATGAGATATGGTGAGGTGTCTCATCCTTTGACACAATCTTAGCTTTGACAAGTAGGTACTTGCAACCGCTCAAGGTAGTTATAGTCATCGCTTTGTCAGGTGTATATGAGGATTTTGTCCTTACAATGAATGGCATTAATGCAAAAGAGATCGAGAAGGATTCATGCGGTGGGGGTGGTTGCTTCCTGCAGTGGTCTTGACATTCATGATCCATCCTTCCATGCCAGCAAAAGACAATGGCATTAATGCAGGGAAGGGCTCGATGAAATTTTAAGCAGCTATTGTGACTACTTCCGATAGTAATCTTGGCCTTGACCATTATGACCCCTTCTCCACTCTCCCACGCATCCCTTCCCCTCTCTCTCATCCCATTCTGCTATAAATTCAAGCTTTGAGCTCTTGACTTTGATCCCTCTCTTGGGCATGACTAGACTCTGCCAAGATTGAGCTTTGTAACCTCTTGAGATGAATAGAAGACTGTGTTAAGATTTCATTATGCTTATCTAGTGTGTTCATGTCAGTTGATTTGCATATGTGGTAGAGCTTTCTCCCTTGTCAAGTCCTGATCTCACCTATTTGGTAGTTTGTCATGTTATTCAGGTCATGCCTAGTGTTTGATGTCATTTGATTGAAGCCAGCAATTGATACATTGATTTGTTAGTGCCTTGAATCAGGCCTATTCCATCACTTCCCTCAAGCTTTGATCAATTGATGAAAACCTCTGCACGAAACATTGATGCATAAGAGACTTAGGAGTTGTAGATCCAGTAATTTGTTCTATCTCATTAGTGTTTTAGAAGCTCAAGTAAGAGTGGATGAACAATCATTCCATGTGTATCACCCACAGTAACTTAGGGTTTCCCTTTCAATTTCTTTCTCCCCCTTTTCACTCCAATTAGTAGGTTTTAGTGGAAATGAGCTAAGTGATACATCAAAGGAGCTAGCCTCGCTAAAAATCCTAGAGGTCTGACCCAAGATTCGGTGACCCACAGCCTAGGGTCATTCCCATGTTGGACTAGGTTTGAGCAAGAGGACCTAAACAATCCTTTGCTCAACTAGGGTGCAGCCTAAACCTCCAATAGTATATTAGAAAACCTCTTAGCTATGTAAGTTGTGATGGTTGGGTTAACCACCAACCACTTGATCTTGTCCTTTAAGAAGGATAGTGAATATCAGGTTAAGGGTGTTTGTATCAAGTCCTCCCTAAACTAGATGAATTGTATTGAGACTTATCTTTGAGGAATTACAAAGTTGCTATCATTTGATACTCGTACACAGTATTAATTGCAATTGCTATTATGTGTGTGCTTCTTGTTGATAGTCTAGTATCTTAGTAGACATTATTTATACTACATTTTGGTGTTGTTACCTTAAAAGAACTCGGATCTTACTAAGTACACAAGTAAGTCAGCTCACAATCCTATTGAAAACGACATGGAGAACTAATGGGTCAACCCATCCAAGAAGCAATTGAGACCAACCAAGAACAAGAATAGGAACTCACGAAGGACTTACAATACCTATGGAACCTTTCCACATGTGAACGTGTCAAGGTAGAAGCCAAAAGAAACTAAGTGCCAACAAATTCCATCGAAGGCAAATTGGCAATTACAAAAGTAGAGTAACTCATTGACCACCTCCAACGACTTCTTGCCAAGCACTATATTGTATTTTAGAACCTTCACGATGAACGTGACTCATGACCAAGAGGATTGCAGACAAATCCCACAAAGGCAAGCAGAAAGGCAAAGCTGTGAAGAGGAAGCAAGATCTGAAGACCAACATCAATGCCATTAAACCCAAATAAAGGAAGACAAAGACAACATAGCAAGGCAGAGGAAATCAAAATAAGGAGGTCGTCCGGACGCTTGGAACAACAAGAATGGAGGAGGTTACAAGCAACAACCACTTCAAAAAACCAAGAGCGGGAAACCAATAGCCCAATCCCAAGATGAAGCATAAGTCGGAGTAGGAATCAAAACTAAGAGAAGGTTCACTTGGTGCTGAAGCAAGTAACTGAACATCCTCCAACACTCTCAGTTACACAATGGGAGGAGATTGCTAGGCATCTACCACTCTAGATACGGTTGGGGAGTTCCACAGCAGTATCAACGTAGTCCATAGAGGATGTAAGTTTACTTTTTGATCAACAAATTGAAGATGACTTCCTCACAGAAGAGGAACAAGTCTCTTATAAAACTAATATGCAAGGGATTGAAGCATTATTGATTGACAATACAATACCAAAGACACATGGCAGCCTAAAACAACTAGAATAACTTGAACAGTTGGGGTGGCCAATTGCACAGAGGGAGAACCTGAGGGTAAGCAAGACAACATGCTAAAATATATGTCGAAAGATGGATCGAGTACAAAGATATGTCTGAAAGAGTAGAGGAATGTCCGGTCGATATCATCCTAAGGAGGAAGATCGTATTTGAAAGGCCACCTCAAAAGAAA
Source organism: Torreya grandis (assembly GCA_037957365.1). Taxonomy (NCBI): domain Eukaryota; kingdom Viridiplantae; phylum Streptophyta; class Pinopsida; order Cupressales; family Taxaceae; genus Torreya; species Torreya grandis. Next base: position 322,308 of record JARHVA010008832.1, on the reverse strand, counting down.
CCAATGCCCATGAGAATGCGTATCCCGACACCATCACTGGAAAAACAAAAGCTACTAAAATTCACCGGTGACAAATCTAAAGATCTAGTATGGCATTGCCAGATGTGCAACACTATGTGGGCTGCTAATGGGCAAACAAGTGATCGGATGTGGTTAAAATCCTTCCCTGTTACCCTTCAAGGAATGGCTATCAATTGGTACACAAATGCATCAAGAACCAATAAAGCAACATGGGCAGCACTCAGGGAAGCTTTTGAAAAATAATTTAAACCCCTGAGAAATGACAATGAGATTGTTGCAGAAATTTATACCACCCATCAAGGTAAGCATGAGATGGTCTGGGCTTACAAAAGAAGACTTGCAGAGTTACTTGGGAAGCTGGAGAAAGAACCAGCCGATGGCTTGAAAAAGAGATGGTTTAATGAAGGATCGGTTCCCTCATTGAGAAAAAAAATGAAGGTGTCCCACCTTCCTCAAAACAAGGATGACTACAACCAAGCAATGGACATCAAAAGTTAGAATTAAACATCATCCTTGCACACAAGAAAACAGAGTGAAGATGAGGACTCTTGATCCAATGACAATGAACCAAGGTTTGTACGAACTCTTTGGAAGGACATGCTCAGAATTATGAGATAACTGAAAAAAGATACTACGGAGGAAGGAAAGGACCTTTGTTGTATTGACTGTCAAGGCCAACTGTCCCAGAAGACTATTTTGTGAAATTTGTCAAGTCAATGGCCATGATATAAAACGTTGCCCATATAACTTAAAAAACAGGGGTGTCCAGGTCATCCTTACCCTGAACTTAGCTCGGCAGCCTGCAATATTCTACATGGAGATTTTAGGCTGGAACCCAACGAATACTATTATCAATAATGGCTCCGAAGTGAACATGTTTCTAGAAGAAACTTGGAAGCCTCAGAGAGCCCACTATTTTGCCGCCAACTTTCCAGTTAGTAGGAGCTGATCAAAGTACAATGTGTTGGGAGTCATTATGGCTCAAAAGGTAACTATCGGTACCCAACCCTTCATACTGAACTTTGCAGTCATCCCTTAAAAGGAAAAAAACCTATGATGTATTATTGGACGGACGCTGGTTAATAGCAGCCAAGTTAGATCACAATTGGAAAATGAACCTCTTGATCAAGAACAAAGGTTAGAAATACATCATAGATTTAAAGAGTCGGGCAGTTAGTGAAGTGGCAGCCTCATCAGATGACTCGTCAGATTCTGATATGGAAGATATGGAAGAACACTTGCAACATATGAACCAAGGCACAGTGGAACCGAATGAAGGACTATTGGAGTTACACTCATGCTCCAAGGATGAAACAAACTCCCTCAAAGGTCTCTTCCACTGGCAAAGTGGAAGACTACAAAGTGTTTAAACCAGGATGCAACTTTGTCCAGATCATGGAGATAGAAGAATGTGAATGTTCCAAGATGATAGACACTCTTGAACCAAGGGTGGAACAAGAAGTTGAGAAGAAACTAAAGTCTGTAGTTTCTGATCAAGCAAAACCATCATCGTCATGCCCAATTTACATCTCTGTAAATACAGAGAAGGTGATGCAAAGATAGATAAAAAACCAAGTCACCAATTCAGGTGTAGAAGTCATGAAATACAAAGAACCAAATACAGTCAAGGGAAATCTTGGATCTGATAACAAACATCAAATGATCATGATGGGAGATGAATTGGACCCTATGTTGAAGGCTTCCGTATTCCAGATCTTCATAGATTACAAGGATGTGTTTGCTTGGACCTACAAATATTTGAAGGGAGTACCACCGGGGATGTGTACATAGAATCCCTTTGGTGCCAGGAGTTCAACCAATAAGGAGAAGAGCATATAGAATGAATTGGAATTATGCCGCCAAAGTCCAAGAAGAGATTGAAAAGATGTTAGAAGCAGGAATAATCTTCATAGAGATAAGTGAATGGGTATCCCCACCAATAGTAATCAGTCTAAAAGAGTCGGTGCAGATAAGGATATGTGTCAACTTCAGAAGTCTGAATGTGGTTACCATCAAAGACCCATTCCCAATTCCTTTTACATATTTTATACTAGAAGTAGTCAGCCATGAGATCCACTCCATGAATGGATCCTTGGGTTACAATCAGATCAGCATTGCAGACGAAGATAAAATAAATCTCACTCATATTGTGGAGGATGGAGTCTCTACACAACCAAATGCCATTCGGACTTTGCAATGCTCTGACCGACTTCCGGTGGATCATACTACACATTTTTAAAAAGATGGCCACTGGGAACTTCAAAGCTTTACATAACGACTGGTCGATCTACAGCAGTTAATAATCTCACATCTGGGACCTGATAGAATACATGAGATGATGCAAAATAGTAAAGTTGGCTCTGAACCTAAAGAAGTGTCGGTTCATGGTTTCACAAGGCAAGTTCCTTGGACAGAGTGTGCAAAATGGGACTGAAGACCAATCCAAACAAAATAAAGGTAACGGTGGAAATGGAGGCTCCCAAGGAAGTCACTATGGTAAAATCCTTCTTGGGAAATGTCAAATATTACAGATGGTCCATTAAAAAAATTGATCAAGTCTCTCACTTGTTGGACATTCTCACAAGAAAAAGGACCCCGTTCGTATGGTCTAAATAACATGAGCATGCATTTAAAGAATTGAAGGGTCAATTGATAAGTTATCCTATACTCATATACCCAGACTAAGACAGATTTTCGTGTCCATGTAGACACTTCCAATTATTCCATTGGGGCAACATTACCACAAGAAAGAACTCAAGGGTTGGATCACCCAATGTTCTTTGCAAGCAAATTCATGTCCAATGCTAAGAAGAACTACAACACCAAGGAACATGAAGCTTTAGTTATGATATATGCAGTACAAAAGTTTGGGCATTACCTGTTGGCAACCCCTTTCACTTTTAATATGGACCATAAGGCACACTTGTACGTACTTATTCAACAAACCAATCATTCAAGGCAGGATAAGCAAATTGCCGATGTTGTTACAAGAGTTCACATTCAAGATTATTGTTAGACCAAAAAAAAGTCATGTTATTTCCAACCAAATCTCTTGAATATAATCAGGAGAACCGGCGGAGGGGTTAAGGAAGACGTCCCAGATGCTCGTCTATTCCAAATTGCAATTGTCCCAGCATGGTATGAGAATATTGGAGACTATTTAACTTCAGCATCCTTTCCAAAGGATATGCAGCCTTGTGAGAAAAGGAAACTAGGACTGAAGGCCCGAATGTTCCAACTAATAAATGGGTTATTATATAAGATGTGTCCAAACCACATCTTGTGTCAATTTGTACTCAAAGAGAAAATCAGAGATGTACTCGCAGAAGCTCGTGAAGTACCAACCGGAGGCCACATGGAACCCAATGCTATTGCAAGGAAAGTTTTATTGGCTGGATTATGATGGCCAACATTACACCACGATGCCAAAAAAATGGGTGATGGAATGTGAAACTTGCCAGCGTGCTAGGAATCCATTAAAAAGAGACTTTGTGCCTCTCTGGCCATCACAACCCCAAGAACTTTCTGAAAGGTGGGGCCTAGATTTCATCTGGCCCTTAAAAAAGGTAAAGTTCTCCATTGCAAATACACTGTGATGGCCACCGAATACTTAACTAAGTGGGCAGAAGTGAGAGCATTGCCCAACAAGAATGCTCTCAGCACAGCAAAATTCATATATGAATAAGTGGTTACCATATTTGGGATCCAACGCAAATAACCAGTCACAATGGAGGATATTTCATCGACCATGTGATCCGATTGATGACTTCAGTGTTTCACATTTTACATTCCAAGTCGAGCTCTTACTACCAAGACGCCAATGGCCAAGCATAAGCAATGAACAAAGTGTTAATATCTGTCATTCAAAAATTATGTGGTATAGAAGGAAGTGATTGAGAGGAACGCCTAAATGTAGCACCATGGGCCTATCGAACAGCATATAAAGTCACTGCCAACAATACACCCTTCCAATTGATGTGCGGTCAAGAGGCTGTTGTTCCTATGGAATATCTAGTGCCAAGTGTACAAGTGGTTGTGAAGAATAGATTGCAGAACAACAAGAGCCTCAAAGAACGACGACTCCAATTAAATAAACTAGACGAACACTGAGTGTTCGCACAATGAGCAACAAAATTCATGTAAAGGAGAAGGGAATACTGGCATGACAAACATCTTCGTTGTTTGAAATATTGGCTCTCATGTTGAAATATAAAGGGAGGCGTGAAATTAAGCCAAGTAAGTTTAAAGTGTTATGGCTCAGACCCCTTAAAAAAAATTAAATATTTGAAAACGAAAATGTCAAGTTAGAAAATCTGAATGGACATTGGTTAAAGGCACAGCAAACGACTCTAAATTAAAATTACATATAATGAGGATTGAAAATATCAGCCTAAAGGAAATTGAAACAGTAATGACTTGGCGAAAGGGCCCACTGTAAAAAATAAAGGTATGGTCAGTTATAAATGCAAGGGAGAAGGTTGTGAACTACATGGGCCAAAACCCTTGTCAAAGAGTCAACAACATGAGGATTTTGGTAAATATCTTTCCCCCAACTCTAGATTTGTTGAAATTGTCATTGCCAAAAAGAACCGCAACGATATCGCCTCAACCGTACAATCCTCTTTGATGCACCAAAGAATGCTTTGGATGCGACTTCTAAAAATTTTGGAATTGTTCAAGACAGTCGTCTAGCTCCCAAAACAACCACTACCATTGCTCCAAAATTGGTACAGAGTTCCTTGCTAGTGGGATGGAGTTCGCACTAAGCCAAGGTGCTGCCCACACCTGAAACTCTTGCATGGGATAGCCTTCCAGCCAGACACACCAAGTGGGCCAATAACCCTGAAGACCATGATATGAAACTAGAATTGGGGAGAGTAGGGGTGGACAAGGTGTTGCAAATGCCCTATTTCAACACAAGGGAGTTTGAACCCTATCTGGTTCAAATGGTCTTTAGCTATAATCGGGATAGCCAGTGTTCTTTGGTCCACTACATGGATATTGAAGTCAAAATCACTTATGCAACAGAGGACTTCCCATGGGTCTTTGGCATAACATCTCATTAGACATTCATAAGCAAGCCAATAGGTCATCCTCAGGTTACCCAAGCCCAAAAAGCCTATGTTGTACATAAAGTAGGTCGATCAGATTTGAGCCCAAAGGAGTTGCACTGCATGTGGGCCAAAGGGCATTTTGGAATCAAAAAACGAATATTTGGCTTCAAAGGAGTGGCGTTGTGCCCTTGATGTGATTCGCAGTATGTTGCTGGGTGCCACTCAAATATTTCATATTGTTGTATGGATGACAGAGCATACACTCAGCCTTAGGAGGGGTGAAATCTATAGATAGGGGGAGCTCTTATATGGCCGCATTCACAAATCTCTCCTTAAATTGCAAAGGGTTTTATATGATGCAACATACTATTGGGATTTTCTTGGATGCAGTACATTCAAAATCACCTGCTAAGGGAGACTTCACTCCTAATGATTCTTATGATCCCACTTGGCCATCCATGTTTCGTTGGAAGAATCTTGGTGTTCCCTTAGCTGCTAAGGAAGATCACCTTGACCATAGGGCAGCAATGAAAAAATGCAATAGAATTGCCCACATCAGATAACGACGAAGAAGGGTCAGAATTAGAGGAGGATGATGGAAATAGTGATGGCCACTAAGATGGACTTCTAGACAATTCACAGTTCCACCATTTCCAAGTCCATCATGGTCACTTTCCCTCATGTTGGGAACATTGGGCAGCTATGAACTAGTTCGTACAGATATGGGCATTCCAGTGAGCCCCTTGACCCCACCATCCCTAGATCAAGGTCTACTAGCAGCTTAGGTTCCTTTGGCCATTACTCCCGACTTCCGTTCGGAAGTAGGACCTTCTGAGTTAGAAACACCTGAGTCTAATGATTATGAGATAGTGTCATTGTTCCTTCAAAACACTTGAGGCATTCATGATGTCATGGGGCAGTTGGATGTGACTGGAGGGCCATCCCAAATTCGCGTAATCTTGGATGTTGTGATTCAACTTCAGAAGTTCATGCAAGATGATTGTCACCTAGAATTCACTAGGACCTACATTAGTCAAATATGGCCTAACATCAACACTCCCGAGATGCATGCACAATGGCTACCCACTCAGGCTCCCTCTTTTGTCACTTCTCCCCTGAAAAATATCTTAGAATCCCTCATCACTATTGAGGATGCCTTCCTATATCAGTACTTGCTACTTCAGTCAAGCCTGTGTCAGCAAAGGCAATTGGAGGAGGAAAGGGACAATACTACTTCTAAGATTATTGAGGTTGAAACTCGGATGATCAGCATGGATGGCTCCAAGAGCAGCTGAGCCAACAAACTCATCTTACACAGGTACAGGTAGATAAGGTTGCAGAGATTGAAAAGGGAGTGGCTGCCATATCCACTAAATGGAAGGAAGCTCAGCAACAGCGTACTCAAGGGCAGGCCAAGCTTCAGGAGGCTGTCTACATGGTCAAATATTCACAAGAGCGTGAACTTATTCCCACCAAGAAATTACAGCACTGTATAAGTAAAGTATATGCCCTTCTTGTAGAGCTCCAGCAGCTGAAGTTGAGCACACCGCTTCTTCAGGATCTATTCTAATTGGTGTTTCTTTGGACTCCCCTCCAATTGACGCTTCTTTTATTCCCAGGGGTGTCTTCCTCTCCTCCTCCACCTGCTGCTGCTTCTTGAAATGATTTTGCATTTATAGTCATAATAGACTCCGACTTATCTAGAGGGGGGGATAATGTACACTGCTGAATTGTCACTTATGAATATATGTAGCCAACATTTTTTGTTGGTATTTTGTCAGTTCATTAGGAAGCCTCCTAGTTATGTCAGTTGTGACGGTTGGGTAAACCACCAACTGCTTGGTCTTGTCCTTTAAGAACAGTGAATATCAAGGTACGGCGCTTGTATCAGGGCGTCCTTGAACTAATTGAATTGTATTGAGACTTGTCTTTAAGGAATACAAAGCTGCTATTATTTAGATACTTGTACAAGGTGAATTCTACAATTGCTATACTATTTATGCTTCTTGTTGATAGTCTAGCATCACAGTACACGTTATCTATACTAAATTTGTTTCCAGTGTGCGGGGGTGTAAAAAACCACACACACTAGGAACAAATATTATTTGATCATCATATGAGCAAAACAAAAATCTCGTGTAGTAAAGTTTGAGGTTACCCCTGATAAAAATTATTAACATAAGACCATTTTTAAGTAGTATTATATTATATAGTTAAAATAAATATGAGAAGCTAGCTAATAAGAAATTAACTCTGCTAGAGCTTCTCGAGAAAAAGAAAAAACGTTTTCTTTTGTATCATCCATGGTTCAGCCTCCATGCTTGGGAGGGAGGGCAAATCTGACAGCTTCCCAGATGACTAATAGGTGCATGGGGGAGGCGCTTACCCTCCCCACAAGGTTTTCCTTACAGAAAAAAAGTAACTGGTTCTAAATCCACAACCTCGAATAAGGAGTTGGAAGCACCAATGGCAGCAGCAGGAAAAAGGAAAGATGGGAAGCAAAACTTATGCAAAATCCCCATGCACGCAATGCATGGAGGTAGATCCAATAATATGCCCAGATTACAACAAAGGAAGAACGTTTTCGGGCTTCTTGGGAAGAGTCTGATATGTTGCTCCTTGGGGGCACAACTATCTAGAGGAGAGATTCAAGCTTGGGCTACCAAGACCTGAAGGATGCATGGGGAAGTGGAGATCAAAACTTGTGAGAGAGGATATTGCGTAGTGGTTGTTGCCAACAATCTATATCGAGAGTTCGGTGGAGATCAGAACTTGTGAGAGGATATTTTGTAGTGGTTTTTGCCAATGATCTTGATTGGGAGAGATTTTTTTTTAACTTTTATTTTTTAGGGAGGGGGGTGCCAGGGGGCATATTTTTTCAGAAATGCAGGCCTCTTCGTGACATATTGGCACATCAGTTTCAACTGACTAAGGAAATGCACTCCACGACAACGGTTTGGATTAGACTGTATGCTCTTCCTCAAGAATTCTGGTCCAAGTATGTCTTTGATATGATTGCAAATACGATAGGAAAGGCTGTTGAAACTTCAAAACCCTTTCATGGAAAGCGGCTATCGAACTATGCAAGAATGTGTGTGGAATTAAATCTCTCCAAGCTGCTTGTAAAAAATGACACTCGTTAGTCAGGGGAGATAGATTGGGTCCAACCGTTGAACCATGAAAGCATCCCTCTCAAATGTAGAGGAGGCCATTAATATCGTCGCCTGGTTAGAGAATGCCCAATAATCAAGAAAACCATTGTGATCTCTAAACCTATAAATGAGACAAAGGATGCCGACGGCAGATTTGTAAAACCAAAGAGAAAGCATGTTAAGAAGCAGGGGGGAAAAGGAGCACAAAAGGGGAAGAAGGATGAATATAAGAGTGAGGGAGAGACGTCTAAAGAAGATGAAGAAGAAAGGGTTCCTAAAATCCAAGTCAAGGATCGAAAAAACGAAGATGAAAATGATATTCTAATGGCAGAATACGGTTTCAAACATGACCTGGAAAAACTGAGGATCAGCTCAGCCCCTCGAGAAGCTCTAAGGAGAGCAAAGGAGATTTGCATGCATATAGAGAAAGACACCCTCTCCAAAGTGGATGAGATAAGCAGCCAAGGGAGGGATGATGAGTTCACAAAGGCACCAGAGAAGTCGCATTTCACTATCGTCCAAGAAAAGAAGAGGAAAAAAGCCAACATCGGGAACAACAAGGGCAGACTCAAAACCTCAAAATGAATCTAAAAAGAAACAAAGGAAGATGTGATTGTAGGAAACCAATCTCAATTGGAAGATATTTTGGCGGGCACCAGGAAAACAAAACCAGTTTAGATGTCAATCATCTTCTCGAATATCATAGGGCATAATGCCCAGAGCAAAAGAAGGCTCTTAGAAAGAATGATTGTCAAACACATGCTCTGAGTGATTTTGCTTCAAGAAAAAAGGCTGAATAAAAAGACAACTCAGCAATAGCAAATGGCCAAGTCGCTTAATATGGAGCAAGAATATGTCAGAGTGAGAGGTACGACAAGAGGTCTCCTGATCCTTTGGAACCCTAAGGAGGTGGAGATCATTAGCAAGGTCACTTTGTAGTGCTACATATAATGCCAGGTAGTCAATAAAAATACAAAGGAAAGCAAACCCCTTATCAACTACTATGGTCCCCAAGCTCAGGGGGAAAAGGATGAAACTTGGGCACATCCTTCAAACTATAGATAAAGATAAGCACAAAAATTGGATAGTGGGAGGCGATTTCAATGCTAGACTAGACAGTAGGGAAAAGAAAGGAGGGCATCCCAACTCACAAAGAGACAACAGTTTCATTATATTCATTGAAAGAGCTGATATGTGGGATATCAAACCCAAAAATGGTTGGTTTATCTGGAACAACATGAGAAAATGAAAGGAATCTATTATGCAAAGACTTAATAGATCAACATGAGAAAATGAAAGGAATCTATTATGCAAAGACTTAATAGATTCCTAACCTCTATTAATTGGTGGGATCAAAACAGAGTTCCAGAAACTGAAGTTCTCAAGGAAAGTGGTTTGAGTCACTAGCCTATTGCCCTCAAGATGAAGGAGAACCCAAGACCCAAGAAAAGATATTTCAAGTTTGAAAAGATGTGGTTGGAACACCCAAAGTTTGAGGACATGATAAAATAAGTGTGGGAAAACCCAAGAAATAGGCATGGGACCAAGATGTTCTTATTATCCCAAACACTAAAATATCTTAAAGGAATATTTAATGTTTGGAATAAGGAAGTCTTCCAAAATAGTTTTAAGTGGAGGGAGGGTTTACAATCAGCAATGGAGCAGATTTATGAAAGGATAGCGGAGGAAGGCATCTTAGACTCTCTGAGAGATGAACACGGGTTAGCAAAATACCTTGATGACATATATTGGAAAGAAGAAATCTTTTGGAGATAGAAAACGATAACCAAGTGGATCCAAGTGGGTAACAAAAATTCAAAAAAATCCATATGGTTAGCAAGGTCATAAGATAAGCAAACTTCGTAGGGATATTTGAAAAACAAAATGGAGAACCAACATGTGACTCACTGGAGTTCACAGACAACATAACTACGCACTTTCAACTCTCTGAAGAACCAAGGTGTGACCCCCTGCAGTTCACAAACATCATAACTACGCACTTTCAACTCTCTAGAGGAAGAAGAGATTGACAGAAGGAGGCCTAGAATGTTTTTTATTTAACATGATTCCCAAGATCATCTCAAATGCTCAAATGAAGATCTCCAAAAGGCTATATCTTTGGAATTGGTTAAAGTGACCCCTTTCGACATGGCAAAAGATCGAGCTTTAGGTCTGAATGGTTTCTCGACTCTTTTATTTCAACATTTTTGGGAGCTTATGGGCAATGAGCTCCCAGAAGTGAAGGAATCCAAGGTCTCTCGGTCAAACCTCAATTACTTTTTTTGCCCTCATTCCTAAGAAAAAGGAGGCCAAAAAATCCGAGGATTTCAAACCTATATCTCTAAAATATCATCTACAAAGTGATTTCAAAAGTCATTGCTAAAAAAAATGAAGATCCTACCTTTTATCATCTCAGAAGAACAAGGAAGTTTTGTGGAAGGCAGACAAATCTCAAATGGGATTGTCATGGTGCACAAGCTTATTCACAACCTGAACATTAGTAAGAGAAAGGGGCTCTTAATAAAGTTGGATATAGAAAAAACCAATGACAAAGTCAATTGGGGTCTCCTGCACCAAATTCTGGGGAGATTCAAGTTTGGAGATGTGGAGAAAGTGGGTGAGAAGCTACTATGCATCACCCATATTTGTGGTTCTCACCAACGATACCCCAAAAGGCTTCTTTGGCAATTCCAAAGGGCTTGGGCAATGGGATCCTCTATCCCCTTACCTCTTTATTGTCATGGAGGAAGCCCTGGGTTGCTATATCAAGGACTTCAAGCATTGACACAAGATTAAGGGGCTTCAAGTTTCAACATAAGGGAAGCATCAAACTCATCAACAGTTTGTGGAAGATACCATGTTGTTTGCAACCCTTATCTTCAAGAGGTCAAGGAAATCAAAGATGGTTTGAACATCTACGAAAAGTCATCTAGTCAAATTGTGAACAAGGGAAAGTCTAAAATCTTTTTCCTCAATTGTAATCAGCAAGAACAAAATTTCCTAAGTAGACAACTTGCCATAGTTGAACCGGAGCTTCCAGAAAACTACATAGATATTCTTATGTTTAAATGGAGATATAAAGCTTAGATGTGGAATACCTTAGTGGATAAACTCAGAGCCAAGTTGCCAATGTGGAAAGGCAAGTGGCTCTCTTCGACTAGTAGAACAATTATGATCAAAGCAATTTTTCAAGCTGTCCCTACATATTGATGTCCATTCTACAGGGGACTAAAAGTCTTATCAAGTAGATCAACTCCATCTTGAGAAACTTCTTCTCATAAGGTTCCTCGACTAAAAATAAATTCCCCCTAGTAGCTTGGGACAAAGTGTGTACCTGAAGGGAAGTAGGAGGTATCAACATTTGCAATCTAGAATTAGCTAATAAAGAGATTAGAGCTAAACTCGTGTGGGGAGTCCATAAAGACCAGGATAAGGGGTGGAATAAAGTTATGCAAAGAAAGTATCTAGATGCAGATGATCCACAAAGTATCTTTTACAAGGAGAACTACCCTAAAGGTTTTACGATATGGAACAACATGCTCGAAGCGAAGGACCTCATTGTTAAGAAAAAAATTGGAAGCTCAAAACAGGGACCAAAGTGAACTTTGGAATGAGGCTTGGATTCGAAACACCTCATTATGTTAACACTTGGGCTTGAGAAGTATCAAAGACCAAGCAACATAGAAATGGGGGATAAAGGTGAAGGATTGCTAGATTGAAGAATTTCATAAGGGTACACCACAAGAAAGTGGAGAGATTTTAGAGATCTTCGGGTGTTTGAAGAGGTGTTTGTGTTTCAAATGAACGAACGAAAAGCCAATTTCAAAGTTCCTAATCACAAAGGAGGAAGACTCTTTGGGTTGGTATCATAAGGATACAGGAGATTATGTTGTTGCCAAGGGCTAAGCCTATCTAACCCAGAAGCAACAAAACCCTAACCTAGATTGGACTCGAAGAAGATCTGGACCTCATGAGCATGACCCAAGGCAAAGATTTTCCTTTGATTGGCTATGCATGAGAAAATTTTAACAAAGTAACATCTCAAGAAGAAAGGTTTTGCAAAGCCGAGTAGGTGTCCTCCCTATGAAATTGAGAAAGGGGTATAACCTCCGCCTCCTTAATTGTTCCTTCTCTAGAATAGTATGGGATCTCTTCATCAACAATTTTATCTGTAAGTGGGTGGGAGGAAATGACCTTGAGATCCAAATGGCTCACTGGGAGAGTCCGATTGCTCTAAAAATTTAGAGACATGGTGTGTGGCCCCAACTACGATCTGTTGGAGATTATGGCTCGACAAAACTCAAGTATTTTCAATAACATGAAAAGAAAGGGTCCCATCATTTGGGAGGAGGTCAAAATAAATATAACTAAAATTATCTCCAACTATGGGAGCAGAAAGAATGAGGAAGCCAGCCCAGGAGAGATCAGCATTCTAAAGACTTGGCATGAAATCAGGTTTGTCTTTGACAAGATGATTGGTTAAAAGAAAAATAGGGTAGAGCAAGGGGGATGGGAAAGGCCCCCAACATGATGGAGCAAATCAAACTTTGATGGGGCTTCAAAACATAACTTAGATGAATCTGGAACAAAGTGTGTCATCAGAAATCATGATGGGAAAGTTAATAATTTTGGAGACTTGTACACTAGGAGGAACCATAACAACATGGTGAAAGGTGCTACATTACTCATGGGGTTAACCTTGGCCTCACAGTATGGGATTAAGAACCTCATTCTCGAAGGAGACTCCCAGATTATCATCAATGGAGCTGTCACTGAAAAAATGAATAACTAGAGAATGCAAAGCAATATCAAAGAGGTTGAGATTCTCATAGATAATTTCATGCATATAAAGTTTCAACACGGTCATAGAAGTGAAATAAAGCAGTGGCTTGGTTGGCCAACTATGGTATAGGGCCTAGTCTACAAAGAAAACATGATAGAAAGTAGCCAAAAGGAGCTGGAGGATAATCCCCAGTATCAGATTGTGAAGAATATTGTCCAAATGGATAATAAAAATAATAATAATAACGATAAGGCAGATGAGCACCATGCTACTGCTTGCTAATTATCTGGCGTATGTGTGGTTTCTCTCTTAGTCTTTGCATGCTCAAGATGGAGGAGTGGGTTTACTTCCATTCGAATTTTATGTTGTAAAGAGGATTCTAAAGACTCAAGAAGGATTGTCTGTGTTAGAACCAGTCACAAGCAGGGAAATTTGGTCTCTTACTTTCATGTTAATGTTCAAATATAGGTTATTACAATGTGTGTGGTAGCCAATTGCACAAGGAGAGGCATTTCTGATCTCATTAATCGTGGTAATGCCTTTTCTTTTTCCACCAAAGTACAAGCCTAACAATAGTGACAGTGACGTTCACAGCAACTTTGAATACACTAATCACCCAAATCTTTGAGGTATACGATGTGGTAAAGGCTATGCATGCAACTCTTGTTATTGGATATGTTTCTAAATATGTCATGGTGGCTGCCAATTACAACGTCAGTTCTACTCAGTGCTTTTGTGAGAAAGACACAAGGGACAGCGGAAATCGTGTAGGAAAGCTGCTAAATCGCTCCAAACATAATAATATTAACTTGCCAAATCCGAACCGCAGCAGAGGTAGGTTGGATTTGAACATGCCCGAGTTAGAAGGCGATGTTTTTGTTTTTAATGTTTGGATGGCAGTCCTGAAATGGAGACGTAAAACAAGAAACATTTGGCCCCTCTTGTTTGCATGGAACGGATCTGGAACCTTTCCTTATTGCCGTCCTTCAGAACACCTATACAGAAGGTTTGTTTTCATCTCTTTCAATGGGCGTGTCAGAACTTGCAGCCCATTCTGTATTCAGAAGATCATCTCGATTAGAAGTCTCGACCGACCGCAGCAAGCAATCCACATGGCATTTCAATTAATCATTAATTGGGTTTTGGTTTTGTGCTCATGCAATAATGGAGTTCAGAGACATTCCATTAGTTCCAAGCATCCAAGAAAGAAATCCAGACTGCACAAAGGTTGAAGCATTGTTAGCAGTAAAGCTAAATGCACAACAAGAATGTGCAGCAAAAAGGAGAGCGAGTACAGTAGCTCAGGGGTTGATGGCAGTGAAGAGGACATGGAGGAACTCCTACATCCGAGTCGGCCTTTCTCTATTCCAGCTACTAAGTTGAGAGAGCAGCTTAGTGCTCAGCAGAAAAGGGATGCCACCAAACGTGAAGAGGAGGCAAAGATTGGAGATGCTATCCATGAGGAGGACCGATAGAAGCTTGTCTCCATCAAGGAAGCTGAGAAGTTGTTCTCTGTCCATTATATCAATGGACGAAGAAAAATCTCAAGCATGAATATAGGTATGGAGGATACAAGGAAAGATTTAGAGAGTTTCCACAAAAACACAGACGAGGAAGAGGACAGAAGGAGAAACCAAAACCTTGCTTCGAGTAATAAATTTTTTGTATTCAAGAGAAAGAATACTCAAGAGGATGAGCTCAGTAATTATACAGGACGTGACACCAACATCAATAAGGCAGCTGTGGAGAATGAGGATGCCTCTAGGACAGATTACAGCTGAGAGAGAGAAGATTTGTCCAACAGCGGGAGAAAAGCTACACTGAATAAGAGGGCAAAAGCTATCCTTCAAAAAGAGCCGCAGACCAGTAGTAATATTCAAATGACTTTGATTGAAGTTCAACGGGTCCTGCATCAAATTACCGAGGAACTTAAAGAAGGAAGAATTATGTTTCTGGCACAATGTAGCATCATGCACAGAATTAAGGAGAATCTAGACTTTTTTTTAAACGAGTAATTCTCCCAGAATACAAATGACAAGAACACCTCTGAAGCTCTCAACCTCTCTCTCAAAACTATGGTCAACATGTTGATAAGAAGTGAATAAGAGGTGGTAAAGTTCAATGGGGATATCTACATCCACACAAACAATGTGGAAGCGGTACGCATACAAGGTGAAGAAATCTTAGGCCTGAAGATGTCCCGCTTTAACCTCAGTAGGAATAAGAAGGATATCAAGGAAAAGGGAAGGATCCGCACTTCCTTTTGGAAGAGGATTAAAATCCAGGCCTTCTCTTGCCTGTCTCCCTTTGAGGAATTGGATAGCACTTTTCTAGCTAATAAGTGACAATGTCTCAGCTATGTTTGTATGTGTTTGTGAGAATGACGATAAGAAGGATATTCAATAAATAAGGAAGGATCCGCACTTCCTTTCGAAAGAGGAGGATTAAAATTCCAGGCCTTCTCTTGACTTTCTCCATCCAAGGAATTGGATAGCTCTTGTCTAGCTATAATAAGTGTCGGTGTCTTGGCTATGTTTGTATGTTTTTGTGTGTTTTTGCCCTCAATGACTTTCTCAGGGCCATTGTCTATCTTGTTAGGTTTCACATCTGTTGAGGTGGGGTAATCGGTTTTGAATCAATAAAAATTTTACCTGTAGCAAATATATATACACAGATATATATATATATGAGAAAGCCTCTTTACCTCCCGTTCCCCACCCTCAGCCCAAAACCTCGCACGAACCTCATGAATAGCAATCATTTAATTTAATATAATACAGTTTTCTTGCTAGAAATGATATTAAATAATGGCAACTAGTTAAAAATACTTAAAATGCACATAATGTAAAAATTTATAGTAGATATTTGATGGGGTTGTATTATTTACATACTAGTGGCAGTCAATCAAGATCTTCCACGGTAAAATTAACATTATCATCCATCCATACACATATGTATAATAGTGCATCAGATATAAAGCTTTGAAGATTTACCTATACACTAACTTATATCTTAGAAAATCTTTCATTTTGAGCAATGCCCTAAATAAAGACAACTGTAATGGGTGAAAAGAGCTATATAATCACAAGTGTAGATGAAAATTAGAAGAACGCACTGTTTTCCAACCATCAGGATCAAGGCAAGCTGTAATTTTTGTACTCAAACCAGGAAGTGGACCAGGTTCACGAGTTATTTTTCCACCAGCTAGTCGAACTGCTTCCGCTGTCTTGTAAACATCATCTGTGCTTATTGCAATCTGTTAACAAACATATTATTTTCGCAGAATATTTTATCTATCTAATGCATTGTAATGAACAGCTAAACCAATAAATAGAAATTGCACCATCCATAGCAAACTACATAAGCATCTAATTAAACTGGAAAACTACATAAGCACTAAAATATAGCAAGCAGGCAGAAACGTGAATGGAAAGACTTGTTCCCGAATTGAATGCCCTTTGCTTCAATTTTTTAGGTAAATTTTCAATACGGCGAAACTATCAACCCAATATGAAAATTCAGATTATAAACTACCTGAGCATAAGCACTTCCCTTGTCATACTCTTTCACTCCATAATTGTAAGTCAACTCCAAAACAGTGCTTTTATCTTCTGGTCCATATCCCATCATAGCAATGGTATACTGAAAACATGCATTCAGATTTTCAGCATTCATTGTAGATTAATCACCTCCTAATCATAAGAATGTTCAAAAAAACAAACAATTGATCTTGATCAATATAAATTTTGAGCCCAACCCTGAACTGCAATACGTAAATGAGTATTTTATCAAGGCTTTCAATGCATATAAGGATGCTTGTTCAGGTAAACAGCAGTGACTGAGTAAATTACCTCGTAATCTGGATTGTCCCTTTTCCGCAACAGCTCCATTCCATAGGCCTTCATTTAAACAAGGATTTATAAAGCAAAATGTCAAAAAAACACCCCAAAACTTAATGAAGAGATGCCACATCCAATCACTAAATTTATATTCATTGCATGTGGACAGAGGTAATCAATAATCAATAGCTTGCATTCCTCGTCCAAATAATGCATCAACTTTCAAAAAAGTATTGAGTATTATGCTATTAAAAAAACAGCACATGCAACCTATTTGTGTGATTCTAAGTTCTAACAACTCACCTTTTCATAAAACTCAATCGCACGCTCAAGATCTCCCACTCTAAGCATTACTTGACACAATGGCTCTGGAGTAGGACCTCTCTCTATCAACTCAAATTTATAACCATCTGGATCTTCCACAAAGGCAATTACCGATTTACCCCCTTTCACTGGCCCTGGTTCCCTGGAAATTTTTCCTCCTTTGGCTTTAATAAGATCAACTGCTTTATAGACCTGTCATGGTAAAAGCATTAAAGCAAATCAATATTTTATGGTACTCTAGCAACTAAACACACAAAGTTCTTGAATTACATTTACACAAAGAGGCTAATTAACAGTCACATTGACAACCAGGTATTTTGATTTTAGAGGCTATCTAGCTATCAAATACTACACGAAGTGGTATTGGACTTTTCTCCATAACATTTGTCAACAAACTTTTTACTCATTTCGCACACTTTTTCAAGCTCTATCCATCAATGCAGTCACTGTCTGATATTTTTTTTGGGTTATCTTTCTTTCCTATTCTTCATCATCACTCTAAATTACTCTTGAAGAAGAAATTGCCATGCCTAAACTATTGAATAGAAAGAGAAAATGGAAGATGTCGTATACCTCAAGCGTCAGTGGTTAAAGAAAATCTACCTATAGATCCAAAAGCTAAAGGCTAGCCTTGATGTCATCTCCATCCTCAAGCTTTAATTGACTAATGATTAAATTTTCCATTTACATGTTATTAACACTACTCAAAAGGCTTGGGAAATATTAAGGGATTTCTATGCTCTAAGAGATCCTGGCTAAAGCTTTGCATTTGCACAAACAATTGATTAGTTTGATGCTTTGTGATGGTGTTGCTAAATATCTTCAACAGATTAAGGAGATGAAAATACACGAGTTTTAAATTCGCCAAACAATGGATAATAAGACCGTGTCTCTGAATCTTTAATACTTTTTTCCAAACCATAGCATTTTAATATCCATACATGTTGAAAATGCCTCATAGCATAAATGGGAACAATTCTCAAGTGTGTTCATAGGATGAACAAAATCTTAAACACATTGGTCAATTGCATCCTTCCAAGAACAGTGTTCTTGTTTCATGGTTATGTCATAAGAGCAAGCAAGCGCAGCATCCAAAGAAGTTTAGTTTCCAGAAACAAATTTTCAAGTTGCATGATGAAAAGACAATCAAGAAAAAAACCAAAGGTAATTATCAGTAATGTGTCAAGACAGAATGTCACGCAAAGGATTGCTTCAAGGGGAAGAGTGATATGGAAGAGGACACTTTTAATAATAAAGGGAATCTGTAAGTAAGAAACAAGCCCAAAGGTAACGCTCTTATTCATGTTGCTTTGACCACTTCTGATGCATAAAAGAATGAGTGGAAATTAGATTCAGGAGTTACATATCACATGTCTAACAATGAGATGGCCTTTCTTCACATGATTGAATTTTATTTTTTATATATTTAGTAGGCTGCTGAGACTTGTCACTTTAACCATTTTTTGCCACTTTACCCATGTCAACAAATGCAGTCCAAGTCATGTGAGCTTGATTTACTTTAGTTGTTCAGCTGTCTGCAGTCACCAATGGTTTCTTGGTTGCAGTCTTATGTACTTATCAGACCTTAATATCAAGACTGTACAGTTTACCATTGTAGTGCTTCAATTAAATCTCACTCAGTTATTGAAAACAAAATATGCCCTTGACATTGATAATCCTTCTGAAGTCAGAATGGTCAATAGCTTTCCTCCAATTAGCTAATTGGTAAATTAATTAAATCGGTTTTCAGACCCAAACAAACAACAAAAATTGAAGCAGCAAATATCACATAAACATAAAAAACCACTAGATCCAGAAACACTTGAGAAACGCCAAAATCTAATGATAAAAGTTTAATATTACAACCATAGGTAAAGAAAATCTTACATCCTCAACAGCAATGCCGAAGTGACCAAAGCCAGTTCCCAAATTATATGAATCTACTCCATAATCTGTAAAATGTGACTTAAGAATGAGTCATATGCTTGCTTTATGTGGATATCTTTAAGATGGATGAAGGCAAATAAAACATTTATCTAGTTTTTTCAGGAGAAGTACTAAGGGTGTGCAACTCAAGCTTTAGGCAACAGACTACATGTAAAATATCCTAATAATTCCTAATAAATACAGCTTTGTATTATCTATTGCATTGCATAATAAACTTACTGTACGTAAGTTCCACCACAAAGTGGCTTTCCTCTGGACCAAATCCTAGAAAGGCATTTGTGTATCTTTCTTCAGGGATGTCTCGCTTTCTCAAAAGCTTCATCCCTAAGCATTCTGTGTAAAATCTGCAATTGCACTGAAATTAAATTAAGTGTTACATGCAAAAGGGATTGTGTCATGTACAATAAATGTGTCGGAATAGAAGTGCGTACTTAATAGTTTTTTCTAAATCGCCAACACGATAAACAACATGAAGAAGTCTGCGATTATCCTTTTTGGACCATTCCTGAAGGTTTTCCTGGCTAACCATGGCACCTGCTTGAGTCATATTGCCTTCAACCATCATGTTATTTGATGTTCTGATTCCAAACATTCTTGCCTGGTGGAAACCTGAAATATATGCATAACATCAAAATTTGCAACTTAAACTTGCCTATAATGTTTTTATATGCCCTTGAGAACTGCAAATAAGGATGCCAATCACAAACAGAATGCTTTAACATTGCAATTCGAAGACTAAAGCTTATCTATACATTAAGAAAAAAAACGATAGCAAGTGAATTCCTGTGCATCTTTCCGTAATTGGTGAATTTTTGCTTCCAATTATCTTCATTTCTGTTTTTTTGTTCCATGAATTATTGCAAAAGAATTAAACGGCTTGGATACAATTATTTCAAAATTTATTTAATTGACACCATGAAACCTAAAATTTGTGCTCACGAATGCTTTGGAAAACAAATTTGACATTACAAGCATCAATATCCATATCACCTTCTTTGAAAGTTTTACCTGACATCATATGTTCAAGTCAAATTACACGCCTAGAAATTTTACTCAGTGTGATTCCCCAAAATTCATTAGCATATATATGCCTGCAAAGGCATAACATGTCACCAAAGTTTCAAATTGTAACTTTTTAATTCTGAATTTGGAGACTTGTTGAAATATTTTTTTTTCCGAATAAACAAATTTTTTTTGTTAAATCTAAAAACTAAAACAGGAATCTGACATCTGAATTAAATTTTAAGAAGGAAAAATTGATTAATTTTCGATATTTGAACCATAAGATTATCAATGAATAACCTCTTGGAGTCTGATAGCCAACGAAATTGCATGTAGTTGCCCTTCATAACAGTTCACAAAATAGCAAACAGGACCTCAAAGATAATTTCCTATCTTTAATTTTTATCTGAATCTGAAGCCATTCCAAAAGCGAAGCTTGATTTTATTCATTATAGTCAAAACTAAACATACTCAAGCCAGATTCATCTCCAAAAAATTAAACCATTTAGTAGGTTTGCTGGTGGATCTCTTCTCGGATACAAAGTAAAAGCTTTCAGTTTCTTGAATCAATCTGTCTATCAAAGATGGATGATAGCCTGAAAAAGAATATATCAGTTACAATGACAAGATAACTGTAGTACAATCACTTGTGCCGTGGAGATAATAACTAGCTCAAACATAACTTAGTATCTAAATAAGCAGTGCAGGCTTTGAGGAGATTTCAGTTGTGCAGCATCAGAAAATAAAAATCCATATATAGCCCGCTCTGAAGGTCAGCAGTAGCCCCACACGCACGTGTGCATGTTTTCACACACAGATTATGTTATTCAAGCAAGACTTAGCCTCACACTTGATATATCAAATCAGTTAGAAATCTTACATATTAATTCCCTGTCCTGTGCAATGGATTCAAGTGAGATGGTAGAAAAGTGCACATGCTTCTTATATTCTAGTCTCCTCAAAAGAAAATGCAGGGTTTCTTCTATCTGCCTTGTTGGACTTGATTCATTCTTTCTCAAAAAGGCCTTGCATCTCCTGTTGAGAGATGGTCTAAGCAACTAAAATTACTACAATCCACAAGTGGCTAGTATATTTTGCATGACATAGCCCTTTCGAGGAATGTGAAAGCAACGTCAAAGATTAAATTCTTTGCCTGTACCAAAAAGATGAGTTCGACTAACGTTTGTTAGGAACTTGGGATGACTTATTTTGCAGACTACTTTTAATCATGAAAAAGTTTAAACTCTTTATTCACAATATGCACGGCTGCCAAATCCTCTTACTCTCTCAAGTTTAGGCCCTGCCAAAATTGACGCCGATTCACAGAAGTAGATAAACTGTGATGAGTTTTGAAATTGCTACAGAATTCTGTCAAAGTTGTAAGTGCATAAAATTTGAGGTGATTTTGATCAAACTAAACAGCTTTTCAAGTATCTCATCACCAATCATATGAATCTAAATTGAATACATGTCTGCTTGGAACAATTAAAGGGACTCGACACTGCACTCTGGTAGCACTTTTCTTAATAATAAATATGAGCAAACTAGACTTAAAGTGCCTCTCATTCTTCTTTACTAAACCCATTTTAACATATCTCACAAAGAAAGAAATTATATTAATGTCCACAGATGACCAAAAGTAGGTCAATGGGACTCTAGATAACAACCATTAACAATAGAAAGTTCAAGGAAAGAGAATCCAAGAAGCCAAAAAAAAAGGAATACAAGTAAATGAGACAAAGTAAAGCAGTCTACCACTAACAAAGGCGGTAATGGAACCAATACAGATAGCAATGGAAGGCGAACACGAACCCCCAAAAGCATGTGCTGATGAAGACTAGAAGACCTCATCAAAAATCTTTGTCAATCCCTGAAGTGGAGAAGCTGTCTGACCCATCATCAATCACTGTGAAAAGATTTGATAGCGTTCGTCAGGGAGTATCCAATGTCAGAGGTGCCAGGTTGGGAGATCCTAGGAGGAAGCAAAGCACTTCCTCTAGAATCTCCCCTAACATCCAAGGCCGATGAACTTCCTATAAACAAAAGAAACTCATAATGTGAGTGTCCCCCTGTGGTCTGGATGGTGGCCGGTAACTAGTAGATCCATGTCGTCGGAAAGGGGCAAAGCCACACTGGCGGGAATAAGAAGAGCCATGCTGCCGAGGAAGAGCAAGGTAGGGGATCTGAGTTATCTAAGTAGTAATGATGTGTTGAGAGAAGCACTGCCTAACTGATCTATTAGCTTTGATTTGTGATGTAGTGGTGTCCAAAGGGCACTTAGTGCTGCCCTAGATGGGCTGGAAGAAAGAGGTGATCAACATGGGGGCTCTAGAGCCTCTAAGCTCCTCCTGTAGGGATCTGTGTTGGAAGGTGACAACCTCACGAATATAAAAAGCCAACTGTTGATCTAGATATCTAAAGAATGTAGAATATTTTGTTGTAAATAATTGGCTGTAATAGCTTGTGCAAGACTCCTTATTTTTCAGAAATTTGTCTATATTAATTAACTACAACAACAATAGCAAAGCAATACTTAGCAAAAGTTAAAAGTCCCAATATAAAATGTAGGGTTAAATTGCACATAAAGTTGTCTCCTCTAATCTATGGCCATGTAATTGTTGTGCTCATTAAGCCTTTAAAGTTAAAGGTTCCTAAGGGCTTTCACAGAGGAGCCTTGTAAGGTACTTTAAAACTCATTCCAACATCTAAGGACATGTAAAAGATCAAATATAAGTTCTTAATCAGATTTTTACTTAGTTCAAACACCATTTTTAAATATTTTGAATTTTCTGATAAGGCTGAGTAAACAAAGGGCTTTTTTGCACTAACCATAGATCACCAATTAAACTAAGGCTTAACTATAATAGCTTCCAATAAAGTAAAGTGCCAGCTACTTTAATAGCAAGAGATAATGAACAAAATTTAGTCAAACTATAGACACCTAAAAATGGCCCCTAGGCACTCATTAATCGTTAAATAACATATTTCTCAAATAATGGTGTACTTGTCAATTACTAGTTTAAATTTGGCTTTGTCGGCACAATTAATGACTTTTAGTCATCCACGCACATTCTCCTATTACCCTCCGGCAGGCATTATCTCCCTCCTCGAAATTCCCAATGTTCTACTCCCTCTGCCAAAAACATGGACTTGACCTTTTTGGCATGTTAAGGACGTCAAGTGTACAGTTTTGGCAAGCTTCATGTGGGCCTTTTTGCCCCTGTTATAACTTATTTTGGATTTAAGAGATCTAAATAAGGCAAAACTATTAAAATTAAGAGTTCATAAGATATATCATTACCATACAAATATGAATGCTAACAAGGAATTGATGGATCTTGCTAAAATAGAAATGACCAAGAGTAAAGGCACTTAGCTGATATTTTGTTCTATTTTGCTCACTGCCTGTATAGAGTCGCCTAAAATGATCTACATAAGCTTTGTGACTGCTTGCTCAAGAGATTGACTATCAAAATTTGCCACGACATTGTCTACGAATGCTCAGATCCCTGTAGCAATTGCATCTACTAGTTAAATTTTTCAGTCTGTTCTACCACAGGTCAATGTGCCTACTTGTATAGATGATTTCTGAGTGATTTATAATCCTCCATCGTATGCGCAAATTCAAATTTCGTCTTCCTTTGCGTTGAAACCCTAACTCCACTTTCGACACTTGACCTAGAAAACGGGATTAAAAAGATGGGTTGGACTACCCTAACCAAACCCTGTTGAGTGGTTGAGTGTTGCCTACAGTCTAATTCTCCAAAGAGGATTCGAATTGTACATAGATCTCTCACCTATATATGTGTGTTCAATAGTGTTCCACTAGAATGCAATGCAACTCTTTAGCTTTCAACACTAGAAAACATACGACTTTGACCTGGGGTTAGTGTGCAGACTTGGCTTTTATGACTATTCCTTTGAGGGGTTTTCGAATTTGGATGCTTTTGGATATAACCTCAAGGATGTGCCAATAGATTTTTCAATATGGAAATGGTTTTCAATGTAATTCCCAAGTAGTGACCAAGTCAATAAGACCTTAGGATCATCTTGTATATATAAATGATTCTTTAGAATTTCCCCCCATACAGACATGTGAAACGTGTAGGCTGACCCAGGAGAGGGATATGAATTTGAAAAATAGCCATTTGAGGATCCTAGCACACGATCAGCAAAGTTTGTTGCCGACACTATCTAGGAAAGGAAAAACAATAACCTTGAGTATGGCAATAGTCTGCTTAGGATAATAGACCATTGTAGCACAAACGAGGAAGACCCTCAAAATAGATAACATTTTGGGATGGCCAAGTCGATAGATTGATAAACGAATAAAGGATAATGTGTGCAAGAGTCAAATGTGTATGTATAAGTCATGTATGTCCAATATAGGTCAAGACTGATGTTACCAAGTCTCTAACAGCAAATTAAGTGTCTACAAATGCCCCCCTTTAGTCAAATAATGAAAACGGTAAATTAAAAGGATAAAAAGAAAAATTTGGAATCTGTGTCTAATCTCACTTGATGTTGACAGGTGCCCCAAATATCTAGCTTGCTCCATGCAAAACCTGCAAGGAAACATATAGAAATCAATGTTGACTCAGAATAGAAAACATGAAACAATCTAGATCATTGAACTATTTGAAACTGAAAAGTCAAGGAACAAATACACCTATGAGTATGTGAATCAAGTTGTCACTTGAACTCCTCTGGAGAATGCCATGGGGTGATTCCTCCCCAAGGAGATGCCATTGTTAAAACCACGGGTTGAGAAGTACAAATGCCTCAACCCCCCTTGGAGATGAAGTGCTATAAAGTTAAAGGGCATAGTATTTCAACTACATTATTCACAATATCATCTTAACTCTTTTGGTGGAACCACGAACCAAGTTCGTATGTAAAAAAGTGGAGCCCGTAACAATCCCGTATGTAGAAATTAAAACTTTGAATCAATCGTTGTAGACGTATTTTAGATTCAAAGTGCTTATGTAGTACCCATCTTTTCCATCATAGAAATAGAAAAGTGTATACATGAACAACATTCATGCCTTCAAATCTAATCCATCTATATCTCAATGTGATAAAGAATAGCATTATTTGTATGTCAATCATCCCAATCTGATAATCTGACCCAATTTAGAACTTTGATAATTTGCTCAAGCTGATCCATGTAATATGTCTCATAATGTCATAGAATCTGTCAATTGTTCCTCACAATCTTATAAAATGCCCCACATATGTTTCAAATATGTGAGAATTTGTCAATTTGTATCACAATTTTAATCTCAATCTGTCCCTGTACGAATCATTCGTCTCAAAAGAAAAGAGTCATACGTATCATGTTATATAGAAAATTGTGGGCATATAAAACACGTGTGCTAATATTATTAAGTGTCCTCATATAAAGATTTGAAAATTTACACACATATAAAACATGTAACCCAAGGCATACATGCATCATGTCAAGTAGATATAGAAATAAAGCACAAAATAATAATCATCACAAATATAAGCACTCTGCAATAAGCCATGCTGAAGATACATGATAACAATCATGACATTGCACACAATAGAAGAATGTGTGATAGCAATAATGGCAACTCAATTGTCATCATAGAAGTACACATGTATGCACACAATGTCATGATCATGATGCACACAAGCACTCAAAACATGACTCGACTCTGACCTAACATAGGCAACAACAAAGCCATGACAAGGACTAGAGGATCCTCAACAAAACTGACACATGATAGAACACACAATCATTGCACTCATAGCAACACATAAGAGAACACACAATGTAATACTCATCAATGATCAGCAATGTAACAATCATCAATAATCACACATAGAGCACATAATGTCACACACGACAATCATCACACAATGTAGTGCACAATCAAGGATTACACCATGTTATAGTCATCAACATCAAACATGCATAGAACAAGCAATGTTAATCTACACAATGAATTCATTTCATCATCTACCATAGCAAAGTATAATATCCATGGAATATAGCACCCTAAATAGTATATGCAAAAGCAATTCATGTAGAAGCAATCTAAATAGCTCAATATAATCAATGGAATAGTTATAGAAAGATGTAACCTATAAAGTCTACAAAGATGCCCCCAAAGTAAAAAAGTAGCCCTTGGGTATAAGGAATGTCTCGCATTTGAATGTCCATGTATCATATGTAACATGTATGTTCTGCATCATCTTATGTATACCATGAAAAGCATGTCCGTAGAGAATGGATATTTAATCTACCATGTAACTAACAAAGCATGTCATGCATTGGTAATAATTTTGATTTTTTTTACTTTTAATTGTTTCGTATTTTTTTGAATTTTTGAATTTTTTTATAAATTGAAATATGCTCCTACAAACCAACAATCAATGTCACACATTGCAAGCGAGAAATAACATGTGTATCATCTACCCATTTCTTTATTGTATCATCTTTCTTAATTGGAAGCTCTTGAATTATAGTATTAATTTGACCTCCTTCACTACCATTGTACAAAGATAGATCACTATCATACCAATTTTCCATATCATCATAATCATAGTCAACATGGTCATTTCCTTCATTTGTAGAAGCATGATCATCATTCACATTAGCACCATCATTAGACAAAGACGCAGAAGTATCCACATCCATATATATCCACTCATTGGTATAATCAAAAGGCACTGCACCAAATTGTCAAATTGATTTATTGGAGTTTCTTTTCCTTTGAAAATATTATTCACCATCAGTGTCTTGCACCTCAGTTGTGGTCACAAAATAATTAGGTATCACTCCTTGAACATTAGTTGAAGAAATGCTTTCCACTTTCTTCTCTTGATCTGAAAATGTTCCATCCCTTGAAATAGAAATAGACTCACCTTGGAGTTCAAATGTAATTAGTTGTGATTCTTTTCAAATGTCGCATCAATTGACCTTATCCATGATCTTCCTAGCACAACATTGTATTGAGCCAAATTAGGGCTAATATGGAATGTAACGAAACATGATTTGAGATCAAGAGTTACACACCACTCAATGGTTCCGATACATACTTTGGCTGATATAGTCTTATTCAAGTGTTCAAGATCATATTCTATGAGGCTTGAAAAGTGCCATGTTACATACAATAATTTCACGAGTGGTATCAACCACGACATTGGTGCATTACTTGCCATATTTGCAAGCAGTAACAATCAAAGACTCTAGAAATGAAGAAGGCTTTATAGTTTCCACCTTGGAAACCATGATTGTAAGATTAGTCTTCTTAGGTACATATTGCTTTTGAACTTCTTTCTTAGGCACATTTTATTTAGGTGATTTTTGCTTTAACACTTCAACCTTGGGAGATGGAACCACAATCTGATTAGGTTGCTCAACTGTAGAAGGTGTGCTCAAATCTGGTGATGCTTTAATAGATGTATCCAATGTAAGGTCGCCACTATCAATCAGATATGGTATTTTGTTTTCCAAAGACCAACACTTATCCGTATGATGTCCATGAAATCTATGATAAGCACAATAGTAGTTAGATCTCTTCACAGGATGCATAGGAGGCAACATAATCAATTTGTTTCGAAGCATATTCCTTAAGAGTTTCATTTGGAGGCTTATAAAGCTTATGTGAATGTCTTGAATCATTGGTCGTAGATGTATTTTGTTTCTTAACCCATGTTTGAGATGTAACCTTTTGAGAGGGATGTTTTTGATGGAAAACTAGATATGCAATTTACATTAGCATGTTCAATATTCTTGACATGTGCAATCCTATCCTTAAGTGATCTGACCATTAGAGATTGATGCAGGAGCCTCCAAAGTGTACAAGCAATCTTGCATCATTTAGAATAGGTAGGAGTTTTAGATAGCTTTTAATAAAAAACTTGGGCAATTTTGAAGCTTAATGGAGTCCTCGACCTGAATCAAAAGGTCACAGAGTTCATTTTGAGTCATTTTGTAGCTCCACGGCAATCAGATTGTAAATGGGCCACATTGGGATCCAAGTCACGGCCTCAATAAGGCTTGAGGCCCCATGGAGTTCACAGAACTCACTAAGTTCATGAGATCGCAATAGCCTGTGAAAGTTACAAGTGTCACAACACAATTGTTCACAAGTCCCCATTCTAAAGGCACACACATGATTGATCACAGGATGAATTTGATAAATCATGAAGGCCACATTATAAATTAATAGCCATGTGATCCCTATTCAATGAATTTTATAAATTCGTGGTTTTGTTGTGTGCATAGAGACACTGTTCACAGAGATGGCTGAATGTCATAGCAAAATTCAAATGGCCATATTTTTTGAAATAAAATGCCAAATAAGGCGTTATTGGTCTCGTTGGAAAGCTCTTGTTGAGAGCTTTTTGTTGATAGTGGCCACACGGCAGGAAACCATTTATGTGTGACATTGTTTGTAACTGAAGGACCCATGAAACTGTTTTCCATCATGATCACAAATGGTTACGGGGAAGACACAAAGGCCAATATGGAAGTCAATAAGTCTTAGGAGAGAATAAAGGTGATTTGTGAAGCTGAAAAGGGGCTCCTTGAACGATAAGAATAAAGGCTTTTGTTTCGAGAGGAAAAAAAAGGTTGCCGTAAGAAAATAGAGAGGTTGACCACAAGGAAGAGAAAAAAAGGACCGATAGCAAGAAAAACAAACCAACCACAAGATAGAGCAGAGCGAAGAGGACTAAGCTCATTGAGGTTTCATAGAGAAAGTTGCAAAGTGTGCAACTCATGTGTGTGTAATTGTGGATGTAAAGCCCAAAGAGAGGCTTAGAGATAAAGAAGGTAGAATATAGAGTCACTTTGTAGATGTCGTAAAGGCTTATTTCAATGATAAAGAATGAATGTTGTTTTCCGATATGTGACTCTATTGCACGGCCAAAGGCATTCCTTCATTGGGACACCCTACCATGACTGCACCACTTGGTATCAAAGCAGTCCAATTGAATATTGTTGCAAGTGTGATAAAATCCTACAAGTAAAGTTGTGTGAAAAGTGTGAGACTCATATTGAGTCATTTGCAAGTTGTGAAAAAGAAGCTTCCATTGGAGTGAAGACGAGTTTAACGTAGGTAAGAGAAAAGTCCTGCAAGTGAAGAGAGTTGTGTGAAAGTGTGAAAGACTCTTGAGTCTAATGTAGGTTGTGAAAGAGAAGTCTGCTCGAGTCAATTACAAGGTGTGAAAGAGATGCTTGCATAGGAGAGAGGATGAGTGTGTTGCAAGTGTGCTAGTGTCAAGAAAGTGTGAGATGCTCTTGTATGAGTCTAACGCAGGTTGTGAAAAATAAGCCTGTGTGAGTAAATTATAGGTTGTAAAAAAGAACGTTGTTCATGGAAAAGAAATGGTACACAAAATAGGAAGACCACCAAGAGTAGAACACCTAGTATAGATGTTGAAAGAAATCCAAGTGAGATTGGATATGATGGAGACTGCACAAAATGGAGATGTTTCAGCTGTGAGTGAAGATGAAGGAGAAAATGTGGTGGAGGAGTTGTTGTCCCTACAAGCAAGGTTGGATGCTTTGGAGAGAGACCAAGCAAGCGAAGGAGAAGATCCCAACGAAGGAAAGAGATAGGCAAAGGTCAAGGTGAAAGAAAGAGATAAGCCCACTAGCAATGTTATTTTGTTTTGTGGTAAAGAGAGCCAAGAGAAGCTCATGAAATGGATAGTTGAGTTAGAGAATTTATTTGAAGAGGAGAACGTAGAAGAGTTCATTAGGGTAAAGATTGCAAGCAAAAGACTATGTGGAAGTGCAATTGTGTATTGAAGAGATCTCCAAAAGAAAAGACCCAAAAAAAAGGAAAGAAGAGGGTGAGTAGTTGGCAACAAATAGTTTCCAAATTGATGGGTCATGTTGTGCACCCAAAATTGTAGAAAGAATGGTGGAAGAAACTCCGAGTCTTGAGACTTGAGATGAAGAAGAAAAATATTATATTAAGAAGCAATAAGAGAGAGAAATTGCCATGTGAGTAACTCAAAGCTATTCTAATAAATAGCAAGGAGAAAGATATGAGTGAAGAGAAGAAGATTTCCATGAAAGGCAATGGGAGAGAGAGATCTCCAAGTGAGAAGCCCAAGCCTATTTTCAAGAACAGAAAAGAGAAAGAAAGATGTGGGCAAGCCATAGAGGAAGAAAGCTTCATGGAAGAGAATATGGAAGTAATAGATTGTTCACCAAAAGAATGGGACTCAATAATGGATGATGGGAAAGAGTTCGTGGTATCCCATAAGTGGGAAGAGGCTGAATTATCCTTGTAGAATATGGAAATTGTGTTTGTGTTTTCTATTTTGCAGGGAAGAATGCAGACAGCAAATAATTGTTTCAGGTTTTTGTGAAGGAAACAATGGAGGTGGCTGAAGTGCACGAGGAGAGTATGGTTGAAGGCCATCCATGTGAAGAGGAAGAAAATCAAGTGAAGAATGAGGAGAGAACAATCGTGGAAATTATTGAAAATGGGCCTTTCAAAGTCCATCTTGTGAGTGAAAGCTGTGAGGAGAATTTGAGCGGCAAAGAAGAGTTGGGTAACATGTCTTTGAGGCATGGAGAAGAGCTAGGAGTGTTTGTGGGAGCTACTAATTCCCTTGATGTGGCTGATTCAAGTGCAAATCTGGCAACCAAGGAAATAGAAAATAAGAGGACGAATTGTGGTTCAGTCCAGCATGCTCATATGTATGAGAGGCAGCAAGAAGAAGTGGATCAAGAGGGATTTCACTTGCAACAATTAAAATCCGTTGTAACAATTAAATATGGAAAAGAAGACTCTCACAAGAGAGATGAGAAAATAATGGAGAGAAGAAAAATGTCACCCACGTGACATAGAAGTAAAGAAAAAGGAGAAACAAGGAGAATGCAATCACCTTGGAGTTGATGCAAAGAAGATGAAAAATGAAGAGGAGAAAGAGGATTTATCACAAAGGCAATTGAGTATTGTTTTGAAGAGCATGCATAATTATGAAGGCTTTGAGGAGCCCAAGCTTGGTAGAAATCAAGTTAATAGTGTAAAAATGGAGGACACACCTGTGGGCACTGTTAAGTCTCATGTTTTTAAACTAATTTGTGACTGTAGTCAATGTGCAGGTGCAGAGATGAAGAGAAAGGAGGCATTTAAAGAGGCCTTCCAAGGTGAAGAGGTAAAGCCAGAAGTGCAAAATTATGCACTAAAAAAAGAAAGTGAGAGGCAATTGATTTGTACATCAGCCAAAGCATGTGAAGAAGCAAAAAAAATAAGTCTTTTAAGACTCGAGAAAATGAAGAAGCCACAAGCAAGATGGTGGTGGCAAGGATAAAATCAGAAGAAGAGATGGCAGCCATAAGAAAAGAAGAGCCATAAACTGAGAAGAGTGACAAAAATAAGAATCCAATAGCAAGTTGGATAATGAACAAATAAAGCCATTGAGGCTTTTGGAGGAGGTGGCCGGATTTCGGAAGAGGTCCCAAACAACGGTAGTGGGTAAAAGCCCACAAGAGGACATAAGATGCAAGAACAAGCTTCTTGGTAGAGAAGGTCAAACAAAGTGGATTTAATCCCACAGGCAAATGGAAAAGGAAGAGGAGAAGCATTGGGTGGAGGTGGACCAATTATGCCCAAATAGTGGTAAAATGAAGCAAAGCACTTAGCGGAGGTGGAGAGCCTACAGTGGGTCTAATTTCACAAAAGAGGAAAGAGTGAGCAAGGATAAAGAGAAGAGAGCAGAATGGAAGCCAACAAGAAGCTAGAAATGGATGCGAAAAAAACAAAGCAATCAATTGAGGTATATGGTGTGTTCTAAGGGAACACCATGGTCATCAATCTCAATGGCCAAAAAAGTGGTTTTACCACTTATTCCATTCATGTGAGTAGGAGCTCACATTTTAATTACCTTGGGTGTCCGATGCAAGAGCATCCAAGGCGTATGGGCAATTTTGCATCACCTAAAACATGTAGGAGTTTTGGATAGCGTTCAATAAAGATCTCAGGTAAATTTAGACCTTAACAGAGTTCTCGTGCTAAATCAAAGAGGTCACAAAGTTTATTTTGGGTGATTTTTTAGCTCCACATTTTAATTACCTCGGGTGTCTAATGCAAGAGCATCCAAGGCGTACTGACAATTTTGCATCACCTAAAACATGTAGGGGTTTTGGATAGCTTTCAATAAAGAAGTAGGGAAAATTTAGACCTTAACGGAGTTCTCGTGCTAAATCAAAGAGGTCACAAAGTTTATTTTGGGTGATTTTTTAGCTCCACATTGATCACATTGTAAATGGGCCACCTTGGGTTCCAAGTCACAACCTCAATAAAGCCCCACGAAGTTGATGGAACTCATGAAATTCACGAGATCATGGGAGTCCTAAATGTGACAAGTGTCACAACACAATATGTTCATAGGTTCCCATTCTAAAGGTGCACGTATGATCAGTCATAGGGTGAATTTGATATAAATCACAAAGGCCACAATATAAAATAATGGACATGTGATCCCTATTCAATGAATTTTATAAAATTGCAAATATGTTGTGTGCACAAAGACGCCATTCACAAAGATGGCCAAAAGTCACAGCAAAATTCAAACGGACACAATTTTCACAAGAAAATGCCAAATAAGGTGTTACTGATCTTGTTGAGATCTTTTCGTTGATAGTTGTCATGCGGCAAGCAACCACTTATGTGAAAAATTGTTCGTAACTGAAGGACTCAAGAAACTATTTTCAATCATGATCACAAATGGTTGTCGAGAAGACATAGAGCCTCAAAGTCTCAAGAGGGAATAAAGGCAATCTGTGAAGTAGAAAGAGGTCCCCAAATGATAAGAAGAAAGGTTCTTGTTTTGAGATTAAAAACAAGGCCACCATAAGCAGATAGAGAGGTTGGCCACAAAGAAGAGAAAAAAAAGGGTCAATAGCAATAAAAAAAGAGAACCACGAGATAGAGCAAAGCAAGGAGGACTAAGCTCAAAGAGGTTTTATAGAGAACGTTTTCAAAGTCAGCAACCCGCGTACGTGTAATTGTGGATGTAAAGCTCAAAGAGAGAATTAGAGATAAAGAAGTAGAATAGAGAGTCACTATGTAGATGTTGTAAAGGTTTATTTTAATAATAAAGAATTAATGTCATTTTCCACTACATGACTCTGGCTGCACAACCAAAGGCATCCCTTCACTAGGACCCCCCATTGTGACTGCACCAAAGATTAAAGTTTGGATTTCCTTTTGTAACACCTCTATGGACTGCATCATAGTAAGCATATGATCATGGATGGCCATATTAGTTCCATTGGTGGTCATAGGTTGGGAAGATTAAGTTTTACGAACCCTAGACCTTTTAGATTTGAAATTCATATAAAATTCTATAGGAGGATGCACCTTACCTCTTGGGATCGTGATAGCATGGACCTCCTTTATCCAATATAAGCCAAGGCAAATAATAGGGGAGGGATGGTAAATATCACTACCTTGAGGAAGAATGAAAGGAGTCAGACATGGGAGCATTTCCAATTCCAAATTCATATAACATGTACAACAAAGGAGAGATAAGAATTAATCATTATTAAATTCAACCTTGGTTTCATTGCACATAAATTTAATCCATTTCATTTCATGACTTTGAAACACATTACATATTTCAAGAAAGCAACATGTAATTATGCCAATCATAGTTTGAATCATAAAATATAAACTATGAGCATCCATTATTACAATCACACAATACCCAAATAAAGAACCAACCACCCCAAGAAAACTATGAGGAATTTTGGGAAATAAAAACAGGTTTTTGATAAATAGCAATAGATAAACAAAACCCATGATTTGTTTTAAAAATAGATATATCTTTCGTCTGTTAGACCAAATTTCATAAAAATAGAAAAACCTTAATTCCAGAAAATCGGTTTGAAATTTTAGTGAACAATAAAAGGTTTTTTTATCCAATCAATACAACTAACAAAAACCTCCAAGCATTTCAAAAATAGTGTCATTTTGAATCAAATATCAACCAAACAAGCCACACCCCTAATAGGAGAAATGCTGGGAAGGAGAAGCATGAAATCTTAGGGCAAACAAAAAAAACTTCAGATTTGCGCATATGACAAGGGAAAATTAAAAATCGGATTTGAAGATCAAACCTTAAAGGAAAAATTTTGAAACCCTAAGAAGCATGAGACCCTAAGGAAGAAAGACCTAGGGTTTGTTGCTCTCAAAACATAGATCGAGTTCACCAAAATGTTTTAACTTATTTTGGATTTAAGACTTAAATAAGCCAAAACTATTGAAATTCATTACACATAAGATATATCATTTAAAGAACAAATTTGAATGCTAACAGAGAACTGATTGCACTTACTAAATATAGAAATAACAAAGAGGTAAGGCACTCAGTTGATATTTTGTTTTGTTTTGTTTACTACCTGTATACAATGGGCTAAGATGATTTGTGTAAGCTTTGATATTGCTTAGCTCAAAACTCACTGTCGTAATCTACCAAGACGCTATCGACAAACACCTACAACAACCAGATCCATCCACTGTTTGTCAGAATTGTCCCTAATAATTTTGCCAATTTATTCTGTCACATATCGTTGCATCTACCTATAAAGATGATTTATGAGTTTTGTTATCCTCGTTCCTATATGCAGACTCAAATTTTATCTTCCTTTGCCTTTAAATCCTAGCTCCACTTTCGATACTTGTTTGACTTAGAAAAATGGATTAAGAGATGGGTTGGACAGCTTAGAAAAATGGATTAAGAGATGGGTTGGACAGCTCCAACCACACCCCACTTAGTGGTTGAGCGTTGCCTACATTCCAACAGTCCAAAGACGGCTCAAACCACACATATTTCTCCCACTTATGTGTATATGTGCTCAATAGTTATCCACTAGAATCCAATGCAACCCTATGGCTTTCTACACTTGACAACAAGCAACTTTAATCTTGGGTTAGTATTCAAACTTGACTTTTAGAACTGTTCCTTTGAAGGGTTTTCAAATTTAAATGCTTTTGGATAGTGCCTCAAGGATGTGCAAACAGGTATTTCAATGTGCAAGTGATTTTCAATATAATTGCAAAGTAATGACCAAGTCAATAAGACCTTAGGTTTGTATTGCATATATAAATGACTATAAAATTTCCCCCCATTACCAACATGTGAAACGTGTAGGCCAGCCCAAGAGAGGAATTTGAATTTGAAAAATAGTCGTTTGAGGATTCTAGAACACTGTTGGTGAAAGCGGACACTACCAGTGAGCATCAACATCTGACTATTACTGGCATTCTCTACGAAGGGAAAAAAAGTGAACTGGAGTATGGCAATAATTTGCTTACAATAATAGAGCATTATGGTGCACATTAGGAAGAACCCGAGTATAAATGATGGAAAATTGAGATGGCCAAATTGACATATAGATAAACAGATAAGGGAGAAAGTGTGCAAGATTCAAATATGTATGCCCAAGTAATGTAAGTCCAAGAAAGATCAAAACTAATGTTGCCAAGGTATAATACCAAATTTAGGTGTCTACAAGCCCTCCTCCCATGTGGCCCTTGTTTCATCTTCTTCAATTTTTTGACTATTGGATGTCGGTTTGCACAACAATAGGGTTCTAATTTGAATTAAAGCCATCTATAAATGCACAAGCACCTTAGTGCATTTAGGCATCCATCTACAATCTATCTATTATCAATTTAGCAATCATTTTGCACTAGAAAGAATTAATTTATTGTTCATAATAATTTACAAAGATTCTACAAGCAATTAGAGAAATCAAGAAATCATTAGAGCATTCATTGTAGCAATAAAGTTCATGTTAGTGACATATTGCATTGCATTGGTTTCCCTGGCTATTGCAATACTGCAATTATTGGAGTGTTGTTTTCCATATTGCACACCATTGAGGGACCTAACAAATATCATGATAGTTTAGATTTTCCTTGGTATAACGCAAGCCCCAAAACATATGTTGTATTCCTTACAATTTTAAGACCTAACTACCAATTAGAACAAGAAGTCCACTTTTCCAATGATCTTAGCGAAAGCATGGAAAACTAAGCGATGTTTTTGCAGCCCTTGATCAGAGGAACACAATTGTCAAATATGATTTTGCCTATCTAACATTTCCCAGAAATGGAACTTGACGGTTTGAACATCCCTGCACTGGAAACTGATGGTTTGGACATCCCAACATTGGAACTTGATGGTTTGGACAAGCTCCTTCATTCACCACGAGTTTTCAAGGTTCTCGTTGTCTTGCCAGAAAACCATGGTTTTCACCTAAGTCACAAGGTTTGGCAATTTTTTTACATGAAATTTGAAATTCGCTGAATTTTTGATGTGGCAGAAAAAATGGGTCAAATTTGGGAAGTTCACCAATAAAATCGCAGGAAAAAAATACCCTGTACAAAAATCCCTCACGTCCTTTGAAAATTGTCTTTCCTCTCTTCTAAATGCCAAAAAATCCCTAGACGAGGCAAGATTTGTTGACCCTAAACAGAGAAGGCGGACATCAACATGGGTAGAGCAAGCGTCGAGCTGGGCAAACGTGAGCTGAGTGGCAAAGGTGAGGTAAGCGGACAATGCTGATGATTCTTGTTTGCTCAACGTCAGAGGTTGACTACTACATGGGAGAGAAGTCGGAGTCGTCGCATGATTCACATGTGATTGGAGGAGCTGAGTATAGTCTTCACCGTCATGAATATTTAGGGTTTTTTTTAATGTTTATTTATGGTTTTTACGTTTTTTTTAAACATTTAGCCTAACTTTTTTTTTTAAAATATGTCGCAGCTTTATTTTATTTCATTTGTTTGTTTTGTTTTTTATTGTTTTAATTTATTTTTACTTTGTATTTTATTTTAGTTTTAATACGATTTGAATATTATTTTTATTTTTATAATTTTTTGAAGGTAATTTAATTCTATTTGTTTTTAAATAATTTATTTATTTTTAATTTTTTAAGTATTGTTTTTATTTATTTATTTTGTTTTTATTTTTTTATTTCTCTTTTAATCTTTAGTTTATTTTTTAATTTATATATAATTGCATTAAATTTTTTATTCATTTTATTTATTTTTTATTTTTAATTCAAAAAATCATTTTAAGTTAATTTTAATACTGTTTATTTATAAAATTTATGCTTCTATGTTTTTAACAGTTTGAATTTAATAGCAATTTTTTTTCAAATTTTATAAAAACTCGAACTCAAACCGAATTTTATCCTCGTCGAACTCAAACTCAAACTCGAACCTTGTGACTTAGGTTTTCGCTATCATAATCTAATGATTGTCACTTGATCTCCCAATATTCAAAATACGATCCTAAACCCTCCAGTTGACTTTATTTCTCTATTTTTTTTAAATTAATTAGGTTTGATTTATGTTTTGAATCTATGTTAGGCCTAGTTAAATGTTTATGGATATTTGCATTGAATTGAATTGAAATCCCGGTGCAAGCACTAGAGAGGGAAACCAATTAAGGTTTGTCTTTATCTTTGTGTTGCTTGGGCCGGACATTCACTCATGGACACATTCAGCACATACTCAGACTCGACACAGTTAACACATGTTCATTGCATTCATATTTAAAACATTACAATGGAATACAAACTCACACTCTCACTCTCACACATGCCTCTTAAGGCTTATTACATTACATGAAAAAGTTCTAGACTCTCATAAAATTCCTCCTAAACTGATACAACTCTTTGTTCTGCTCCTGGATAGTTATGATCTTTCACAGCTCGTGCCCCTCTCCCAAAACTTTTTTTCTCAATTTGTATTCCTCTTAACATCCCCAACTTCATGGGGTGTCTCTTCAGCGTCTTTGACCTCAACATAACGTACAATCCTTTGGCATCTTTTAGTTTTTGTGATTACACATCAAACTGTCAATAATGGCTCCCAGGTACTCAGGTGACGTTTTCAAGCCAAATGACGATTACTAAAACTATCATAACTTTACCGCAATTCATTCAATTGAGATCTAATATTTGAAACACATGTACACTGTTGTCCCTTTTTCAAAATATCTAATTATGAAAATAATTTAATAATAATATTTTAAGTTGTCCAAAGTCATTTTATTTTATAACATGGAAAAACAACACTTATTATTATTATAAAGGGGGCCTAAAATAATATTTATTAAGTGGACCAAAAAGGTAATATTTATTAAATCGGCCAAAAAGTAATATTTTCAAAGAGTAATATTTTATTAAAAGCCGTAAAACGCTTTTCGGGTTTTGGAATGAAAAGTGAAATTATAAAAAGAAGACATGAGCTCACAAGTGATTATTCATTATTCATCTTTAAAATCAAAACCCTATTTCCAAGTTGAGCTTCTGTGTTCAACTTTTCCATCAAAGGACAAAAACCCTTCAGTGTACAGGTGTAGTGTACAAAAACCCTCTTGTCCATTGAGGTGATTCTATCTAGGTATCACAATTATATAGGTAAGTCAAGTTATTTTTATATTTCAGTTGGGCTAAAGGTTGTTATCAATTTCCAATTTTCTGGGAGGATTTGGTCTAGTGTTTTCTCTCAATTACTGCATTACACCTTGCAATTGCATTGGATGTTGTATAGACTTTCGTACCACTCAGGGCAGAGGTATTTATTGCAATTTGTGGTTGTTGGACGTTGTTGTAGTCTTTGGTGACTGTTATATGCCAGTTTGAGGTTGTCATTTCTCCTCCCAGCCAATTGGGTTACCTTGTTGCCAGTTGTCATCCGCTTTGATATCAACGCAGCTTTATTTAAAATCCTTGTTGCCATCGTGCCTTCAGCTATAGTAGTCATAACATTAAAACTCAACCTTCAAAACCAGCCATAAGCTACCTTGTCCAACTTTGATAGTAAGTACCTTGATGTTGGGTATTTGTCATTAAACTTGGATTTTATGATATATGTATAAGGGTTTACTATTGTACATGTTGTGGTTGATCATTTGTAACAACCTCAGTATTTGGTATGCACTTATTTCAATGAAATAAAGATTACAATTTGAGTTTTTGGTAATAAGTGTTGCATGTGCTAGTCTAGTATTTGCTTGTGAATATAAAAATCAGAATTTAGAAATTTACCAAAACGGGTTTACAAAAAAATCTAAAATTGTTGTTTTTTGTCCAAAAAAGGACATAACAGTGGTATTAGAGCATTGATCATTCCATCATGTCGATCATATGAAAAAATGTGGGGAATAGAGAAAAGAGGGTTCCTACAAATGAGATAAGTTATTTGCAGGAAATGATCAGCCAGGGTCAGAGAGATTTGGAAAGAACAATCAAATAGACAATGAAAGAATCCATGTCAAAGTTAGTCAAAGCCTTGCAAGGTATTAATCAGAATAAGGCAAATCAAGGGGAAGGAAGCTCTTCAACTAATGAGAGGATCTCAATCAACCCCCCTTCCAAAACTTTCCGAGCAACATTCTTGCAAAGAAAAGAAGCACACATGAAGAACCCAAGTTTTAAGTATCGGCTATTGGAGCAGTTTTCTATTAGCTTCAAAGCTTTAGTTTCATTTAGAGGAGCACGAAATAAAGATCTTATTCAGGGAGCGTGGTTAAAGGAGCAGTGTAATAGAGATGAACGCAAACTTCTTGCCTTTGACACATGATAAAAACTCTGACATCTACAAATCTTATAATACCTTTGAATAATGCTTGGAGATATGCGAAGAAAATAGAAGTAGAAGGTTGAAGAAGAAAGAGGGAAAATCAAAACCTCAAACGATTGCTAAGGAAGAAATCAAGAAACAAAAAGAGCAGTCAAATTCAGATCCACAAGACATCGTTAAGCAAGAACATGAGGGATCCAACATGCAAGGTAAAGATCCTTTGATAGTAGATGTTTTATTGACTTCTAATAATTGCATTTATGTCAATGAAGTCGAGGAAGAAAAGGCATCACTAACTGAATGCAAAGAGTAGAAGATGGAAATAGATGAGACAATCCATAAACTACCCAACAATCTTCCAAAGAGTGAGCCACTACCATATAAGACTGAATTTCAAAATTTCAAAATTTTAGAATAATCTCTCACAAGCTCCTACTTCAACCAAAGAGGGTAAATACTCTTATAATTTCAGTTCAACATATGGGAATGATAGCACAAATCTATTTCAGTTTTACCATCATTCTAAGAAGGGTAAAAGAATGAAGATATATCATTTGGTTCAAAATGCATTTTGCATAATGCTCTGGAATCCAAGTGATATTTTGAGATCTCTAAAGGATAGAATTTCTGATTTCAATATCATTGGTGTTGATAACTTCATTATCCCATACAAATGGATTAAAAAAAAATCAGAATTGACCTTAGATGAGCATAAGGAATATACTATGAATGATAATAGGATTCAGTGGTTGAAGCACAAGGGTCAAATATCCCAACTACAAGCCACAGATCAGCAGCTGCAACAACAAAACATTTAGTATCAACAAAGTATGGTTCACACATGGGAACCACGGAAAGGTATGCCCGAGCAATCAATTGTTGTTTTGCAAGTTTGGTTGATTGATCCTCTACTCCATCCTTATCCCAAAGCACCAACTAAAATTTTGTTAGTAAGACTAACTAGAAATCAGATTTCTAATTGATCCAAAAATACATGTGTATACCTTTTGGAGGTACCAAAGGAAGCATTCAAGTTATCTACTTGTAAAGAGGAAGTATCATGGATTACAGGGTATGCTCAAAATAATTATAATGAAGAGACCCTAAGATTCACAAGTCAAATGCGAAGTTCAAAGGCATGTCACCTCACATCCGATAGTGCTCTCAAGGTAAGTGACAATAGAGCAGCTCAATTACAAGGTAAGCAGATTCATACCAATACCATCTTGGTTGGATTCAGACCTAATGTTTGGATAGAGAGTGCAATCCCTGAACAATAGTCATATTTATAACTGAATGTGTTATAATATTTGACATGGAGATTGGTGATAAGTTGGCAATGGCAGTCTTCTATACAAGGTCCATGGTATGCTAAATAGGGCAGCAGTAGTTTTCTCTTCTTATATTGGTTTTAATTCAATTGCTAATATACCATTCAACACTAACATGATATCCTCCACATATAATGAGTTGTATTTGTGTAGTTAGTTGTGTTTGCATCATCATGATCCGACAATTGTAGTCAAAGGTCCAGAAGATAAGTCACAAAGCTGCCTACACATCCTAATATGGGATAGTGGAGATATTTCTAAACATAAGCAAGGTAAACATCATGTTAATATTCAGATTTTTCAGAATAAGTGTATTGTGGTGTTCAGACATTTATTCCCAAGATCGCGAGAGGACATAGAAGATCAGCACATCACACGTTTGGAATCAAGTTCCAAGCATGTCCACCTTTCCAAGATATATAGAGGAGAATCTACAGAAGATGATAATCACATTGATGGGAACATCATAGCTCCTTGTGATATCTTTCATTACAGCACCGTACACACTTGGAAGAATTCATATGCATAACTGAATTTATACTACAAAAGCATAGGGCATATAGATTCTTTGAGTCAAGCTCAAAATCGTTTTTGCATATGGGATCCAAGTGACTTTTTGAGGTACAAAAAGGATGAAGGCTTTAATGTGACTGTAGTTGATGGCTTCACATCCCATGTACCAAGAGGATTCAACAACTTAACCTTACCTAGGAGAAAGTTTTTCATAGAACGTGGGCAGCCCATTGTTTGATGAAGTGTTGAGGATATCTCAACAATTTAAAAAGCAGCAAAGGTAAACAATTTGATTACAGCCAAAGCTACATACAGGTTGGCCACCCTTGGTTATGTAAAGGAGAATCCACAAAGGTTGGGATGCTACAATATGGCTTCACCATTCTGTGCATCATGATTCATAATTCAAAATTCTGCACTTGGGAGTGGACACAAGGTATGCAATGATTCCTACAACATGGGTTTAGGTGAGAAGCTAAAATCCATGGATGAGAGACATTTTACTAAGGCTTCAAATGATGTCAGTCCAGAAAATGAAAGGAATGTTCTGATCCAAGAAACATCTCAAATTGACTTTCAGAATGACTCTATTGATAAGCATGCACTTAAAAAGAGTATTTTAGTAGAAGTAGGTGATGAGTTCACAAATTCAACGATTGGTTACATTCTACAACATGGTTCTTGGGATGGTGTATTGAGACATTTCAAAGCTTCAACATGCCAAGACGCTGAGTTGAAACATGATCAGAAACAATGTGGCAATGCATATAAGAAAGATGCCAATGAATGTGAAAACTGGGAAAAGCTCTTTTTCACTGGAGATAAACTAACTTCTCATCCTTCTGTATATCTCATGGTAGTTTATGCTAAGATTGGGCAGCCCATAAATTCTTTGGAGATTTCCCAAGAAATGCAAAAGAAAGGAGTTCCTATGAGTGTGATTACTTATGAAAAAATTATGCAGGTATTGTCAAATTCTCAAGGAAAATGGAATTCAAGCCTAGAAGAGATAGTGATATGGCTGTAAGTGAGCTTGTAGCAGGCATTTATGCCCAAAACAGAAAAATAAAGACCTCAAGCTTTATAGAACTGCTAAGAGCCAATACTAGAGGTAAATTCCAAGTACAATTAGATGAATTTGGCAGTCATACTAACTTCACAAGTGTTGATTTACAGTTCAGTTTCAGAATCTCTAAGGCAACCAAAAATTGTAAACAAAAAGCCCTGATGTAGGTAAGGAGAGTGCAATATCAGATGGGGCAATTATGGATAACATGCAGCAAAAACTGAACGTTTTAGAAGTGCAAGAGGAACAATTTCATGCTAGTTCTCAATCAAACAACCTAATGAAGCAAAGTTTATTCGGAACATGGGATTGTGAATTCCCAAGGATGAATTGGGATCCAGGTATTACAGAGATAACCAATTGGGGAGAGATCGAGCAATTGAACTTGCAATTGCTTGAGGGCAAACAATTTTGAAAAAGGCGCACTGTCATGTCCCATTTTCGAAATATTTAATTATAGATATAATTTAATAATGATATTTTAAGTTGTCCAACACTGAAAAAGGATACTTATGTATTATTATTATTATAAAGGGGGCCAAAAGTAATATTTATTAAGTGGGCCAAAAAGATAATGTTATTAAATCGGCCAAAACGTAATATTTCCAAGAAGCATAGTTACCAAGAAACTCCAAAATAGGGACAAGGACCATGTACCTGCCCCCGTACCTGCATTTTTTTGTGACAACATTAATATACAATATAGCCGTACCCTTATTCATTTACTCACATACCCTGATTTGAATGAAATCTCTGTCCACGTACCAATAACCGTACCCCCATGTCTCTTGGAAACTATGCAAAAAAGTAATATTTTATTAAAAGTATTTTAAAACACTTTTAGGGTTTTTGGAATGAAAAGTGAAATTATAAAGAGTTGGGCTCAAGAATGATTATTCATTACTCATATTTAAAATCAAAAACCTATTTCTTGGTTGGAGCTTTTGTGTTCAACTTTTCCATCGGAGGACAAAAACCCTTCAATGTACTGCTTTAGAGGACGAAAACCCTCTTTTCCATTGAGGTGATTCCATCCATGGATCACAATTGTGCAAATAAGTCAAGTTATTTCCATATTTCAGTTGCACTAAAGAGGGTTATCAATTTCTAGTTTTGTGTGATGATCCGTGCTAGGCCCCACCAGACGTTCCTCCGATGGTCGGGACAGGTTCTTGGCCAGCCGGTAAGAGTCAACGGCATCGCGATCCTAGAGGGTGTTGCCTCGACGGTCCGAAGTGACTGGCCATATGGGTCTGGAAGAGGACCCAGATCATCCCGGGACTTTTGGTGTGACGGCCAGTCCATATTGGTATCAGAGCCGAGGTCTCGAGGTCGAGACCTTCTGGGCGCAGTGGTCTGTGATGATCCATGCTGGGCCCCGCCGGACGTTCCTCCAGCGGTCGGGACAGGTTCCTGGCCAGCCGGTAAGAGTCAACGGCATCATGATCCTAGAGGGTGTTGCCTTGACGGTCCGAAGTGACTGGCCATATGGGTCTGGAAGAGGACCCAGATCATCCCGGGACTTTTGGTGTGACGGCCAGTCCATATATCTGTAGAAACCCCTGTTTCCCCCTAATTTCTGAAACTGTGTGTTTTTGGACAGTTTTGTGTATTCTGATTTTTTTTGTGTTTTTTTGCATGAATAAAGAAAGAATGCGATTTTTGCAAGAAATTTTATATAAATTCAAATAATTGAATATTGAAGCAATAAACCTTATAACTGGCTAATCTATGATCTTATTATTCATTTCAGATGATTACAATAGAAGATCACTTGCATGCATACAAATAATGTAAAATATTGTTTCAAAAACCTTATTTGCTGCAAGCTGAAAATGACCTAGAACTGGTACAGCTGCAATAAATAACACTTTTCTCCCTCCTAATGATCTGAAATGATGCCAAGTGTATAGGCACCCCAATTGAAATCCGCAGACTACTCAAAGAGAAGGCATTTTGCACCCAGAAGAAAGTATGCCCTTTTGGTGAAGGTATGGCCTGGTACAAAAATGTACGACCTCTGTAACAACAGCAATAAATACAATATGACCTGTAGATTGAACGCCAGATCTTAATAAAAGGAGCGCCAATATTGAAGAT
This sequence comes from Torreya grandis, assembly GCA_037957365.1. Classification (NCBI taxonomy): domain Eukaryota; kingdom Viridiplantae; phylum Streptophyta; class Pinopsida; order Cupressales; family Taxaceae; genus Torreya; species Torreya grandis. Next base: position 277,575 of record JARHVA010008832.1, on the reverse strand, counting down.
CTTCTAGACGATTCCCAGACCAAAACCCTGAAGATATAAACCTCTGTGAAGCTCTGTGATAACCTCTGTATAAAATTATCCCTCTGTCTGGCAATAGATCGACTGGTATTTCACAACCTCTGAATTGCACACACTGGAGATTGCACGTTCTCCAATGCAAATTGTATACTAGAACCCTTGGCTCTGTCTTCAAAAAAAATACTCAACAAAAAATTGACTTCAATCATGAATGGCTCGATTCCCAATAAAAAACCCTTATATTCTTCAAAAGTTCGATTCCCCCTAATTAGGGTTTCATTAATAAAAATTTGGACTTCTTTTAATTCTTTTTCCATAGTTCAAAATCACATTTTTAATTATAACAATATAATTAAAAACGGCCCACTTCAATGATGGTCGCCCCCCCCTTGAGTCAACCCCTAAGTTATAATAAACTTTATAATATAGATCCAAATAATTAATATTTAATTAAATCAATTAAATATTAATATCTCCCTCAAAAAATATCCGATTTTCGAACCGTCTGAAGCTGGCGAACAACGGGGTGATTCCTCACATGACCAGACCATACTACTAAAAATAGCAGGGGTGCTCCGCTGAGTGCCAAATACCGCTAAAAAATGACTCAGGCAAACGGTGTCCGAAAGAGCCCAAACGAAAGCCAACTGGAAAAATTCTGACAGTCGAAGCCAAACCAAACTCCATCAAGACCCTCTATCCATCCTATCAGCCTACGAGGGTCGCATAATAGGCTAATCCTCTGAGAGATGTCAACTGGAAGGGGACATGACATTTTGTGTAAGGGTTTGGTCTGTTGTTTCCTCTCCAGTACTGCGTTGCACCTTGCAATTGTATTGGTTGTTGTATAGACTATCATACCGCTCAGGGCAAAGGTATTTATTAGAGTTTGTAGCTGTTGGAAGTTGTTGTCTTTGGTGACTAATATATGTCATTTTGAGGTTATCGTTTCACCTCCCAACCCCTTGGGTTACCTTGCTGCCAATTGTCATCAACTTTGATATCAATGCAGCTTTCTGTAAAGTCCCTTGCTACTACCGTACCTTCATCTGCAATATTCACAATATTAAAAATCAGCCTTAAAAACCCAACCATAAGCTATAATATCCAACGCTGATGATAAGTACCTTGTTGTTGGGTATTTGCCATTAAACTTCGATTTTATGATATATGTATAAAGGTTTATTGTTGTGCATGTTGTGGTTGATCAGTTGTAACAACCCTAATATTTGGTATGCACTTATTTCAATAAAATAAATATTACAATTTGGGTTTTCAGTATTAGGTGTTGCATGTGCTAGTCTAGTATTTGCATGTCAATATAAAAACGAAATTCAAAAATTTACAAGAATTTTTAAAAATTCAAAATTGTTGCTTTTTGTCCAAATAGGGTCATTTGATCAAATTTGGCAATCCAATTCTTAAGCAAGTGAAGATCCATCCTACCAGGTGTCATATACTAGACAAATGACGCAACTAACAAAATTTGATGGTACATTTCTGCAAAAAATCCAAATAATCTGAAATTTCGCACGTAGGTTGTATGTGTCAGTTATTACCATATCACCAAATTTGGCAATCTAAATCTTACTGCAACAAGAGAACCATCGTCTCAAGTGTTGTAGACTAGACAGATGATAGTCTGACAGAAACAGATGGTACATTATCAATGTAACTCCAGATGCTCTAAAAATTGGCATGTAAGATGCACATGTCATGTAATGCCATCTCACCAAATTTGGTAATCCAACTCTTACCACAAAAAGAGAAACTTCCAAGTGTTCTAAAAAAATCACACGGTATGTTTCCATAATGACTCCAAATGACCTGAAATTTGGTGCAAAGGTGGTGTCAGATGCTATGATCTCATCAAATTTCATCATCCAATTCTTACTGCATAAGAAAAACATCATTCCAAGTGTTCTGATAGAATCAGACAGTACGTTTCCAAGATGATTCCAAATGATCTGAAATTTGGTGCTTACGTTGTAAGTGTCAAGTGTTAAGACCTCACCAAATTTCATAATTTAATTCTTACTACAATTAAAGAACCATTTACGACAAATGTTTGTGGCATAACAGTCCACACAGACTGATAGAAGCAACCAAAATATTTTTGCACATTTCCCGCGGCAAAGGAATACTTTTGCAACATCATTCTAAGAGGTTAAAAAGCTCACACCAACAAGGACACAACCCAAAAACCTTGCACTCTGTTTTTGGTTGATGCAAAATTGCGCAAACCCTTGGATGCTCCTACATCGAATACCCAAGGTTTATAAAATGTGAGGTCCTAAGCACATAAATAGAATAAATGCAAAAACTACTCTTTTGACCATGAAGTAGAATGGGCATGGCGTTCCCTTCCAACACACCAAGTACTTCAGCTGATTGTCACACTTGCTCTTCTATTTCCAACGCCTTGTTGGTTTTAATTCAATTCTCTTCTTCTTTACCTCTACTCTTCTTTTTCTCTTCTCCACTCTTTTTTTCCCTCTTTTTCTTATCTCTCCTCACTCCTTATGTGGAGTTAGACCCACCATAGTCTATCCTCCACCAAAAGGCTCATCTTTTCCACTTTCCATCTTCTTGTGGGTTGAAACCCACCTTCATTCGACCACCTCCACTAAGATGATTGTTCTTACATCTTACTCTCCCTTGTGGGCTTAAACCCACCACAGACCAACCACCTCCTCCTAAAGCCTTCTTGGCTTTGGCTAATCACTATCCAACCTGATGATGGATTCATCCTTCTATCACCCTTCTATATTTGCAGCTCCTCTTCTCTCATGGCTGCCATCTCCTCTTTCATCCTCAATATCATCTTCGCAGATTCAACATACATTTAGGCATCCAAAAGATAACCCATAGCTTCTAGTACCACCTCTAGGATAGTCTTCACCTTCTCATCTCTCATTGTTTGCATTGCTATGTCAAGCAACCTCTCCATCTCTATTGCAACATCCTCTTCTTCTCCACATGCTATGGTTGTCATACAAATCAGCAACTCATCCTTACATTTGGTAAGCTCAAGAAACTCACTCTCTTCACCTTGAAAGGCCTCTTCGAATTTCTCCTCTCTCCATTTCTGTAGCTACACTGGCTACAATCACAAATCAATTTATAAACATGAGACTTAACAATCCCCATCGGTGCTTCCTCCATCTTCACAACTTCATTGGGTGATATAATCATCAGATCTTGTTCCTCTTCATCTCGGCTTCAATTATCTTGATTCTCAGTAAGTATAGGCTTCTCAAAGCCTCTTCCATTTCATTGTTGTTCTTGTGACAGCTTCTCTTCACTTCTCAAACTTTTTATATCAACTCTAGGTTGATTGCTTTTGCCTTATCTCACTTCCTCTGTGTCATGTGCAAAGGACCTTGCACTCTCCTTGTCCATTTCAAAACAATGCAAACCTTGACTCATAAGAATTTGTCCTCTAACGTCTATATGGGTTGCTCCCACATATGCAACACCAATTTCACACTTCAATCCTCTTAGTAGAACCATGTCCACCATATCCATCTCCATCTTTGTTGTACTTGCACATTGAACAAACATATTAAAGGAATCAAGAGTTCCCACAATCCCTTCTTTCATCTCTTCACACATCAAGGACATGTCCAAATATTCTTTGTTGTTCACAATCCCCTTACAACCTTCTCTCTCATGATGGACTCCCAAAAGGCCCATTTTTAACCTCTATGGTTGTTCTCTCCGCATCCTTCTTTCTACTTTCTTCTCCTCAAAATGGATGGTCTACGACCATAGTCTCCTCATGTGTATAAGATTGCACTTCTTTCACCTCTATTGTCTTCTTCATAGAAACCTACAAATCATCTTGGTTGCCGTCTTCATTCACCTCTATTTCTTTCTTCAAATAAACATGTAGATTCCTTGGTTGTCCTCAAACCTTCTTCCCTCCAAAATAGAAAACAAACACATTGCCTTCATTCACCAAGAATGATTCTGATTCTTCCCACTTGTGAGATACCACAAACTCATTCCCATCATCAAACAACGGGTCTCCTCCTTCCATTTCCACTACTATCACCTCCATATCCTCTTGCATGAGGATTTCTTCCTCTAAGGGCTGCTCACAAACTTCTTCTGCCTTCCTATTTTTGAAAACAGAGTTGGACTTCTCACATGGAAAGCTCACTCTCTTGTCTTCCAAGACAGCCTTCTTCTCCATATATACATCATTCTCCTTGTTACTTCACAACGTAGTTTTTGGCTGCTCACATGGCAACTTCCCATTCTTATTGCCTCACTAGACAATCTTATTCTTCTCTTCTCTCAAGCCTCTTCACATGAAGCTTCTTCAGCCTCACTTGACAATCTTCTTCTCATCTCTCAAACCTCGTCACATGAAACTTCTTCAACTATTCTAGTTGCAATTTTGGATGTACAAAATGACCCAACAACTTGGAAACCATTTGTTCCCAACCACTTAACTCCTTAATTTTCCCTTGTCTCCTCTCTTGGAGATCTTTCCAATACACAGTTGCACTTCCACATAATCTCTTACATGCATAGCCTTTAACCTCATGGGGTACTCAATATTCTCATCTTCAAAATAAACTTCTACTCCACTATCCATTTCATGAGCTTATCAGGGCTCTCTTTACCATAAAACAAAACAACATAAGTAAACTTACATTGTTCCTTCACCATGACCTTTGTTGGTCTTTTCCTTCTACAAGAATCTTTTCCTCTGCTTGTTTAGCCTCTTTTCAAAACATCCAATCTCGATTGTAGGGACATCAACAACACCATTATCTCTTCTTCATCATCTTCACTCATAGCTGCAACATCTCCACTTTGTGCAGTCATCTCCATCAAATCCAATCTTAACTGGAATTCCTTCAACATCTTTGTCAAGTCATCCACCTCTCGTTCTCTTCTCTTGTGTGCATGTCTCTCCACAATTACCAGGTTTCTCTTTCACAACTTGCAACAGAATCTGAATAGAGCCTCTCAAACTCCCTCTCAACTTGCAAGACCCCTCCCACCTGCAAAAAACTTATGCAAGCTTCTTTGTCACAACTTGCAACACACTTGGGAGACTTCTCTTTCATATCCTGCAACTACCTCATATAGGAGTTTCACACACACAACCCGCAAGAAAAAACCTTGCTCTGATACCTATTGGTGCAAGCACTAGAGAAGGAAACCAATTAAGGTCTACCTTTGTTTCTGTGTTACTTGGACCGGACATTCATTCATGGATACACATTTAGCACATATCGATATACCTAACACATTTTCATTGCATTCATATTTAAACATTACAGTGGAATACAAACTCACAATCACACTCTCTCACATGCCTCTAAAGGCTTATTAAATTATATGAAAGAGTTCTAGACTCTCGTACAATGCCTCTTGAACTGATACAAGTCTTTGTTCTACTCCTATAGAGTTATGTTTTTTCACAGCTCATGCCTCTCTCCCAAAACTTCCTTTCTTCCCAATCTGTATTCCTCTTGACATCCCCATCTTCAAGGGGTCTCTTCAACTTCCCTAACCTCAACATAACGTACAATCCTTTGGCATCTTATTGTTTTTGCAATTAAATGCCAAACCTTCAGTAACAGCGCCAGGGTACTAAAACTATCATAACTTTACCGCAGTTTATCCATTTGACCTAAAATTTGAAACAAAACTTGTACGCTACATTTTCTATCATCTCAATAAATTTGGCAATTCAATGCTTACTGCAGGTGAGGAACCATCCTACCAAGTGTCACATACTAGACAGATAACGCAGGCTAACAGAATCTGATGGTACATTTCTGCAGTAACTCCAAATAATCTGAAATTTGGCATGTAGGTTGTGTCAATCACTACCATCTCACCAAAGTTGGCAATATAAATCTTACCACAACGGAACCATCTTGCCAAGTGTCGCAAACTAAACAAATGACGCAATCTAACGGAAACAGACAGTACATTACCATTGTAAGTCCAAATGCTTTGAAATTTGGCACATAGGTTGCACATGTTATGTACTACCATCTCACCCACTTTGGTAATCCAACTCTTATCACAAAAGGAAAAACATCCTTCCAAGTGTTCTAACAGAATCAAAACTTATGCTTTCGCGGTGACTCCAAATGCCCTGAAATTTGGTGCAAAGGTTGTAAGTGTCAAATGCTAGACCTCACCAAATTTCATCATCCGATTCTTACTGCAATAAGAGAAACATCCTTGCATGTGTTGTGACAGAATCAAACGATACATTTCCACGGTGACTCCAAATGATGTGAAATTTGGTGCAGAGGTTGTAAGTGACAAATTGTTATGACTTCGCCTAATTTCATAATCTAATTCTTACTGCAGTTGACAAACCATTTCCAACAAATGTTTGTGACTTAACAATCCACACAGACTGACAGAAACAGAGAAAATTTCTTTGCACTTTTCCTGTGGCAAATTAATACTTTTGCAACATCATTCTAAGAGGTTAACAAGCTCACACCAACAACCTAAAAACCTAAGCAAACACACCACACTCTGTTTTTGGTTGATGCATGATTGTGCAAAACCTTGGATACCCTTGCATCAATCCCTTTATCTCTTCTAAATTTTGGTGAACAATGTCAATTATTGAAGTACAATAAATTGATGTTAAGGGTAAAAGGCCAATGGTAGATGATTGTTGTAACACAAGCAAGCAAAGTAAAAATCCTAGTCTCGTTCAAACTGCCTTAAAAAACATGGATTTGGCTTCAAATGTGCGCAAAAGATGGGCTATAAAGCTCAAGGTTTAAGAAAAAGAGAACAATGTGTTGACTCTCCTTGATGTCTGACTTTGTTGCACCCATAGTCAAAGTATCACAATGGGAAGTTTTGTCATGTGAGATTTATTAGAGAACAACCGTCGGAGAAGGCCAGCTTCGTCCTATCTTAGTGCTAAGCTATAACTTGTTTGAGTGGAAAAGGGAGAAGAGAAAATGAACACAAATATTAAAAGCAAATGAGGTGATGCACCAAAATAGATTGATCTAATTTCCTTGTTACTATAACAATGAACACAAAGCTATTAAACTTTTGTTTTAATATATTGTGAACATAATATATATAGAAAGCAAGAGTAGGCATCTAACACAGCAAATACAAGCTAAACATCCACAAATAACAAAGATGAAGAGTAAGATATGAAACCACAACACCTTTATTAAATGCTATAACAAATACACGATTGCAAACTATTGTGGAAAGGTTTGAAAAAGACACTTGAACATGAAATCACAAAAACTAAGGTTATGCACCTGAATACATAACAACAAGAAGAGGAGGTGAGTTTTTTTATGTGTCACATGCACTGATCACTGCCTCCTAATTCTCATACAAAAAATATTAGATGTTAAAACTATTTCTGGATTGCATGCTGAGCTTTCCAAAAGTGTCATCAATGTAATTGATTGATCATTATCTGCTCCACAAACAAATAAATATTTTCTTAACCATTCAGGCCCTTTGCATGGAGAAAACAAAGCTTTCACTATCAATGAATGTTGGATTCCTTGTCAACTGCAGATTAGTCCAGAGCCCATTTTAGGATTGAAATCCTTTATTTATTTCAAACATGGCCTCTTTGCCCTTCAAATCTGCAATGCTTGCAATGTGTTCTTCTATGCTCAACTTCATCATTCTCGTAGGATCCATCCTTATCTTTCCCATGGCACTCACAATGCATATTCCTATCTATAGAGTTGAAGGCTCATGCATCATGGGACCGGATACTAAAGGATCTTCAATCGACAGTCTATGGATCTTCTTCAGTGGAAATCTCCAAAGAAAGGAATGATTCCAAGTGGCCTAAGGGCTTCATCCACATTTATTTTAATTAAAGGTTTAATATAACCAAGGCCTGAGGGCCATATTCATATATCCCTCAACCAATGGTGTGCATTCTTGATAGCATCTTTCAAAAACCCTTGAAACATAACATGCGCCATTTGATCATTTGAAGTAGCAGCAGATCCAATGATGTGGGAGAATGGGTGACATCATTTGAAACCTTGGATAATGCTCCCTTGTATCTGCTTTGTTCAATGTGACAAGATTAACAAATGTCGCTAACTCCTAACTTGTTAGTCCATTGTCGACCTTTAAATTCATGCTGTTTGTTTGATTGCATCTATACCAAATAGGTCAGTGCCGAGAGCTGCAGTTATATTATTAACTTTGAGGCCTTCATTGAAAAACATTAAGCCCGTGCGCTTCATTCAAAAGGCTAAGGCAATAGCCTATGCTTATGGGCATAAGGCTATGCCTTATAACGTACGGTTTTTACTCTAAATTTGAAGCGACTCTCAGGGGCTTTCTTGCTTGAAAGAAATGCAAAATTCAAAACACATCCATTGAGCATGGAGTTGTAGTAGAAAGACGACTAATCATAACAACAAAAAGGAAGTAAAGAGAGAGAAAATGTGTGGATGAGGTAGATCTTCATACCATGACATTCTTGTAAATAAATGTTTCTTTCTTGGGCCGCAAATAGCTTCTGCTCGAATGGATGTCTTCCACAACCTTACTCTTGAGAATCCATTCTCTAACAAATTCAACTCGTGGGGTGCCGAATAGGCTTGATAGACCCTGGCAGGCATTGCGATCCTCATCTTGCAGGCAGCTGCAACAATCGGAGTGCATCTTCTTTATAGCTTACCCAACAAAGCTAGGGTGACAAAATCTATGGATTGTGCTTGATCCTTTTACCAGAACCTCCTATCCCTTTCTTATGCAACAGAGACTTTAGTCTTTGTTTTTGGCCAAGCAATGAGATGGATGCAAACTTTCTTCTTCATTTTTGTTCTTTTTATTTTGGGTATGTCAATTTGTGACTAAAATAGTTGGGCAAGGTGCGCTTTTAAAAAGGAAATTATTTTCAACCCTGTACCTTGTTTTTAATATTGAAAGTATTTACAAAAGACAACATATGTCCATCACGGGCAATTGATCAAAAAATAACCTAAATCTCTCAGGAGATCACCATTCAGACAAAAAATAACCTAAATTAAACCCAAGTTCAGCAAACTACAGTGGAGCAATACAAACGCTATCACAACATAAAAAATGTATCAGAGATCAAACGAAGATCAAAAACAACGCATGCCACAAAGAGAGCATTAATTTATTTGGCAAAACCCTACTGACTGCTGCCACCATCAATCACAAGTCCCATACTCACATTATCAATACCATACTCACATTACCAAGTCCTGTAACCACTTTACCACGTCCCCAAGTAGTAGTCGGGAGTTCATTAAGCTCAGGTTCTTCTTTTGCTTCAGGTCCCACTTCACTCCTTAGCACTGCTCTCAACCAGTTGTCTTATCATATGCCCTATTTTGGAACTCTTTATTTCAGCAACCAAGTCTTGTTTTGTGTTATGCCCACCATTTTCAATGATATCCTGCAGCCTAACCAAAAAACTATTCAGATTGTCCTCAATAAATTTTTCAAATCAATGAAGGAAGAACACCTCCATATCCAACTTCAAGAACAGGCTACCCGGCCATAGCGGACTACGAAAAACAATTACTACCTACTAGTCCCTTATCTTTTCCATGTGCTGCCACCTCCTTCAGAATACCATTAGTAGACCCAGATAAATCATGTACTTGTTCATAGTGTTGTGAAGACATTTGAAGCATATTTAGAAGGTCCTCTTTACTATCTGCTACCCCTTCTTTTTCACTCTGTTCAGATTCAGAGATTCCAACCAATGCTAGGTCTGGTTAATCAGCCTGTTCAAAGTGTCTTTCAATAGATCCCACTCAGTCTCAGAAACCATCACCTCTATTGCACAGGGATGAAGAACTTGCCAATCAAGGGAGGTACCATGCTATGGAAACCCTCCCTAATCATCATCATCATCCTAGTCCTCAAAAACTCTTCCATCTTCATTTGAGGTACCCTCATCTACAAAAATATCTACACATGTACAATACGCAGTATGACTTCACTTGTGATGTCAGTAAGTACCCTGCCCTTATGTTGAAACACCTCTAGATTCCTTTGTTTCCAAATAAACTACAGAATTTTAGTAGAGAAGACCAACCCAAACTTTTTTATAAACATGTGAATTTTCTTTTCAGTATAAATATAACCAAATGCAATGTTTATCCATGTAATTTCTTGTGAAAACAATTTGGACCAAGGAGTGCGGCAATTGTCCCAAACAGCAACAACAAAAGGACACAATAAAAACACATGCTCAATACTATCCACATCACCACACAGTAAAATAAGGCCTACTGACACCAGACTTGGTTAAAATCTTAGTAACCGCATTCGCCGAACTTAATCAAAGAAGTTCAGAATTCATCGAACTGGAAGAAAATCCTTGAAATTCGTCTTGACATTCGTCCGAAATTTCAAAAACAAATTCAATCAAAAAAATCTTCTAAAATAGTTTGAAATTTGAGGACATTCGCCTTTTAAGGATTTTTTCTGCAGTTTTCTTTGTCGGTCACCGCGTTTCACTATCAGTGATTAATGGGTGATTTAGTGGCTACCGTTAGCTCTCAAACCTACAGGAATTTGAAACTCAGTGATTAGTGCGTTCATTGTTTGCTCATGAACCCAGCAAACTCCACTCCTCCACGCTGCATACATTGTTTACTCTTGAAAGTCGTCTTTCGTTTTGCCGCCAAACTTACAGGAAACTCACACAAAAACCTTCACGCATTCATTGTTTGCAACTTTGCAGTCACATCATTGGCCAGATATATCTTGGATTCAGGTATGGAAGAGTTTGATATCGAGTATAGGAGTGCCTCTTTGGAAAATGCACAAAGGAAAGATGAAGTAGAGAATGTTGTGAATTTGAGAGGGATCTCCTTTTATGCGTCATATAAAAACATAGGCGAGTGTGTTGGTTCTGCTGAGGAATTAGTAGAGGACAAATGCAGGACAATTGAGGTTGTCTCTAGTGAAGATGAATTTGTAGATAATGCGTACAATGTCACATTGCCATGCAAAAATGGAATCCTGCAAGAGAGTGGATTTGCTACCTGAGAAGGTTGTGTAACTTCAAGAGGTACTGACCAAATGATACCATCTGACTCAATGACATTTAGCCACAAGGAAAATGACAACTGTGAAGTTGTTGACCACAGTGATAAAATTTCACTTAGTGATGTAAGATTACATAAATAGTTGAATTTCTGCCCCAAGGTTGAGAATAGAATTGATGAAATGTGATGTTTTTTGAATAGTGGGTTGGTATATTTTTAAAAATAAGTATATATCTATTAGCAGAATTTAATCTCAATTTTTTTAGTTCCAATTTTTTTCCTCGGTGAATTCAAATGCGGTGACTTAGGTTAAAACAGACCCCACAACAAGCTTTTGTTAGAGCAACAACCACCTAAAACAGGACTTTTGGGCTCTAAACACGATGACCACACAACAAGTAGTTTATACATCCACTTACACAAAGGATCACAAAAGGACCACTTCTTATTCATGCCAAGATTAATCTTTTGGAAGAACTAACGGTTAACATAGAACCACTTTGTAGTGATTTCTCCTAATGGAGGACCTTTCACTCATTTAAAAGTATCGTTGAACACCTCATCATCTTCCATGATCAACCCTGCAAAGGAGATCTTAATTGCCTTGGCCATCATTGTGTACGTTCTAAGATGGAAGAATGGATTACAGTATTTTATTCTCAGCTCTACCAAGAGAGCCAGCTACCATAGGAGTGAATATCATTTAAAGTTATAACCCCTTAGAGAACCAAAAGAAGGTAGAACAACCTCTTGTCAAGGCAAGATGAGTGTTACCATGTTTCATATTCCACCAAATAGACCTATACCCCTGGCACCTAGAACCAAACCCACTAAAAAGAGGTCGCATTATCAAATGCTTTACCATCTCCCATGCTTTCCAAAGAGATTGGAAGATGGGAGACCCTACAACTCTAAACAAGAAGGAGCCCAACAATAGATCAGAAATATGTAGTCCCTTCCACTGAGATTTACCTTTTGGGTATCCCCTTAAGATATTGCTTCTAACACACACCTTCCAAGGCTCATTACCACTTAGATCCCTAATAATCCACTTGACACCAAGAGAGATACCTAGAGTTTTCAGATAATGCCAAGCCTGCCCAATACTTTGGGTTTGCAACATACATCCCAAGTAACAACATGTCTTTCTTGTTACCTTTCCCATCAAACCATAGATAGTCCCATACCATTTTGTTCAAATTGTCAAATTGGTAATTACTAAACATCCAATTAGAAGAAAAGTGGATACTTTATGAAAAAAGAACTTTTTGGCACACCTGAATTCTGCCAAGGCAAGACAGTAGATGCCCATATCGCTTACAAACTTTTTTGTTAATCTTTGCAAAGAACCATTCCCACATCTCTTTGAAGGAGGGGGTAAAGGAAAAATGAATCCCTAGGTAGCTAAACAACCTCGTAGGGCCTTGCCAAGACCATCCAAAACTACTAAGCCATCTAGAGGGAGAGTTATCCCATCCCATTACAATTGATTTATGTAGTACTACTTTGGAGCCAGAAGCAGAACAGTAGATATCCAATCTGAGAGCAACCTACTGGAGATTATACTCTTCAACGACATGGAAAAGCTTAGTATCATTGGCAAATAGAACATCAATAAGCTCATCATTGTTGGGGAGTGTAATACCTTTAACTAGAGGCCCAATAAATGCATCCCTAAGCAGGAAATATAAAGCTTTAGAAGCTATTACAAACAGTGCAGGGGCCAAGGGGCATCCTTGCCTAATAGATATTTCAAGCTCAAGCTGTTCAAATAGCTCCCATTAACTTCAACCACAACACACGCATCCCGGAAGAGAACATTTACCATTTTGCAAAATCCATCTTGGAAACCAAAAACCTTCAGAACCATCTCAATAAACGGGCACTCAATCCTATCATATGCTTTTTCAAAATCCAGTAGGGTCATACAAACATTCTAGTTATTAGCTTTGGCCCAGTACATACCCTTCCAACTGGTTATGAGGTTATCTAAGATATATCTTCCCTCAACAATTCTTGTTTGTGTAGCTAAAATAACTTTTGGTAGCAAGAAGGCAATTCTTCTAGCATTCACTTTAGCAAGAATTTTATAAGAAACATTAAATACAGTATAGACCTCTAATTCTTGCCCTAAGTGGAGTTGCATTCCTTAGAAATTGATTTAATGACTCATTTATTAATACCTTTATCTAGGGAGCTAGCCCTTAAAGCTTCCCTATAAACCTCCAAGCTCTCCATAGCAATCCAGTCCTTATCAGCCTTGTAGAATTCTATTGGGAACCCATCAATGTCAGGTGCCTTGTCCTCTTTTAGTGACTCAATAGCAAACTTAACTTCGTAAAGTGAGAGCTCACTATCTAGGGAAGCAACCTCTTTTGCAGAGATTTTCTTAGGTATAATTCTAGAGCACAATATCATGTTTTGTTTTATTTGATTATTAGAACCATCCAAGTTAAACAAAATAAGAGTTAAAGGAGAAGAAAAGCCGTTTTAATCTCACTAATGCCTTCAAAAATCACTCCCCAATATTAAAAGCTCCAATTCTTTCTCTAACCTATTTAGCTTTAAGGATCCTTAAAAAAGATTTAGTCCCCTTATCCCCCATCTTGAGCCAAGTAAGTCTTGATCTGATTTGAGCCCTTTTAGTTGTATACTACTGCAAGACTCTATGATGATGCTTGATCTAAATCATATCCTCTAGTAGCTTGGAATTATTGTCAGGGTCATTTTGCAAGCTTTCCTCGATACTAATGAGTTGTTCGCAAATCTCCCTAGCAAATTTCCTCCTCCTTTTGGCTTTGGCTTGCCCATAGGATCTCATATAATTTTTGTTTAGTTCCATGCACTTGTTCCAAGTATCAATTCTAGAGGATAAGCAGGATAGAGCCATAGCTATATTCCATGAGATTCTAACACCCTCTGAGCTTTCTTCATCTTGGAGGTGGGATAAATTTAGCTTATATAGACCTTTTCCATTCCTCCTCCTTTTGAGCAGCAAGAGTACCAAGGGTAAACTGCATTTCTATAGGATGGTGGTTAGAGATAGTGAACAACAACACTCTGACCAAATTATCATCATCAGATGGCAGCAAGTAAAAAAGTCTTTATTGAGATAAAATCTATCCAGTATATAGTACACTCTTTTTCTCCCTTGCCAGTTATTGCACCATGTATACCAAATACCTGTACTATTAGCTTTGTCATTGTACAAAGGGTAAGTGCAACTTATGCATTCTTTTTAATTTTGACCAAAAAAAATAATTCATTCCCCTTCCAAAACAAAGGGGCACCTCCTTGTTTGTTCTCCCTTTCTTCAATCATGTTAAAATCTCCACGAATCACCTAAGGGGCATCTATCAAGTTGGAGGCCAGCCAATTCCATAACATTGTTCTATCTCTATAATCATTTGAAGCATAAACCGAGGACACCCCAAACTATTGCCCCTTGTGCTTCAATGGTCCCAAAATCAACAACTGAGTCAGCCCACTTATGATCAAGCAAAACAGAAGATACCCCTTTCCCTCTAGGGCGCTAAGTGGAGAATTGGACAACATTAGGCCACACAAACTTTAATGAAAACTCAGGGGCTGCCCCAGCCTCTTTCACTTCTTGAAGAAGAAGAAAATCTAATTGATCCCTGGTATGTCTAAACCATAGTATTGCGACTTGGACTTGCATGAGACTCGGCAAGCATATTTTAGTCTCAGTCTCATATTCGGCGAAAAAAGGGCAAAAACTTGGTATGACTCGGTAGAATAAAAAATCATAAATTTTAAAATCAAATAAATTCTTAAGCATTCGAAGAAAAATAATATCACTAATGTATAAACAAGTAATTAAAAAAATATTATTTAAATTAATTTAACATATCAAATTAATTCAACCTAAATATCAATTAATGAATTATAAATATAGAAGCCACCTACTAAACAATTTTTTTTCAAAATAACTTCTAAAAAACCGTGAATGATCAATAGTTAAAAATAATCAAATGTGTTACCCATTAAGATAATAATATTTTTTTTAATGTAATGTATTTATAATGTAATAATAATTTTAACTGTGTGAAAAATAAAAGTAACAAATTAGCCAAGTCAAGGCACTTAAAATTGCGGGCCCCTACTTGGCTCAAGACTGCGAGTTTTTCATAAACTCGTAGTCTCAATACTATGGTCTAAATTGTCTAACAATGGGTCTCCTATCAGGGGTTTCCAACCCTCTCACATTCCAACTGATGATATTCATAACAACCAGAACAACTATGATGGGCTTTTAGGACCCCCTTAGTCTGATACAATTTATTAAGGCAAGGTGACATCTTATTATCCTTACCTTTTTTCTTGGAGTCATTCCCACTCAGTATAAGGGTAGCCTTCATTCTTTTGCCCTCCTCTGTGTTGGGGGCACTGCTAGCATTAAATCTTAAGTCTCTTAGTTCCAAACTTGAACTTAAGTCACTTGGTTCCAAACATGACCTTAGAGGGAAATTTTCCCTTGTCACCATTTGGATTACCAACTTCTTCCTCAGTTAGAGTTGCAAATTTTCCCACTATTCCTAACTCTTGTGGAGACATGGTCAATGATCCGAATTTTGGATCAAGAAGATCATCCAATTCAGATAGTAAGACAATCGACTATCAAACAAGGTTCAAGGTGTCCTAAAAAAACTAGTTTCTTATACAATGGCTAGATCAGTATACCATAAGCATCAAAAGTACTTTTAGAGTACATTTTAGTGTTCCTCTCGAAAAATTATCCCAGTTCAAAAAAAGGCATGTCGATCCGAGTTCATATGCAAAAGTTATGGCCTCTAAAAGTTGTAGGACATCTTCCTGCAGCCTGATTTTTCAAAAAAAACCCAGATATTTTTGTGCATATATGAAACTATAGACTTCATAAAATTCAGTCATTAGTTGATTCTTGAGTGGAATCAAGCATCAAATGATCAGAGATAGGCAAATGAAAATAGAGAAAGCACAAAGAGTGAATGGGAGTTCTGTAGAGAAGGCAGCCAAGGGCAAAGCATATCCGAGTTGAGTAAACAATTGAGATGATTGAGTTCAATAATATCTCTTGCTAAAGAAGCAAGTCATCCATTTAAGAGTGCAAAGATCATTACGAGTGTAGGAGCCATTGAGAAGTTTGTGTCCTTGTAATCCAAGAAAGGCATAAGCTTGTAAACTGCAAAACATAGTGGAGATGAGGAAGCATGTCTTCACTCTCGTTGGAGTTTTCTCACATTGAGTTTCTCCAAGTTAATGTCTTGTGGTATCTCTCTTCGTTGATGTGTTTGTTTTCTTTGATTGCATGTTTCAATTCCTGCAACTGGTCTATCATCTCAAACACTTAAGAGAGCTCAAGGCTCATCTATCCCAATCATAGTACTTGTTCTTAAAGATTAAAGAACTTCACATTTGTTTTGCAATTCTATGCAATCACATTGAATTGCAATCATGTATGGAATAGTAGCATGGGTAGAGCGTGAAGGAATGTATGCAATGGATGTGATTTGTGGGGATTGCTTGTGAAGGGTTGCATATTCATTTGTATGTTGTAGATGGCAGTCATAAGAGCTAGAATACATATTAAAACAACATTTTGGGTGTTGTTCTATGGCATAGAACTTGGGGACAACACTTGTTGGAACAAATACGTGTTTGGTGAGTCGTGCTATAGAATATCCATGCTGATTACAGATTGGATGGTATCAAAGCAGGTTTTTCTTTTGCCTTGAAAGAATTTGCTAACACATTTACGCATTGTGTTATATATTCTTCCATATTTGTTTATAGAGAAAGAAGTGTAGGTTTCTTGGTTGCAAAAGTTTAACCATAGGCAAAGCTTTGAAGAGAGAACGGATTCAAGAGATTGAAGGCACAAACCGGAAAATTCAAATGGAAAAATTTGAATTAAGAAAGATGTTGCACAACTTAGAAGATAAGAATCAAGAGTTGCAAGATAGATTGATGAGTCATGTAGAATTCCTCATTGGCGTCGTTGAGGAGTTGCAACTTGATTTGCAAACCAAGGAATAGATGTTGACAAAGTTCCAAGATGATGGTGAAGGAGTGAAGGAGAGAGAAGAGTCTACCATGAAAAGGAGACCATCCTCTATCAAAGATGCACAAACCATGACTAAGGTATGCAAAGTAAGCACTCCAACATATTTCCTTTCTTCCCATCAAGATCAAAATGCTTCCTTTGAAAAATTTGAGAAGAATACTAAGGAATTTAGGTCCAAGTTGCTCAACAAGATGGGTTATGATGGGCAGGGCCTTGGCATCGATGGCCAAGGAATGACTAGTCCCATAAAGGTCAAGGAAAGGCCTCAATACACGGGTTTGGGATATGTTAGTGGCAAAGGAGGAGTTGGATAATGCTCCAAAACAGCTGAAGTAAGACAAGCTTACAAAGATAAAGAGTCGAAGCCACTAGCTCAACAAAAGCAACCCATGCAAGGTAATGGCATCATTTAGTTTGTCAAATATAATGAGGAGTTTGATTCTCTAAAGAATGGGTAGGTTTCTCATCACGAGAAAGGTAACATTGTGCCACCTCAAAGGGCCAAGCAAGAGTCCTCAAGAAGAGACAACAGCTCCATGAAGAAGGATTGTCACTCCATGACCATGTGAGTGAATGCAAGCTGAATCCAAGAAGGGGACAGCCTTTCAATGGGAAAAGCATCAAGGAAGAATGCAAAGTATCTCCCAAGAGAGAATAACATCCCAAAGGAGGAGGTAATGCATTACCACTTCATCATACTTGCATAAAGGGCAGCCAAACAAGGGGTATGTTGGGCTAGTTTTTGAAAATTAATTCATCATTCCTCTTGTCTTCCAACGACTTCAAGAAGTTTGTCTAGGGCAATAACATGATATCCTTTCCCAAGGGGAAAGGAATGCCTTGTGGAACGAGCAGGGTATGTGATTGCATATTAATCATTGTTTGTGACAAAGATGCTCAATTGAGTTCCATATTTTCTTGCTATGTCATGCTTATCCCGGATATCTATGACCTTTTGCACAACATTTTCCCTATCTTATATGCCGATTGATGTCATTATGTTATCTGGAAAGATGCACAATAGTTTTCTATAAGCTCAAGCTTCAGATATATTCGGACTAATTGTTTGTAAAACATTGTTCACCTCAACTTGGACCAATTGGCTTTGGGCCACAGCTGCATCTATAAATTTCAAGCCCAAAGATAACCCTGAAGTAGCCTTGGTAATGTTATCCCTGTAGGATTTACCTACCCATTTTATTAAGTCAAAATATCCTGATTGAAGTTCTAGCTCTTTGCTTTTCACCTTGAATTCTTGAAGCTGCCTTGCTAGTTCCTTCCCTTTAGAATTCTCTATATTCAACAAGGTCTCGAACACTTTATCTACTAGCTCTTTGTTTAAAATATTAACCTGCAGCTCTAGAGATTGATTTGGGCATTTTTGAGGTTCACAATGACCTCTTCAAGTTATTTCTCTTTCTTCTTAAGTTTTTCATTTGTTTTTAAGTAGCCAAATGTGACTACTTTTGCCCATTCCTGAAAAAAAATTGACTTTGTCTAGAGTTTGGGCCCCAACAAATCCCATAGCTGCAGCTAATGTGTCATAATCAGATGGCTGCATTTGATCTCTGGTTTGATATTTGTAGGGATCATTTGTTTCAAATACAATCTCCAACTTTGGGGCATATTGAATCTGCATTTTGTTTGTTGCAGCATGTGAGGCAATCTTAGCTTGTTTCTTTTGTAAGTATTGTTGTGCAAGAGTCTGTATTTCTTGAAAATGTTGTGAAAAATCTGAGGAATCCATAAATTGCCCAGCACAGCCTATGGTTGAACTTGCTTGGATGGATGGCATAGGGGTAAATAATGGAGGAAATTGGGAAAGAGCGGTGGCATGATTAAGAAGGTACATGTACCATTGACAGTGTGTGAGAGGGATGAGAATGTAAAAGGAGGGGGAGGGGATGGTGGAGCCTATAAAAGGGCACTATATGGGCCTACTTGATATGTAAACAATGACCCAGAGGAAGTTACCACATACTGTGAAGAAATATTGGAACACTGAGGTGAAGGAAAAACATTATGGACAATAAGAGTAGAAGATAGATAGATAGATAGAAATTTTAATAACGTCCACGAGACCAAAAACAGTCTATGGGACCCCAAACCAAAAAGAATAACCAAAGGAGTGAATAAGCTGATTTAAGTTGTTGGATCCTAATTCACAAGCATGTTGTTGTTTTGTGTTTGAATATTCACTCTCCTCCTATGGATCTTGTTCAGAAATTCCCTGTTTCTACAAATGTCCTCAACTTCATATATAGTGCACATAGATACTCCCTGCAGACTATCCAAGTATTTAGCTCGGAATGTCATCATATGCGTATCACTCCATGAGATAATGCCATTCTATCTCAACCATACCTAATGTGCACATAGGACAATTGCCAATTGAGGGATATGCACCTCCTTGTCATGGTCATGGCCAAAAATAGTAGTTATACTTAACACATCTTGAAAGTTTTCATTGAAATAATTAAGGACCATGTGGTATGATGATTCGTTCTTTTCCTCATAATTCATTTCCCCATTAAGAAAAATCAACTTATTTGGAACCCTTTGACAAAAATTGGCTTGATTATCAATGGTGGTATGCAATTTCCCAGGAGGCAAAACCAAATTTTTTCTTATAAGCTGAACTGATATAGCGGCAATTAGGGTTCCACTTTTAGTCTTGATCTATTGGGGACAGCAACGGTAGTTGGCAAGACAAGCTGCAACAAGCTCTTAACATGGATGGACAAGAGGCAAAATACACAACTCAAGACCACATGACCAAGTTTCGAAACCTAAGGAGTTGTCACTCAAGGTAGTAAACTTATGAAAGGATCCTTCTCACAAGACTTTGATGCTTTTGTTTAATTTGGGATCAAAAACCTTCTCTGCTTGGTCAATCAGCATTGCAAGATCCTTAACCAAAGACTGGCCAGCAGTAGAAGCTCAGGGTTAGTAAATTTGGGGTATGCCCTGAGGATTTTGCGATGCAAGATTAACTAAAGGAACAACTAAGGTTTGACCAACATTTATCTCAAAAAATTTGTGAGTCGGAAGATACTAGGGATATCTGAGATTGGCTTGTTCGGTCGTGCATGTTCGCTGAACTGGAAGTAGTTATGGTACGTTCCCTCGCACCTCTGCTTGTCTTTCTCCTTCCATCGGTACTAGAATCCGATTCTAAACTAGTGCTCTTCTTTGGGACCATAACTTCTAAATTTTCTTACTTGTCTCGCAGATGTAATTTCTTACTTGAGTGCATTGGTATCTCCTTCATAGAGCTTTGTATAAGTTCTCTCTCTTTTGAAATTCAAAGGCTGGATGGTTTTGTTTGTCATGAAAACAAATAAAAGCCGAAGCCGTTATATGGTGGGGCTTCTTCAATTGGATTGTCTCTACAAAGTTGATTACATTAATGCAAATCTATTGTGCACTTAATTGCCTTGGCTCTTTGAAATTCAAAACGGTAGATGCATGTGTGTGTGTGCGCCTATGCGTGCATGTGTGCGTGCTTTCTTTCTTTTATGTTAAATCTTTGGTCGATGGACCATATCAAACTTGATCTGACAAGTGGCATGAATTTAGCTAACAACTTTTGCAATTACACAAGTAGGTGCCATGTGTCCCTAGTGATGTCGTGGGGCAGATCTCTGGATTCACATTTATATATGGCAATGTCTTCATTATTAGCAAGCCTTTAACTTTTAGAAAGCAAATTATTAAGACTCGTGGGTCAAATCGGTATGGAATTGACCAATCGTGTTGCCACCATCTAACAAATCATGCTGACCATCCTTTGGAGTAAAGTTGCAGTGCCACGGGCACCCTTAAGTCTCACAATTTTCTATTGATTGCTTTGATTCCTTCCCTGATGTGAGAATCTTGATGCCTACAAAGGCATTCCCTATCTTCGAACAATCTGAGGGCTCAACTTGCAAGCTTCTACTTCCTCTAATACTAAGTTCAAGGACCAAATATCTACACGAAAAGAAAGAAAAGAATATAATACAAGGATGTACATATTTACAAGCAGTGTTCATACCTCTAAGGGTAATGCTTCAGATACATCCCATTGACTAGGATGGGTAGAGATTCTCCATCAAGCTTAGAAAGTTTAAATGCATTGCTATGCTTGCATGTGATAATCTAATATGGTCCACTCCAAATGGAGTCAAACTTTGAATGTTTGTCTAGTTTAGCTCTGTCTTCTCCCATTTTAGGACTAGATCCCTTCTTTACACTCTTGTGGTGTGGCCCTCTTGTAAACAAGCTTTTGATCATTTGTTGATGTCTCTGGAGATTATTGTTGGTCTCTTCTCTCTTCTCTTCCAACTTCAATAACTCTGCTATTCTCACAATCATGGCATCATTATGTTATAACTCCATCTAATGTACAAACTCTAAAGCTAGAAATTTGACAAAGGGTAGCTCTGCTTCTTTTCCATAAACCAATGCATAGGAAGAAGTACCAAGGCCCTGATGGGGTGTTATCCTATCAGCCCGAATTGCTCTTTTCAATTTAGTGTACCATTGCCTTTGGTTTTCCTTAGTAACTTGTTTCAAGATCCTAATTAGATTCTTGTTTGTGGATTTTGCGAGTCCATTGCCTTTGGGGTTGTGATTTTATGATGTTTTCAAATAAATATCATGCTTGGAGGCAATGTCTATTGTTGTGGTACCAACAAATGCCTTAGAATTATCTATCTGTTATCAATGTATTAGGGATACCAAACCTTGTAACAATGTCCTCCGGAAAGTCAATAATCACTCCCTCAATGGCTTCTCTCAATGCTACAACTTCAATCCACTTTGTGAAGTAGTTGGTGGCAATCAAAATCCACTTGTGTCCTGCACTTGGAGGATTGATCATACCTATGAAATCCAATCTCCATTGACAAAAAGGCTCATCAATGGTAATTGGTTTCAAAGGGAGAGGAGCATTTCTTTTTCTGCCAACAAAAAATTGGCATTCCTGATATTTTCTCACACATTTGAATGCATCGATAAACATGGTTGGCCACTAATATCCTACCCTCATGATCTTGGTTCCTATAGTTTGAGGTGAGTAATACCCTCCTGAAATTCTTTAGTGGAATTCCTTCAACAGGTCTTGAACCTTGGAAGATTCAATGCATCCTAGAAAAATATCATCACAGTTCTTTCTAAATAAAATTTCGTTGACCAATCTGCAGCGAATAACTTGTATTAAATCCTCTTCTTTTTGTTTCATTAAACTCTGCTGGATACTCTCCTATTCCCATATATCTTCTAATTTTCTGTATCTGGTTATCTTCAAGAATCGGTTCAGAATCAGCGTAATCTTCTTCTATACAATTTCTTCAGAATTAGCTACATCGTCAGCTAAGTGTTAACACAAGGCTCCTCTTATGAATTTAGTGGGTTTCAGATCAATATCATATTCAATGATTTTGCTGATCCATCCATCTATCTTCTCACTGATCTCTAGTCTTATGATGTAATCTCTTACACTAGGATGTATCACAAAAGCCTTTGTTATGTTTGTTCGAGAGATGTTTGAACTTCTTAAAAGCAAGAGCTTCATTGTTTGTGCAATTGAATTGCAACCTATATGAATATAGGGTTTTATTTGCCTTATGAGTGAACGATGCAACACCTGTTCCAACTCCATTTTTACATTTAGTTCCGTCAAAGTATAGTTTCCACATTCCATTCAAATCTAAGATTCCTCGTCATGAATGTAATATGTTCCCATTCCAATTTCCTATAGTTATCATAAGGATCGAACTCTCATTTATCAGCAGCCCTCTGACCCAGTTGCTCATCAGGTAACTCTTGTATCTTCATTTAAATCTTCCTCAAATAGAACAGTACAGTTGGCTTCTGAAACCTTTACTTCACTTCTGAAACCTTTTACCTCATAAGGTTCTATATGATTGGCAGCTATTCACTCTGTTGCAATTTTGACTCTAGCTCTGTGTCTTGTTCTCAGTATCATGAGTCCAATCTAGAGACCAATATCCTCACATTTTGGCTATAAAGTTTCTTGAATAACATATCCCAAACATGACAGGCAAATCCATAACAATTTCTTGAGGAACAGTGATACTAGGACACTAGTGAAGAATCAAGGGCAGACTTTTCATTACACCTATAGTTTTAACTGGAGTTCCATCCAGTTGGTTAACCCCTTTCTCTAATGGGGTATAACTGATCCCCATGGCATCAACTATTTTCTTAGGCATGACCGTGCTACAAGCACAAGAGTCTATCATACAATTATGAACTAAACGATTCCCAATTTTCAATGAAAAAAGTTTTCTTAGGCATGACCGTGCTACAAGCACAAGAGTATATCATACAATTATGAACTAAATGATTCCCAACTTTTAACGAAACGTAAAATTGAGAAGGATTATTTTGATTGTCTACCTCTGAACTGCCTGCTTGAAAAACGTTTAATTGCTTGGCTTGTGCTTTCTCTTTAGAATAGCTCCATTTACTTTGGCTTTCATCACTCCAGTATCATGCTTCAGAGCATCTTGTAGTAGAATCATCTCACCAGGAATGGACAATGCATCTCAGAAGCTACCATTGACAGCTACCTTATTCATGTGTTCAACAACATTCCATGGCCCAGCTAGATGTGGCTTTGGAGGAACATATGCATCCCATTCCTTCCTTGGATTTTCTAGCAAAGGACACAAAACCTTTTGTCGTCAAGTTTTTTGAGGAACTTGTTATGGCTGTTTTGGCTCCACCACTTTCCTTAGAAAGTTGCTGCTTGTTTTGTGCCTGCAAGAGAAATCTGAATGCTAGGTAACATTTGATCCTTAGTAACTTGACCTTCAAGAGCCCTCTTTTTGGACCTGGTTAGATAATCAGACTGAACTTGAGGCTTGTAGAAGCATGTGGACTCTCACTCAAAGCACAAAAATCAGCTTCTCCCAAGAAAACTAGATTTCCTTCAGGGGCAGCAGGTCTTTGGTTTTGTTCTACTTCTTGTACCTACAGATTCAATGATTTTGCACCATAAGTGTCTGTCCTTAGTTTCCAATAGGGCAGCTATTAGAATCATGTACTAACCCACAAGGAAAGCACAATAAATTCTGCTCTTCAGCTAGATTATTTTGAATGGGGACCAGAGCTCTATTGGGATTTGGAATAATTTGACCATGTTGTAATGGCCTCGAAGGAACAATTTGAAAATTTTGAGGATTTTGGGGAGTGTGTGGGAGGGCAGAGAGGGGCATTTTGGAATCTACTAGGCTTAAAGTTGGACTAATAACCTTGATTATTCTGATAAATAAAGCTTTGTGGAAATTTGGGCCCGTTGCCTCTTATTAGCTACAAGTTCATTTTAAAAACCTCTTAGCACGTATGTTACTTACTTCATCTAACTCCCTTGTAGTTTGGGAATCAACCTGAGGAGCCTCAGTGATGGGATTCATTGTTGGAGCTTACGAAGGAGTGGGAACTTGAGTGGGATTGTAGATCTCAGGGACCGAAGGCATTGTAGGTCTGGGGGCCAACTTTCCAACTTGTATCAAGGTATTTACTACTAGGATAGATGTATTATAGGCAATGGGGAGTGTAGTTCCTCCCATAGACTGTCCTCATAGAAATCTCTACATTAAAAACCTTCAAATGGTACAACAAAAATGCAATATTAGCTAGAGGACAAACCTTTATTGGTATTCTTTCTCAATTTTTTCTAAATATGATATTAAAATCTGCAATAGACTCCCTTGGAGCTCTCTTTTAAATGTGGTCAACTTCTCTACAAGAAATAAATTATCTCCCTTCTCTTTAAAATGGTTATATAATGCAATTCCCAACCGATCTCAATCATTGGTAGACATTGGGGCTAGACTTCTATAACAATCTAATATTTCTACTTTGAAAGATGTTACAAGTAACCTGAGGGCCACATCAACGTCTTCAATATAATGAACAAAGCAAAGATTAGCCACATCCTAGATGTGGTCTATAGGGGTGGTTGAGTTTTCACCAAAAATATGGAAGTGCTTCGAGAGCAGATCCAGGGATATTATTCCAGACTTGAATGTTCAATGGACTGCCAGAATTCCATGCACCAAAAAGGTGAGCTCTTGGTTGTGCCATAGCTATTTTAGACAAAAGTCTTTGATTAGGGGGTCAAAAATGAGTTCTATGAATGGGGTATGTGAGTTTGATTGCAAATCTATCTCCCCTTCTCCACGGGGACAATTGCAAGGACTCAACCAAGGTCCAGCTTTGATTGTTTCTAGTTACAGACCTTGTCTAAATTCTTCTCATAGGCCACTGGGTTTCCTAATAATTAGAGTCACAAAGTGAATGAACATTAAGCTCTTTAGAGCAGGTTTACCGAGATTTTCACCATCACCTTGATAATTTGTCTTCAAATTAGTGGGATTTGCAATTGGATAAGATCTCAATAAATAAAGTATTTGCATCCAATAACTCTGATTTTCCAAACAAAGATCAAGCAAATCTCTTGGTCCCACTGGACATGTCAAAAGCTGTTGATACTCCTGAATGTCTAGCTTTGTTGCACCCGCAGTCAGAGTATCACAATGGGAAGTTTTGTCTTGTGATATTTATCACAGAACAACCTCCGCAGGTCAGCTTCCTCCTATCTTAGTGCGAAGCTATAACTTGTTTGAGGGAAAAAGGGAGAAGAGAAAATAAACACAAGGACTCAAAAATGAGGTGATGCATCAAAATAGATTGATCTAAATTCCTTGTTACTAGAACAAATAATACAACACTATTATACTTTTGATTTACTATCTTGTGAGCACAATGTATATAGAATGCGAGAAGTAAGCATCTAGCACTACAATTACAAACTAAATATCCCCAAATAACAGGGATGAGAAGATAGATATGAAACCACAACACCTTTAGTACTTGCTAAAATAGATACATAATTGCAAACTATTGTGGAAAGCCCTGAATAATACACTTGAACATAAAATCAATAAAAACTAAGGCTTTAATCTGAATATGTCTCCAGAGAGAGAAAATCAAAATCTAAGCCAAAAAGAATAAAGATCCAAGTTTTGCTCAACAGAGCTTGTTTGTATTTATAACAAGGAGGAGAAGAGGAGCTGAGCTTTTTTATGTGCCACATGCACTAATCTCCGCATCCTAATTCTCATTCAGAAAATATTAAATGTTAAAACTGTTTCTGGACTACATGCAGTGTTTTCTGGGAGTGTCATTAATGTACTTGATTGATCCTTATCTTCTCCAAAGAACAATTAAACATTTTCTTAACCATTCAAACCCTTTGCATGACAAAAACAACTCTTTCCCTATCAATGAATTTCAGATTCCATGCCAAAGTACTCTCAGTCAACTCCAGATTAGTCCATTTCAAGATTGAAATCGTTTATTTATTTCAAACATGGCCTCTTTCCATGCCCCTTCAAATCTGTCATGTTTGCCTTGTGTTCTTGAGTTATGCTCAACTTCATCGTTCCTGTGGGAGCCATCCTTATCTTTCCCACAGCCCTCCCAGGCCGCATATTCTTATCTATAGCTTTGAAGGCCCCTGGGCCGTAGGATTGGATACCAAAGGATCTTCAATCGACGGTCTGCAGATCTTCTTCACTAACAATCTTTGCTTTTCTCTCCAAAGAGCAACGTGCTTCGAAGTGGATTGTGGGCTTCATCCACATATTTATTTTAATTAAAGGTTTTTAATATGACCAAGGCCCACGGACCATATTCATATATCTCTCAACCAGCGGCATACATTCTTAGTAGCATCTTTCAAAACCCTTAAAACATAGTGTGTGTTGTTTGATCATTCGATGTGACAGCAAATCTAGTGATGTGGGAGAATGGATGACATCATTTGAAACATTGTATAATGCCTCCTTCTATCTACTTCAATGGATGTAACAAGATCAACAGTTGCCACTAACTCCTAACTTGTCAGTCCAATTTCAACCTTTAAATTCAAGTTGTCTACCAGACTGCATCTATACCAAATCTAACAGTGGGGAGTGTTGCAGATATATTATAAGGCTGAGGCCTTAATTGAAAAACATTAAGCCCATGGGCTTCATTTGAAGGGGAAAGGCTGTGCCTTATAACGTAGTGGTTTTACACACCTAAGGTACATTAGAACCTATTCTTCCAACTGCATATCCAGCTAAGCAAGGAATTGGATACAATAATGATGAGTCAAAGGATCAAGAAGATGATGTAATTCAAGCAATACCTTTTGATGTGGATAATGAGAATGATATCAAGGAATCAATCGAGTCTGTTCATTATCAATTCAAGAAGTCCACAAAGAATCATTCTCAAGATAGAGAAAATATTAGGCATATCAATGATTGTGTGTTTAGAATATCTCATGGAAGTACAAGGCAAGAGAAATTGAAAGTTATATCTTCTAGATTAAATTATTATACCACACCATATGATATACCGTATCTTATTATTTTTTCTAATAATAAAGCCATAGCAGACTATTTGAGAGTTAATGTGGATTTTCCAACATGTTATCATAAGAATAGATTCCCTTTTACTTTGAGTGAGCATATTTATTTTGAGAGAGGAAATCATGCACACAGTGATGAGGAGAATACTTTGGAAAGTTTGGACATTTAACTACCACACCTTATGTGGAGGATATATCAACTTTATTGAATGAGGATACAATTGAAATCAATAGCGGCACTAGTAACACACCTAAGAACTTAAAGTTGGGTGTGTCTTTGACTCCTAAAGAACAGAAATCGTATACATAATTGTTAATGGAATATCAAGATATTTTCAGTCTTATGTTGATATCACTGGTGTGTCTATTACTACTACATTACTATTTTCGCATAGCGTTGTACATCATGGCAAGGCTGCGGTTATCATGGGCAGCAACATGAAGACGGGGATAGAATGAAGAGCACTTTGAGGGGCAAGGGCCGCATGGATTCTTTCGTTCCAGTTCCTAATTGCTTATACATGAAAGTTTGGGATTCGTGTGGCTAGGGAGATACAAGAAGGGTAAGTTTTCAAAAGTGCTTAATGCTACTTTTGTAAGTGAATTCTTTAACACATGCATTTGGCTTGAAGGGAGGTCCATGAGAATCCCTAGGAAGTATGACGGGCGCCCTAACACAATGATAAAGAATCAATACTCAAGACCCTTGTTGAACATTGACTGCCATCTCTCAAAGGTTGAGAGGAAATCAAGTTACAGACAGATAATTGTTGAAATTTCTGTCCAAGAAGGGTTGTGATACACCCCTAGGTCACTCACATGGCTCAGTTTGGCGAAAGGGCATCATGTATGACAGCGGTTGTATACCAAATTTTTTAATTCTGCCAATAGCAGTACCAGCCACTTCTACACTTGTATGACAACCATAAAGGTATTTTTAGTTGCATGGCATAAAGGAGAACTCAAAAAAGATGAATTTTTGCAAAAAAAAAATCATTCCAGGCTATAGAGTTGCTGTCATTCATTTTTCCAGCCAACCCAACATTCGTTCTGCAGTTGTTCAAGCAATCCTAATCACATACTTGAGTAGTTTTCTGTTTTTAAAGGTTGTTACATTTCAGTACTATAGGGTTGTTTCCAGCCCATAAATCAGTAACACTTCTGAATGTGGTGACGCAATTTGAGTATGTTGGCTGGCACCTATGCCTTTTGCCATTGTTTGCAGCATAACCAGCCCCTTAACAATTTTTTTTACAAACACAAGAGTGTTTTCAGTCTCAAGGTGGAAGGATGTTCCGCTTAACATCAACAAGGGGTGGTTTGCAGCTGTCGTGGAGGCGTGCCTAGCCACTACAATGCTGATTATGAGAGAGAAAATGCAACAGTACCGCTACAACCATGTTTGGGGCAGCAAGAATGGACCTTTGGAAGTCCATCACACAAATGGGAAGTATGAAGAAGATGCAAGCATGGGAGGAGAGCTGAACAACATGCCTACAAGGCATGGTGAAGCAGATGGTGTGATGTGGAGATCTTTTGTTTGCATTGACATGTTTGTTCTATGTAAAGGTTTAGCCTTTAGGAACAACCTTTATGAGTGTTGATAAAGAGATTCTTATGAATCAAAGAGTGCATAGTTTGCATATGCCCAGGGAGAGTACAATGATCATGACATGTGACAAACATGAGTGAAGGCAGCTGAATTTATTTTCCGCCCACAGTAACAATAGAGGACCCATTGGAGCTCAAGGCTATGTTCATAAAGCAAGTATTTGGGGTTGCAAGTCCACGAGGATGAATTGGGATCTAGGTATTACAAAGATAGCTATTTGGATCAGCTTGCATTTGTTTGAGGACAAGCAAATTTGGGAAGAGTGGATTGTAATGTCCCCTTTTCAAGATTAAAATAATACTATTATTTACAATAAAAAGTATTCCTGAATACTTAAAATAATAATATGTTTAAGGGACTTTATGTCGACCACCCCTTTTCTATTTTTTATTATGACTTAACAAGGGAATTTTGGAGCATGGGTTAACTTAACCCTTAATGAAGATAAGGCATGATCTTTTTAAAACTTCTCTAAATCTCCCTCCAAGTGGAGAGCCCCTTTTTGGGAAGGGTTTGATGAAAAAGAAGAGTATAAGAAGAGGAACGATGATCATTTGATAGATTACCATGTTTATGAATAAAATTTATGAGTTTGAGCAAGCTTGCTTGACTTTCTACCTTGGAAGACAAAACCCTTCTTTGGTAATCAGAATTTGAGGACGAAAACCCTCATCTTCAGCTGAGTGGCCTCATTCGAAGGCCATATTTGGGCATATTTGTGGATTCCTTGGGCATCATTTGTGGAGAACAGCAGTCGGCAAGGGTTCTATGGTGAAGTCGTTGAATGCAGTTGTTGAGGGTGGCGAATCATTTTGACAACCCTTGTAGGGCAGCGAACCACATGGAGAGCTTTTCCAAGGGTGGCGACCCACCTTGGGAGGCTAATTTGCATGTTTTGGGGGCAAATTTCTGATATTTAGTATTTTGATTCATCAAACAATTTGCTGGTATTTATTTGTGAATGTTCCAACTTATATTTGGATGTTAAAAATCAAATTTGTGGGTTCTATTGTGGGCTGTAATAATTATGTAATTTTGATGAATATTTTATTGGAAATATTGATATTTGTGTCCTAAATGTTCATTTCCAGATTCAGTAATTTATGGCTAGGGTTTGAGATTTTAAAATTCAGAATTTACATAAGTTGTGTTAGGGTTTGCGATGTTATTACTAAGATTTGTTGGAAAACCCAAATCTTTTTAATTCAGCCCTAAAGGGGACATTACATAGGCGAGTCAACGAAATAATCCAAGAAAGCACAATGACATTAAATCATGCCAACATAAGGAAAGATATCAAATTTGAATGGGATGATACATGTCAAAATATTTTCGATGCAATTAAAGAATATCTAGTGAATCCTCGTCATGATGCCACTTATTCCAAGTAGACTATTATTGCTCTATATTTTTGTAATGGAAAATGCTTTGGGGAATTTGCATGCACCAAATGATGATAACAAGGAAAGAGCGATTTATTTATCAGTAGAACCTTGGTGAATTATGAAAATAATTATGACTTGATAGAAAAATGATGCTTGGTTGTGGTGTTTACAACTCATAAGCTTTGAAATGATATGCTTAACAATAAAACACACGTGAATGTGTGATATGGAAACACCAAGTTGAATCAAGCAAAATGAAAATAGAGATCTACATAAAAGTGTGACAAAAAGAATCTCTTTAAAACTACTAAAAACTTGACGAATAATCTTTAAAGAAGTACATGCATTTTATAGTCATATAAAATGCCAAAATTAAAAGATTCTTTAAAATCTAATGTTGTTGGATGCAACCAACGCGAAGTACAAAATAGCTTAAAAACTTGCTAATAATTATCCTATGCTAACTTTAGCCTAACCACTTAACAACCTCATGGGTGAGAAAATCTTATTTATTACAAGGATAAAACATATGTGTACAATAAAAATATAGAATAAAAACTATCATATGTTTCTAACATCCCTATGCACCCTATGAATCCTCATCATTCCTCCCAACAATAGAACCATTGGACTCCAATGATCTTAAAAGAGACGGAAAAATTTAAGATATATACTACTGAGAAATTTATGGGGCTTGGTGTAGTAGTTGACGTTGTTTTGCAACAGAGCATGAAGTAGTGGAACCCTATCTCTTCTAATGTGTCAAAAACTCATTCTGCATCAAGCAGAAGCTAAAAATCAGGGACAACATAGTAGGATGGTTGATGGGAAGGTTGGAATCAAATGTCAACTCATGGTAGTGTTTGAATATATTGACATTGACAAACATTTTCAATGCTCGATTGTGTTGATAAAGCAAGTCAAAAAGCATTCTTGGACACCTGTTGGAGAATAGTATAAGGTCCATATCGAAGAGGTTTGATCTTACTGTGTGCCTGCTCATGGAAGTGACATTTGTCCAAGTACAACAAAACTTTGTCACAAACCTGAAAATGATGGAGGACACAATGATGATCCATGAGTTGCATTTGTTTTTCAAGTCTTCTGAAGAATCCAAACTTTAGACTGAAGAGAGCAAATGTTTAACAAAGGAGCGGACCTTATCTTGTTCTTTCTAAATGTGCTTAGAAACTAGGAAAGGTAAAGATAAGGGTAATTCATAGGGAGCTAAAGGCTGAAAACCATGATAAACCTCAAAAGGTGAATGAGACGTGGAAGAATGGACTACTCGGTTGTAGGCATGCCCAATGTGGGTTAGACTCAAATACCACTTCGTAAGAGAGGTATGGTGGTATATCCTAAAAGATTCTACACAAGGGTGTGATTGACAACTTCAATCTAACCATCTGATTGCAAATGAAAGGATGTCAAAAAGTTAAGTGAAACTCAAAATTTTCCACAAGGAACACCAAAAATGGCCCACAAAACATGAATCATAGTCGGAAATAATTCTAGTGGGTAGACCAAAGTATCACCAAACTGAGTTAAAGAGCAACTGGGCAAAGTCAATCACAGAATTGGTCTTGTCGCAGGGAATGAACTTAGCCATTTTGCTTAAGCGATTGACAACCACAAAAAACATAATCGCAGTGTCGAACAGTCATTGGATAAACACTCACCTAGTGCATGGAAAAACTTTCCCAAGGACGAGTGGTTATGGGTAAAGGACAACTCAAACCCAACTTTCAATTAGCTGGTTTGGAGCAGAAATACACTGCACAATGCCTTCAGAAGTGAAGGACATCACACTACAAGTGAGGCCAGTAGAAAAAACACTGCAAATGATGGAGTGTCTTCTTCTTGCTGAAATAATCCCACCCTACTGAATAAAGTATGCCTCATTTAAAAGAAAAGTGTGGTGATCACGAGCCACACACAACTTATCAAATTGTATAGTGCTTCCTTGATGTGGAAATCTTGAAAGGGTGTCAAATTGGAAGACATAGGATGCTAGAGACTTTTGTAGGCCTTCCCAAACTCTGCATCATCTACATACTGAGAAGCCCAAGTTTGAAATCCAAGATGTGTACAATCAAGGTATGAGTTGTGGGAGGGCGACTCACAATCTACAATAGTGTTGGTGGTCCCCATTTTGTATTTGATGACCAAATAAAACTATTGTAAATAGGAGGTTTGTATGTAAGCCAAGAAGGGTCAACAATATAAGGAATAGGAAAATGTAGAAGGCCATACTAAATCCAACACACATACAAGACACCGATCCACAAAGTGGTCTGAGGCTATAGATAAGGGTTGTGAGCAAGGAGGTTGTACGGGATCTAAAAGGGTAGTTTACACAAGCAATAGTAAGCATAAGTCCTAGCTAGGTCCAAGGTGTCATTAGACGATGACCAAGAGTAAACAATCAAAAGTAAAATGCCATTAGGCAGCAACCATGCATTATCTAAGGGTTGAAAAGGTATCATTAGATGGTAACCATGAGATGTAAATAAAGAGCATGCAAATAATAGTAAAGTACTAATAAACATATACTAATTTAAGCACAGATACACATAAAATAAACCAATCTAATGTAACCACCAAAGTACAAAATAAAGAGTGTAGGGGTGGGGTACTTTGCCTTGGGTTGACTTGTCAGCATATTAATCTCCCCCTTGGCTCAAGTGGCACTTTGTGAAAGATGGTTGAAGGTGAAGCCAAAATGGAAAGAAGAAGACTAAAGTAGACCAAAGTTTAGGACTCCAAAGACTAGGTGTACTTTGTTGGCTCAACTTCTCTTCTTGAAATCTTCAAGTCCTTGTGCTAACTTGTTTTCATCAAGTGTAAGCTCCTTATCCCTAATTCCTTTTCTTCTTACTAAGGTGGATTTATGTGCACCAGTTGAGCAAATTGGATATTTATATTTTGAAAAATGACAAATAGGAACCCAATAAATATGGATTGAAACCCTAAAAGTCAAAACTCAAACTATGCCGACATCATCAGTCTGGCCAATGGCATATAATAATGTCTTGCAAACTAGTACATCATCACCCTAGCCAATGGCGTCAGCCAAGTTGGGGCATTGCATGACATCATCAGTCAGGTTGATGATGTCAGATAAACATGCCCGAAGGGGAAGAAGAGAGGCATAAGGGAGAGTGGGAACCTCAAAGGACAACCAAATTGATGTCATGGCAGTAATGAAGGTGGTAGTAAGATCAAATAAGTATGACAAAATATCTCACAAAGCAGCAGGAGCTGACCCACCCCAAACCCGGTGTACTCCAGGGAGATTAATGCACCGACAAGCCCTGCAAAAGAAAGGCATCAATAAGCAAAAATAAGGTGTACAAAATGCCCACTTCATATGCCTAGCTTATTCAATTATGTTTTTGGATTGAAGAAACTATAGAGGCAAGTGATTAGTACAGACAATAGTTTATTTGCTAAGAAAATATTGTCTACAGTATTTGATAGCTTGGACCAATCCATACAACTCTTTATCATAAGTTGAGTTGTTTCATTTAGTTGCAGAGAAGGTTTCTAAATGATAGGCCACTAAATGATCATTCTAATTCAAAACGTATCCATGTGCAAACTGATAGGCATTTGTTTTGATCTCAAAAGGTTGGGTGAGATCATCCAATACAAGAACAAGTGAAGAACATAGTTTTTTCTTCAATGCATTGAGCGCACATGAATGGTCCTCTCTCTGCTGAAACACAACATTGGTCTTCGTTAACTGGTGCAACGACAAGACAATATTTGAATAGCAAGGGATGAACTTATAGTAGTTCACAAAACTGTGAAAACTTCGTAACTATGTGATGGTAGGAGTCGGCCATTTGAGAACTTTCACTTTGGCAAGGTCCACTTGAATTCCATGGGCATCTATGAGGAATCCAAGATAGGAGATCGATATCTTATCAAAAAAACACTTTGATAAATTCGCATACATGTTTTGCTGAAGTATGAGGATGCGTTCCAAGTGTTGGAGATGTACCTTCAACGTGTTGGAGTAGACAAGGATATCGTCTACATAGATGATAGAAAACTAGTCAAGGCAATATCTAAAGACATCATTCATCAATCTCATGAAGTTGGCAAGTGTATTCATGAGCCCAAATGGTATTACTAGCCACTAAAAAATTCTCATTTTGGTTTTGAAAGTTGTCTTTTGTGTGTACTCTGCCTGAACCATGACTTGATGATATTCCCTCTTAAGATCAATCTTGGAGAAGAACTTTGCCCCTTGAAGTTGATGTAGCAGGTCATCAATGTGAGGAAGAGGATATCAATTTTTTATAGTAATGTTGTATAATGCCCAAAAATCAATACAAAGATGCCAAGTTCCATCTTTCTTGAGCACAAGCAGAATTGGTGAAGCACAAGATGACGTATTAGGTTGGATGAAACCTTTAGCCAACAAGTCTTGAATTTGCCATTTGATATCATTACTTTATATCATTGATGTGTGATACAATGGGGCATTAGGACACGGAACAATACGAAGAAGGTTTATTGTGTGATCAATTGCTCTATCTAGGGGAAGTGCCTTAGGCTTCTGAAACACATCTGAATAGGACTGCAATAACTGATCAAGAATTACATACTGTGTGGAAAAAGTGACTTTTGTTGCTGTAGGATCAGATTGTGGCCTTATGAAAATTAGTGCAAGTTTTGCTACTTGATTGACTACTTTATGTGATTTCTTGTACTTGACTACTAAATTTATTGTGTTTGAAATAAACCTGATCAGGTACCTTTTTTTATCTTGTTGTAGGGGATAGGTATTGTTATATGCATCATTGTGAGTTTTCCGAACATACTGTAGGGTTTGCCAAGCAACAAGCCACAACAAACCATAGTGGTCACATCACAAGCAACCTTATCAACAAACTTGGAACTAAAAACAAAAGATACAGTGCATGTGTGTGTGATCTATGTGGAAGAACCATTATCCTTCCATCCCAGTACATACGGATGAGGATGCAAGTCCATCGGCAAGTGCAGTTTGTCGACAAAATATATCTCCGAATCAATTTTTTCTACAAGCCATTGTTGATGATACAATCAACTAAGAAATCATGTGTGATCTGAGCACGAGTGACAACACATTGTTACAGCCCCTTCAGAAGTTTGATAATGCATCAAGGTGACCTTATTAATTCAACCTTTCCATAGGTTCAAAACTTGCAGTTTATTACCGAAAAAATTGCGTAGTGAGTGTGTAGTACGAACCACAAGCACTCCCGAGTCCCCACTATAAACTTGCCTACTTCTGCATAATAACAAACAGCTAAAAAAACGTCTTTTTCACTTTTGCATTTGATTTTATGTTGTTTTTGGCTCTACTAGAACACATTTGATCATTTACCAGTTGTTGTGAAGTGATTTCAATCGGATTTAAATGATTCTAGCAGTGATTTGAAAGGTAAATTGTTGTACCTCAAAATGTTGGAGCCAAAGCTTAACTGCTAGTAGCCATTTGGTAAAACCAACTAAAATTCAAATTCTTCAAGAAATATATAAACCATATAATCGATATACGATTTAAAATTGTGGCAAGCAAGGATGCAGACCCAGAAAAATGTTTGCCTCCAAAGAAACACTCACCTTGTTTTACAAGCTAGAAAACCCTAGTGAAAGCCCCTATGATCACTCTCAAATAACCTTTCAAAATCAAGCTGAAGGAATGTCAATCTCCCTTCGGTAGCATGTCCCTTGTCAGAATTTTGTTTGTCTCAGTTGCTTTTTAAAATTGGAGCAATACCGTGATCTTGTCCCTGCCATAAGATTTCCCAATGAGGACTCTGAATGCAACAAACCTCTCTTCTACCCCCTAACAAGAACGCAAACAATGGGACAAGATCCCATCACCGTTGCGTTGTACTCTTTTTTGGTCTAAAGCTAACAGAAAATATACTTATGCATTCTCTACATATATTTTATGGTTTTTAACTCTGTTTTACATGTTATTTAAGCTTTTGTTTTTTTTTTAAATAATAATTCGCGAAAAAAATCCAAGTTTTTTGTCGTCATGAGTTCGAGTACAAACTTTGGGCTGTTGAGTTTTTGCCAAGTATTAGTTTTTGATCCACAGACCCTTCAATTCATCATAAGTCCTATCCTCACTAGAAAACTTGACGGGAACATTCTTCAATTACTCATCAGGAGACTATACAATTAAAGTCTTCTTCTTCAATATAAAACAATAAGACTTATCATGTCCCTTATTTTTACATATTCCTACAAAATTTGCCAAATTTCTTGGCATCAAAAGGAGAACAAATACTGTGAGAATAAGACATAGAAGAGAGATTAGTTTCTGTCGAAGGAAGATGTCAAGACTGGGAAACTGTTGATCTAGAATTGTCAGAAGAAAATGAAGCCCAAGAGACTCTGGACTGCACTACAAGTTTCTCTTCTACTAGTTGTGTTTGATTGAATGTAGCATCAAGTGTCTCAAAATGGGAATGTTTCAACTCTCAAGATGTGTGTTCTTGTAAACCACTCTTGAATTTGAGAATGAGAGTTGGTGCTTCATCTACCACCTTGAGCATGATTCTCAGGCAGTTGAACTAGTAGAGATGTAATCTTGTACAGACATGTGGACTCCTTGATGCAAACAAAGCCATTTGATGCTCAAGTGCTATTCATAATTGGATGGATATAAAGTCTCTCAAAGAGTTGTGACAAGTTGTTCCCTGGCGTCGATAAGGTTTTGAGCATCATGTCATTCAATGATCAAGACTTTAGCAACAACTAAGAGCTTCAACCTCACGAATGGAACTTTGTCCATTTTAGCAATATTGCTATAGTCAAACCAAGTCTCCATGTCAAGAATCCAGCTAGCAAGGACCTTTGGGTCGCAAGAGCCATCATAGATGTTTACTTCACAGTTCACCTTAAGAGTAATTGAAGAGGCAATAGCAATAATGATGTTGTTGACCTAAGTGGTCAAACTGGCTACCACATTGGCCAACTCGACCATTTTTTGGGCAAGAATGGTAGCTATGTTGCAAGTCGTGGTCAATGGAAAACAAGTCCTTACAAAAAATGAAATGGCACTTTTAGAAGGCAAATGTCAGCCAAAGGCGTCCATATATCAATTGGAGGCCATTGTAAGAAACCCCTTGTTCAAGGAGCAAGGTTCAAGGCAGTACCCTGAAATTATTTTTTGAATTGTACTTTTGAAATTTCAAACCTAAAACAAAATATGACCCTTTTTTAATATTATAATTAAAAAATAATAATAATAATCTTTTGAAACTTTATATTAAAACATGTAAGAGTTACAATGATAATATAATAACCTTTAAAAAAAATTGTATTAAGTAATTTGAAGCAAATGGGCTGAACATGTTTTGGTGTTTCTCAGGATGGTTGAGCACACGAGCCAACAGAGGCAATGCTAGTAACAGTGCTAGCAATAGTAATGTTAGCAGAAATGCATGCAATAGAAATGCTAACAACAATGTTGTTGACAACCATGACATTGGTGGCAATAACCATGTTGGGAATGACCACGTCAGTACCGATGATGAAAGGAAAATATGACATCTAATAGAGTGTTCATGGTGTCGGCAATAACAATGCTTGTCAGGGGAGGCAAGTCAAACCCGCACAACGTGAGGTTGTGGCAACAACACAGGATTGTCAAGGAAGGCATAAAGTACAATAGTCACAGTTGTGTCAGTGATGACTCGAAAACGAGCGATGCTAGTGGGAGGAAGAAGGGCCAAGGGCTATTAGGGAAGGACTATCGATCCACACACAGGGTTGTTTCAAGATGTTAGTAGCAGCAGGTTGCATGTCTTGTCAAAAGGCGACAAGAATGCATACATGTTAGTGAATAGTGGATCGAGGCACGGTGTGGGGTATTGTCAACATCAACAAGAGCATGTATGATTCAAGGTTTCCATGAAAATGGCGCACAAGCGTGAGGATGATATTGATGGAGCGCATGGTCATAACAAAGTGCACATGGGATGTGCACAGGCTGGCAAGCCTGCAAACACACAGTCTGCAAAATAGAGGCTCACATGGGATCGACAAGTGGTCAACCCTAAAAAAATTAATAATTTCTCAGAAAACATGTTTGTACTACACAATCAAAACTACAACATGCACAACACAATGTACCTAGGAACTTAAAAGCTCAATAACTCAAGCCCTTGGTGTTCGATTTGGACAAAACAAAAGGTTAAACAACCTTTTTCTAGCAGATTGGTGATGTTGGATTTTTCCCATAATGCTTCTAAATGAAAATCCAAATGCATCTGAAAATTTATCTAAACCCAACAAATAGGAAGATGGCTCTGATACTAATGATGTGGAAACACCAAGCTAAATCAAGTAGAATGAAAACAAAGGTCTACACAGAAGTGTGCCAAGTAGAATCTCTATAAAATTACTACAAACTTGATTAATTATCTTTGAAGAACTACATGCATTTTATAGGCAGAGAAAATGCCTAAATTAAAAGATTCGTTAAAATCTAATGTTGTTGGATGCAACCAACATGGGCACAAAATAGCTTAACTAGCTAACAATTATCCTATGCTAGCTTTAGTCTAACAACTTGACCTTAGGAGTGAGAAAATCTCATTTATTACATATGGGTAAAATAATGAAACTATAGAATAAAAACTATCCTATGCTTCTAACATCCTATGTACCCGAGGAATCCTCATCATTGATAAAGTTGATCCTTTGAAATACATGATGTGTACACCCTAGTTCTCAAGAAAAATAGCCAAATGTGTCGTGTTGTTAATGGAATTCAATCTCAAGTTTCTATCACAAAAGTCGGTAAAAGGACAAGTTCTTGAAAATCAGTTAGTTGAGGCTCCCTTACTAGACCACATTCCTTTAGATGATTCTTTTCCTAATGGACTTGTAATGAATATTGATTAGAATAAGACGTGGACTATGTATTTTAATGGTTCTCAATGCGCTTCAAATGTGGGAGCCGGAATTATATTGATCACTCCCCAAGGAGAGACTATGCCACTAGCATATAGATTGGGTATTTCATGTGCTAATAATATTGCAGAATATGATGCACTTATTCTAGGACTCCATGCAGCATGTGCATTAAAATTGAAATCTATTGAAGTATATGGTGATTCTCAACTTGCAAGTAATCAAGAAATATAACTTGCAAGTAATCAAGAAATAGGTACTTATCAAACCAAAGAAGATAAACTTATTCTATATAGCAATTTGGTACAAAGTTTGATTTTCCAAATTGGCACAGAGTTTTAAATTGATAATATTCCAAGAAACAATAATAGGCGTGTGGATGCTATGGCTAGTGGCATTGATATTTATGGTGATCATGCTATATTGACTACCAGAGATTAGAACAACCTACCACTGAGCTAGAAAATATGGAATCTTTAAAT
The DNA here is from genome assembly GCA_037957365.1 of Torreya grandis. Classification (NCBI taxonomy): domain Eukaryota; kingdom Viridiplantae; phylum Streptophyta; class Pinopsida; order Cupressales; family Taxaceae; genus Torreya; species Torreya grandis. The sequence goes on along the minus strand of JARHVA010008832.1, from coordinate 237,618 downwards.
ATGTTGGGAATATATAATGGTACAGAAAATTCTTAATGGTATGTAAATGTTTTTCATTATTTATCAAAAGAAATAATTCCTCCAAATTTTCCAATAAATTATAGAAAGAAGTTATGTAGAGATGTAATCAACTATGTCATTAATAGAGGTGTATTTTTTAGATGATCTTTTGATGGGCAATTACTTAAATGTCTTGGAAGTGAAGCAGCTAGAATTTCATTATAAAGGGTTCATGATAGTGAATGTGAAGGACATTTTAATGAAAAGGCCATGTCACATGAATTGATTAGAATGGGTTATTATTGGAATACAATGGAACGTGATTGTCATGAATATGCTAAAATATGTGAAAATGCCAAAGACAGTAATCTCACACATGCACCATCTCGAGACTTACAACCCAATGTCAACATGGACATTCTCCATATGGAAATATGATTTAGCTGGAAAGATTAACCCTCCCTCTTAAGGTCATAAATTCTTTATCGCAACAACAATGGAATATTTTACAAAGTGGGTTGAAGCAGTGCCGTTAGAAACTAATATAGATGACGACATTTGTAAGTGCCTTATGGCACATTATTTTGATAATTTCCTTATTGTTGATAATGGTTCATCTTTCAAGAATAAGACGGTCAAAACCTTTTGTGATAAATACAAGATCAAACACACATTATCTACTTCTTACTACCCACAGGGGAATGGTCAAGTTGAAGTTTCTATTAAGACTATTGTCAATATTTTATCAAAAACAGTGAATAAACATGGCAGTGATTGGCATAATCAAATACAACTAGCTTTAAGGGCATATAGAACAAGTGCTTGAAAAATTATGGAAGCAACTCCTTATTTATTAGTGCATGGGGCAAAAGGAGTATTGTGTTAGGCCAGTTATTAATGGAATTACAAGAAACAATATTTGGTGCAAGCCAAAATTGTATTCGCGTTCTTTGGAAAAGAAGAAATATTACCATATATAAAGCCAAAGAATGGATGTTCATTTCACCTTCTAAAATGATTCTTCATATTCCTATAGATGGCTATCCATCTATCACTAAAAGATAAAACTCTCCTACAGTTACTCTTAGGATTAATAATATATATTGTACAATAATGCTACATCCCTTCCTTGATCTACGAGGGTCATTGTGAGATCAAGCATGCCTCTAAACTTTTCATTTTTTCTTTTCCAAGCGCTTTTGTCAAGATGTTTGCAAGTTGCTCCATTATAGGGCAATGTTGCAACTTTACACTATCATTTTTCATATAGTACCGAATCAAATGAAATTTGGTATTGGCATGCTTGGTTCGGTCATGAAAGACTGGATTTTTTGCCATTTGAATTGCAGATGTGTTGTCAACCATGAAGGGTGTTGACGAAACCTATTGTTCCTACAAATCTAAAAGAACCCTTCTAAGCCACAAAATTTCACTGGTTGCCTTTGAATTTGCCACGTATTATGCTTTTGTTGAAGAAATTGTCAACATTGATTGCTTCTTTGACTTCCCGCTGACAATTGTTGCTCCCAAATTCATTAGAAAACCTAAAGTAGACTATCCAACATGGTCAAAATCTAATTATCTGACCAATTTGAAGTCCCATGCCCTGGAGTATTTAAACGCAAAATTCTATGTTCTTTTGAAATATCAAATGACTCTTTTGGCAGCTTCCCAATGACTCTCTAAGTTGTTGCATGAATCAAGAAAGAACACCAACAATGAAAGAAATATCTAGTCTAGTTGTGATCAAATAGATGAGACTTCCAATGAGTTGTCTGTATTTAGTAGCATCTACTAAATTTGTGGTATCTTCTAATATAAGTTTCAAATTTTGTTCCATGGACATACAGAGAGGCTTGCAATATGTCATTCTGAACTATCTCAGAATTTCATCAATGTATTTTTGTTAAGTGATGAAGATATACTTTGGTTTTTGAATTACTTCAATACCCAAATAGAACTGAAGATAACCCAGATTTGTCATTTCAAAGCCTTTCATCCACTCTGATTTGAATTTTTGTAATGTATATTTCATTGTTTCATGTGATGAGTAGATCATCAACATAGACCACTAGAAATTGAACCGTTTTGTCAATTGTTTTGATAAAAAGGGTTGCATCTTCAAACTCAAAACGTTTGAATTTCATGTTCAGGAGGTCATCAACGAGTTTGTCATACCACACTCGTGGGACTTGCTTCAAATCATACGACTTTTCCAATCTGCACACTTTGTGCTCTTCCTTGTTTACCGCAAAACCTTCAAGTTGTGTCATGTACATTGTCACCTTGAGATCACCATTCAAAAATGCAATGTTAACGTCCATTTAGTAAACTCTCCATCTGTTGTGAGCTGCCAGAGCCAACATGGTTCAAATGGTAGTCAATTTGGTTTTAGGTGCAAAGGTTTCATTGTAGTAAATTCCTTCTTTTTGTGCAAATCCCTTTGTGACAAGCCTTTCTTTGTGCTTGTCAAGTGAGTCATTTGCTATGTATGTGTTGCAAAAACCCACTTGCAGCCAATTGGAGGATCAACCAATTTCCAAGTTCCATTCTTGACCAACACATCATACTCACTTAGATGAAACAAATAAGAGGAAAAATAAAAGGATATGTATCTTTAGGTGAAGCCAAGAAGGATAGAAGATTCCTAACAGACCGAATATTTAGACAACCTAAGACTATGGCGTATCACTAGTACTCTCCTATTCTTAAATTTAAACCTTCTCGCAAATGATGAAGTCCTTAAGTGAAGTCCTTTTGTCCTTGTGAAGTTCTTAGGTGGTCACATTTGCTTTAATGTCATTGTTAAGGTAAAGATAATTCATTGATCTCCCTAGAATCAGATATCTAAGACCCATACATATACATGTGAAGTCTCATCTTGCAACTCCTACAAACCAACGATTTCAATGGTGGAAAAACTAATCATCATGCTAAAGTATCAAAACACATGACAAGGAAAGCTTCAATCCATGATAACCTTGTTAGAGATGAACTCGATCTAGGACGAACTGTCCCAAGAATCGAAAAGGGCTCTAAAAGGCTAAGAGAGGCCAGGGAGATTCAACTAAGTTCAAATTGAAGTCATGAGGACAATGCAAAGGTGAACGGAGGGACCTAAGGTATGCTAAGATACTACTGACATTTAAGGCTAAGGACGACATGGTTGATTTGGCCACGAGCACCCCAGTCCTATAATATGTCAATGAATAGGGGCGCAATGCACCAACAAGCCCTTGGTAGCAAAAATCGTTAGTAATTAGATTTATATGTATACAAAACAAACTCATTTAAACAATATGAATAAACTCTAAATAGGCAAGTTGAATATATCATCACCTAATACACCACATCAATGATCAAATTAATGTCCAAGTGATGTAATGGTAGTGGGGGACACTTGTAAGAGCATGACCCAAGTGTAAACCCCCATTGCGGGATCTGAATTGGATTAGGAATCCAGTGGACGATGCACTAAATTGCAAGAACTGAATGTATTATAGGTAGAGGCAATTTAATTACAACAATTGTAGCATAGAATAAGATTACAAAACTGTATAAAAAAGAACCATAAATGAATGGAAATAGAATATACACAGAGAACAAATTTTGAATAAATAATTATACCACTTCATTGATGTGGGAGGTATGTACGGCTATCTCTATAATGACATGTGAGCTTCTATCCCTGAGAATAAATGTGAGCTACTATCCCTGAGAAGAGATGTAAGCTGCTATCCCTAAGAAGAGATGTCAGCTATTTCTCCTATTCTATTACAAATAGAGGGTAGAAATCTCTAAGAAGAGATGTGAAGCTACAGCTCTCTTTTTTGCATATAACAGAATGGTAGAAATCTCTGAGAAGAGATGAGAAGCAACAAGACTCTCTACCCTCATAAGTTTCCTTCACCCTTTTTATAATTCAAATGGCATCTCCTTTATAGCTATTTTTAATAGGAAATGAGTAGTCTAAAAGTAGAATATAAAGTGATTCAACTTGGAATGTAAAGGTGTTGAGATGTTTTATCGTGACCTGAAACTCACAAAAATACAATTTTATTATTTTTAGGGATTTTTATAAGTTCTTGTAATTTACATTTTTTAGGCCCTTCGCTACAGAATTTTGACCCTAAACTTTAGTTGAGTGCCTTACATGGTTGTCAAGGGCATTCTTGTAGGGCACCTAAACTAGTTCACTTCGTGAGCTTTCTAACCTATATTATGGTTTACAGTTCCAATCAACAATCTAGGCGATATGACCCCGGAAAGGTGATGTACTAGTTTTTTTGGTATTCTAACCAAAAGATTGTCTCCAATTGCCATCTAGATCATTCACTCTTCCTTGAAAAAAAATGGGCACCATTGCTCCTAGTTCTCATTTTTTACGAACATAGGAAGCTCTAACTGCACAAGTGATTTCTTTCCACTTGGGTGAGGTGGCCCACCCGAAATTCATTTTTACTCATTATGAAGACCTTTGTGTATGGATGACAGCAAACCAACACGTATAACTATCATGCTTGCACCTCTCGCATAATTGACAAGGATGGAGATTCCCATAACAACTAGAGTCGTGGCCTCTTCTACCACAATAACTGCAAATGATGTGATGAAACAAATACCTTTTGTCTGTGTGAGTGGAGTGCTCACACTGATTTTGAGTAGGTTGTTCTACACCAATGCTTGCTTTAATCAAAGTGGGACCCATTGTGGGTTAAGAATATTCTCTAGTGTACCCAAGACCAAAAATGAGTAGGTCTCTTTTCTGCTTATTGCAAAATGGTAGCAATCTCTACAAAGAGATGAGAAGTTACAAGACTCTCTGTCCTCTTCCAATGTCTTCACCTTTTTCACAATATGAATGGCATCTCCTTTAAAGCTATTTTTAGTAGGAAATGAAGAGTAAGAATAGAATATAAAGTGATTCGACTTCGAATGTGAATAATCATGTGACAAGTATACCCCCAAGGCATTGAGAGGTTTTATCATAACACAAACTCACAAAAATACAATTTTACTATATTTTAGGCATTTTTATACTTTACATTTTTGAGGCCCTTTGGTGCCGAATTTGGACCCTAAACTTTAGTCAAGTGCCTTACATGGTTGCCGGAGGCATTCTTGTAGGGCACCTAAACTAGTTCGCTTCATGAGCTTTCCAACTCATTATGGTTTAAAATTCCAATCAGTGACCTAAAAAATATGACCCCGACAAGGTGAAGTACTAGTGATATACTAATTTTATTGGTATTCTGACCAAAAAATTGTTTGAAACTGCCATCTGGATCAGGTACAGCACTCTCAAATTATAGCAGACATATGGTGATATTGTAGTGTATCAAATATGGGGAACATTCAATTGTTATATATGTTTAAAAATCTTAAGAATGTGACTGAAACCTACCCCACAACATATTAAAGGCAGCCCACAACCTTGCCTAAGATTTACCAAGCAAAAAAATGATCAAATTATCAACGTTTATAGTATGTAATTCATCATCTAGACAAGAATCTCTATTTCCAGACCAAACACTGTTTGCCAAATGATGAAATCTTCAAATCCCAGCCAAATAAGTTGGTTGCTACAGGCCTGAAATTAACGTCAGGCAAACAAATCAGTATTCAATGTGATTAAAGCAACAGAAAATAAGGGCAAAAGATGAAAAATAAGGCAGGGACCAATTTGCAATTGACTTGTGACCTTTTAAGAGTCAATGAAGAGTTATGTAATGCAACTAAAATATCTTTAAATGGGATTCTTAAAACAGACTACCAGGTACTTTAATTATCTACTTTATTCTCTTTAAATTGTTAAACATAGGGAATAACAGAATGCATTGTGGAGCTCCCTTCGCCTAATCAATTAGCAAGTCCAATACTGTTTTTACTCTGGTCCGGCTATTTAATACATTAAAAATAGAGTAAAATGAGTTTAATTTTCCTTTCTAAAGCATTCCATGCACAAAAAGCTTTGCCAATATGGATGCAAGTCCTCCAAGTTGATGTTTTAGCATTGTCCTTCTCTCTGAGACTAACATGTCCTTACTTCTCTCAGAGACTAATATGTCCTTACCCTGGTCCAGAACTATTTAATACCAGATAGAAAATAAATTATTGAGCTATAATTTTCCTTTCTAAAGCATTCTATGTGCCAAAGTTTTGCCAATCTGGAAGCAGACTTTGGGGTGAACCTGAGTTGATGTGTTAGTATCATCCTCCCTTCCTAGGCAAACATGCCCTGGTCCAGCTATTTAATATAAAATAAAAAGAGAGATTGTTGAGTTATAATTTCCATATAAGGCATTACATGCACTAAAAGCGTTGCCGATGCACAAGCAGAATTTGGAGTGAAAGTCCTTGAGTTGATTTATCGCTTGGAGGTGTTGGCGTTCTATGGTCCCCTTGCCTTGCCTTTGATTATTACCAATGCACATGAGAGAAATGTTATGGAAGAAGAAATAACTACTCGTCTGAAATAATTCATCAAATAATTACTGGAGTATTAAATACCACACCCAGTTAAAATTCCACAAAAAAAAAATACTATTGACTTATATTCGGAAGGGGAAAACGTGAATTCTAGTAACAAATCCGTCTAAACAGTGTCTAAAAAACCAAGCAATTTAGGCATACTACTAAAGATTTGGCACTATAATTCGTAGGATTCGTTAGAAGCCTGTGACAGGTTTAAGGTTAAAACGCGTATGTAATAAAAATTTAGCTGCTGATAACAGTGAAAAACCCCAGACGGGGCCAACCGCGTCGGTAATATCCACAAAGAAGGAATACAAAGTCCATAGGCACTTCACAAAGATTGTCAAAAGAATAAAAATTAAACATACGAGAGAACAATTATTAATACCGCTTCCAAAATGGAGAAGGGCAAGCCTGCGGGATTGTGCGGAGGGCAGTAACGCGGTTCGAACCCTGGCATGGGTTGGAATCAGATTGATTGCAGGCAAACGCTGCAGCGATGAGGATGCCATCGTCACCATCCTCGCCATTGCCACCGTCTGTGCCGCTGCGTGATAACGTGTGTCAATAATGTCAATTACTTGTCTTTCTCTTTCCCCAAGCCTATCGAAAATGGCATTAGATGCTAAATAAACCAATGGTATCTACGACTTCACCATTTACCGCTTCCAAATTTGAAGAGCAAGGTATGCGCTCCCTTGTCACTTTAGTGCCTATCTATTACGTCTCAATAAATCACGGCATATTCATATGCCTTGCCTTTTAATATTCCAACGCTTCGTAATTAAAACTATTATTACCCACCCAAAAAAAAAAAATAATAATAATTAGGAGTTGTCTCAAAAGTATAAATTATACTGGAAGGTGTGTATTTTTTCTATTTTAGGTAAAGCGGTCTTCTGTGAAGTGAAAAATATAAATAAGTGAGCATACCTCCTTCAAAATCGTCGCAATTGAGTGTGTCTTATCTTTTGTGCACAAAATGGTAAAAATTAAATTTGATATTAATATTCATTTATCTTTATTCGGTCGATAAAAGAAAGGCAATATAGCCACCAATCTACTACAAGCATTTTCAATTTTATGTATTCTATTGGACCTTAGTTTGAATTCCCACATGTCTTTGCATGTTCTGTCTAAGTGCTATAACAGTTTCATGTATCTAAAATTAGGCACCACCCCAGATTTTATAGGTTTTTTTGTGGACATTACAACTACCATACTAAAGACTTCTAAGTCCAATTTATGTAACATGACATGTATTTTAAAATTCTTAAAATAAATTTTACTTGGCCTTTAAAACTAAACTAATTATGATGGTAGTATTGGTAACATTTATGTTTTTAGGGGCCCTGTCTATATAGTGTCAGTGCATTTCACATCAAATATTGAAAACATGTACATTGCTATAATCATATGGAATGGAAACTTCAAACTTAACAATTTGCCTTATGAGATACGTAATATAAATGCTTTGACAAATAAATAGAAATGCTCCTACAACATAGACAATGCCTAACACATTTTACCTGTCAACCGCTACTATTATTTTAAAAAGGGTGAGACATGCTAGATAACTACTTTACCGAACATGTTGTGGTTCTCGTGTATGATTAGTGTATTTGTGATTTATCCCCTTTACATTGCATTGTATTGCATTTTGTTGTGTTCATTTTTCAATTGGGCAATTCACTTCCAGTGGTTTCATTGTCAGTATTTATATGTGACACATTTTTTGTGAAGTATGTACATGGTGAGGTGGTGTTAAACGAAGAGAGACGAGTTTTGTAGACTTTTTCAAGGTTAGAGTATTTTTTTTAGTTTGACAGAGACTATTCAAATAGATAAGAGATTGGTTTTTTCTAACAATGAGTGATAGCATATATCCAAAGCTCAAATTCAAAACTCTCAACCCACGTGGCTTCTCCTCATCCTTGAGAAAAATAGACAACAATAAATGTCAATGAGGAACATATACTATCAGTGGGCCAAGAAGAACATATTTCAAATTAATGACATGCTCTATAAGTGGATATTTTTTATCTCACCAACACCATTATAGTTTTATTAAAATCCAGTTTTATTATTTAATTGCCTAGAGGATAAACATTTTAATTTAGTTTGTAGATTGATGTTGGAGCAATATTATTTCTTATAGTGTTGTATAAGTAAATAATTCAAGTCTTCAAAATTATTTAAAGTGTTAAAGATGAGCTAGGGACAACCAAAGAGGGGTATTGTATTGGAGGTGATAATCACGTATGAAGATGTATTCGATTTGAGGGGGAATTTGGAGCCGCAAGCCTTTAAGTTCTCAAGTGTAATGTTCATGTTTGTGGTGGCTCACGTGAATAAGACATGAAGTGATGGAATGCAGAGAGGATAATTCCACCCATGACTATGAAATTTGGTATAAAACGAAACACAAATGCAAATACATGTGGAATTTTAAACCTATATATTTAAATATCCTACTGTGGTCACAAAACATAAGTAAAAATTTACAAGTGACATCAACAAAAAAATGTAAAAAAGAGACAAGATATTAAAGATGGCCTAAAATTTGAATAAGATTTCCTAGACAAAATTATACGAAGCAAGATTATCTAATGGTGAGGTCACTCTAGACTTGCATTGTAGTTGGTAGTTGTGTGTTTAAGTCAATCAAAACTTATTTATTGTTGTTTTATAATTAATAGAAGGTTACAAACTTTTAAGGAGTAGAATAAACATAATTGAACTCCCAAATAAATCCTTAAACCCAACAAAGAATATTCTACCCTAAAGGAACAACCCATATGTTCCATATTAATAAAGTTTCTACAATAAATAATATTTCCTTGGCCTCCTCCCCTTTAACATGTATATTAATAATTATTGAACATTGTGATGTTTAAAAGGGTCTCTTGTGTTTTTTTCCTTGGCTAAGGGAAGTAACAATATAAACAGGAGCTAAATTTGATAGTTGACCCTACACCTCACCAAAAAAATTGATGACAATTATTTATTCAACATTTCCCTTCAAATGCTAACATAATCCATAGTAGATGAAGGAAACATTAAAGACAATGCTTATATTTATTATAATTCTGGTTGTATTTTGTAGGGAAAAAATGCAAACATGACCATACTACCATCCAATATAGTCCCTAAATATACATATTATTTTAATCTTTTAGGGTTTTACTAATGTAAATCCTATATAGTTAAAGGGCTGAGTATGTTGCTAATATGGGATGAAAACTGGAAATTATTGATTTAATTGAACTTTCCCAAAATAGTAAGTGAGAGGAGAAAATGAACTTATCTAGAGATAAATAGATTTTTACAGGGATTAGGGAACAATAAAAGACTAAACAAACAAGCAGGAACCTTTTGTCTTATAAATGTTTGTTGAAATTTGTCTTCAGATAGTAGCACCCTTATTAGGATAGTAGCACCAGGTGGCTCTAGTATCCAATTTTGGCACTAATTTCCTTCTGGTGGAGACCGTCTAAAACTTTCAGGGAAGTTGTAGGAGATTTTAGAGGTCTTGTAGGCAATTATGTGTCATTCAAGGGCTTGTCTGTGTCACTATTTTTATTGAATTTCTTATATAAACCCTAATAAATACCTGCACATGTGAAATAATAAATGGATCAAATGCAAAAAGGAAAGGAAAAACTAGGTTGTGGCATGTTATGATCATGTGGAGTAGAACCCTTATTGTCCTGGTCACTACCTACATTGACCCCAATGTTAAGGGTCTCAGATTGCTTGCAATTTTCCCTTAGGGAATGTGCACCATCAACTTGCACAATATGTTATAATGATTTTCGCTTAGGCGCTCCTTTGATCAAGCATGCAATGTCTAAGTGTGATGACTAAGTAATATGCAGAGTATTGAGTTGTACTATTGATTCATTTTATGTAATTTTGTGCCAAAATAGTAAGTGTTAGATTTAAAATGCCTCGTGAGGCTCTTTATATAGAAAGAAATTTGTTTTGAATATAAGACCTTGTCCATTGGCTAACAAGTCATAAAAGAGGGATTAAAAACATAAGAGAAGGCTCACATAGGTGTTAGGACTCAAACATGGGAGAAAGGGCCCGTCGGACACTAAATCCATAAGTAGACACTAACCCCATGTGGTGCTATTGTCCTGAAAGTGGCGCTAGTGTCCTAAGGCTTAAATAGAGCTAAATTTAAGCAAGACAAGCTAGGGGCCCCTGTGATTGGGAAAATGTGACTTATGACTATTGAGAGTGTCACAAATAAGGAAAATAAGACATAAGAAAGATCAAAAGGCTCAAAATGAACACACGAACAAAGGATATAGTCCTCACTAAGACCTTCATGTGAAAGAGCAACTAAAGACATACTACTTGTGGATCCATGACCAAATTAGGGTGTTTACATTTTGTCCCATTGTATTCTATTAATGTAGTTAAATGAAAGTACTAGAGTAAAAGAAAAAGAGGAATGCGTACCTATACTTACTTGTGTGAACATAATCTAGATTTGGCCCACTTCTTGGCCACAAAAGTGGATATAAACTGGAGTGCAATATGTGAAGAGGAGATACATGGTGTGGATACCCCCTATATTGAATCTAAATTGAATGTGTGGAGAAACAAGACTCACTTTCCCCCAATTTGATATATGGACTAAATCTGATTATGTAAACTAAATGTGTGGAGAAATAAGGCTCACTTGCCCCCACTCTAATATCTGGATTGAATCTGAGTATGTGAACTGGGTCTGGTGAAATGTTATGGATCAATCATTGCAGATGATCATAAAACTTGAGCTGGTGAAAACCTGGTGACAATACTAGTGATGATACTGACTGTAATCTGAAAATGGGGATCAAGGATGTGTGCTCTACATCATGCCCCCTAACATTAAAATTTGAGCATGTACTTGTGTATCTGAATATATAAGTAAATGGATATACCTGAGTTAAAACTATATATCTGCATATATGTATTTATGTGGACTGTATGTATGAATACCTGTGTATACCTATGTATCTGTACATCTAAAAACCTGTGAATTTGAATACCTATGTAAACATGTGTCTGAATATCTAAAAACCTGAGTCTAACTACATGTGTAAACTTATGTGTCTATATATCTGAAAACCTATGAGTCTGAATACCTATGTAAACCTATGTGTCTGTGTATTTGAAAACATGTGAGTTTAAATATCTATGCAGATCCATGTATCTAAATATGTGTCTGAAGCAATCTGTGTATATTTTCCCCCCTTTTGGTGAGAGAATTGAGACTGTGGTGAGGGTATGTGACCAAAAGTGGTAGTGATCAATTGTAGTGGTTAATTAGCAGGTGTTATGATGTTTGAAGTTTTTAATAGTGTAGTTATGCTGATGAAATTGATAATTGAATGTGTAACTGGACAAATGTTTTGTCTATTGTGAATTTAACTATAGTGATATTTTTTTTGTCATTTTGTAGATTTGAAAGTGACTTGAAGTTTGGCTTAACTAATGTGGGGCATTACAGATTGATGTCAAGTCCCATGTGTAAGAAACAATTCACAAATCAGAGCTATGATTCTTGAGATATGGTGATTGTAAGGTGTTTGTATTAGTCAGTGAAATTAGCATGCAAGGTTAACCTTAATAAGGTGGTTGTTACATCATGAATCCTTCTCTAGACTTGTTAACATATTGATTTATGGATTCTATGGTTAAGGATTGGTTGATTTATTATTTTAGTAAGCTGGATTATTATATACTGATTATTGACAGTTATATATTGCTTACTTTCATGATCATTAATTTGTTAAGTTATTTGTACTCATGTGTTATTATACATTATGATCATGCTTATTCAGTTAAATAAAACATTATGTTATGGATTTTATCATGATACAGACTAATTACCTTTGTTGTTCTGAGGTGGATGTAGGATAGAGTTCACACCTAAGATGATGATAAAGGGAGAGTATCACTGGAGAGGGTGGATCATATGGAGATGAGTGGGAGATTAAATAATTATATGGGAACCTTGCACACACCACATAGGGTAGAGGTTGTTTGATAATTGTTAGTTGATTTAGTGGAATTGCAACTTGCATTTAGTTGTTTTTATGGTTTTTGCATTTAGTTATGGTTGATTTTTGTGCTTATACATTACTCTAACCTTTTTTTCATGCTTGCAATTATGAGGTCAAATTTCTATATAGTTATCTTATTACCTACAACTGTGTTCAATATGAGTTTTGATCATCGTTATAACATGCACTATAGGATAATTAATGTTTTATATATAAAACACATTGCTTAGTAGATGGCTTACAATTAAACCTTAGGACATGTTGGTTCATAACAAATATGTTGTTATATAAAAAAGGACTTGAATGCTTTGAGTAGTCGATGATTATTAATTGGACTAAGTTAGGTTTTGAATATTTAATCAAAGCATGGGTTAAGGTTTATTTGATGCATGTTTAATTTACAAAGTCAATAGACTTTTGAGTCATGATTTATTGCACGAAATTTAGTGGCATTGTTAATTCAATGTTATTATTCGGTGCTATAATGTTTAAATGATTATTGTATGAAGAATATTTGGGGACATAGGGTTTCACTATAAATTTTGTGAGGGGGAAGAAGCTTGGCAACCATGCCAAGAATTGGGGGCAAATATGTTTGAGTACATGGACATTTATGTGCGTTCATTATAGACACACCCAATTTGGTGGTAGTATTTGTCGTCATTGGCATGCAAGCAACATGCAAGAGGATAAAAGAAGAGATAGGGAAAAGTTTTGGATGTATTGGGTGTTGATGCATTTATTTGCTTTATTGTATTTACTTGTATTTATTATTTATTATTTTAGTGCACTATTTACTTATTGTAATTAGTTTATTATGTTTATTAATAATTTGCTCCAGATAAGATAAGCTTGCTTAGCTAGTAGTTAACTTAGACACTTATCTTGTTATAGTGGAGTTCCACTCCACTATTCAGGGTAAGATAGAATAAGATTGCTTAACTAGTAGTCAACTTGTGTTGATCATTTACACAAATTGGACACCCATCTTGTTAGTGTGAAGTTGCATTCCACTATTCATGTAGTCAGATATTAGTTGAACTACACGTGTTATGTGAGTTCCTTGATCTTTATCATGCACACCTTGCCCTATATAATCAATGGTTATTTATGTATTCTATATAAGATTAATATTGAATTATCAGAGTAATTCATCATATTTGAGTTATTTATTCATTTCAATTATTATCTTGGATATATAGTTATTGATTATTAATATTACTATTTTATCTATTATTTATGCTTTCTATTAAATTTAGTACATCTTGTAGCTAATTCTAACATGGTACTAGAGCTATCTTGAATCTATAGATTGCTAAATATTCAAGAAAAAAATATCTAGATATAGGATCAATTTTTTGATTTTGTATATAGGCACAAAATGGAGCTTTGTGGATAATTTTTAAGCTCACCATTGAGTCCAGAGTGCCTGAGATAGTCAAAATAGTCTACAATTTTGTTTAAATTGGGTACAAGTGGTGAAATTGGCAAGGGTTTGATTCAAAAACACCACACCCAAATCTGACAGGTACCTAAAAACAAAGTGTTTCTAAGCAAAATGGACCTCATGGTTACATTCAAAAGACGTTAAAACCTATAGATCCATATAAAATTTGTCCAATTTGGACACAGTCACCCCAGAAGGCAATTTTTTTTGCTCTTAGGTATGGTTGTATGGACTGTGCATACCAGTTTTTTTTTTTTTTGGTAGGCCTCACGGATTAGTAGGCAGATTTGAAAGGGCAAATTTAGGAGCCCACCATTTGAACACTAAGAGGTATTTTTGAATGATTTTTTTTTAAACAGCTTAAAATTTTATGGTCTTTACTATTGTACTTTTAATTTTTTCAAAAAAATTATAGAATTCAATTTTTTCTATAGTAGCTCTTGCCCATCCTCATTTTTGTAACTTCAGAGGCTCATAACTTTCACATATGACCTCATATTGAGGTCCAGTTTTTTTTTTAAGTTAATATTTTTTCAAGTACAACACATTAGTGTAAAAAGATTTATAATAAAGTGCATATTTTTTGTAATTTCAGACTAGAGGGCATAATTAAGCTTTTTTTAAACTGGAAAAATTATAATTCAATGTTGTAATTGCACTCAATTATAAAGTGCCAAAAAATACTTGCTGGGTGGGACAAAACTAAGTAATTCAAGGAGGTTTTGTGGTGTGTTCTATACTTTGATTTCTGCTTTGTGACGGTTTATTTTCAAAGACATCATAGGGAATCCTAAGTTCCCACTATTAACAACATATAATTATAACAAATGGAAATAAAATGCTTGGAATGCATTAATGATGTTAAGATATACACCTTACATAACAACTCTTCTTACTTCACGTACTGATGCAAAAGAGTTACAACACTTTCTCTTTGAAACTACTAAAGTAATTGGATGCATTCGATCTTACATGTCTTTAGATTTGAATTTCTATCTTGACAAATGTACAACTCTAAAAGAGGCTTGGGATAAATTAGCATCATTTTCTAGTAAAATAGATGAGGTTCGTGGTTACCAAATTGATAATGAACTCATTAGTTTGGATCCTAAAAAGTATGCTACAATACAAGACTACATCACTAAAGTAATATATCTTAGAGCATAACTTTTTGAATGTAAATCTGATAAAAAAGATATTCAATTTATTTTCAGTGCCTTACACAAATTAGGTCATGAATATTCATCATTTGTCTCTAGATTTTAGACTCATAGGCTCACATTGGGCACATCATATCAAATGCCCACCTTTGAGGTATTCTCTGAGATTCTAATGGCTGAAGAAGAAAAGTTAATAGCTATGGGTCTAATCAAGTCATCCAAATATTAAGCTCTAATTGCAAGTCAACCTCAGCATAAGCAAGTTTCAACATCAACATCCAGTATAGGTTCAAGTAAAAAGAAGCAAAATAATCAAAATAAGTCATAGAAAGATAAGAAAAAAGGGCAATAATCTTCCTCACAAGGAGATTATAAATCCACTAATAAGAAAAGAGATTCACAAAAAAGGACTTGCACTCTTTGCCCTTATTGAAATAGGGGGTTTCATAGTGAACAAAATTGTTGGAAGAAAGAGATTGATGAACTTAAGGGTCTTCTCAAAAAGAATAACATCAATCAATCAAAGGATTCTTTCACTCCTTCAAATTCAGGGAAAGGGAAAGCTATGACACTAGTTGCACTGGTAAATTCTCCCAAGTCATGGGTAATTGACTTAGGTGCTTTGAATCATATGGGTTCTAATCAAGAATAATTTTCTGGATTAGAACCAAGTTCCTTACCTCATATTCTCATAGGCGATGATTCTAAGGTAGATGTTATAGGAAAAGGTACAGTTAATGTTGATAGTGGTGTATTTGAGGATGTCCTCTGTGTGTCAGAGTTATCAACTAACCTTATCTCTGTCTACCAAATCACTCACTTTGATACTAGTAGGAAAGTTGAGTTCACACTCGATTTTGTATCAATCAAAAAATTGGAAGATAATGCCTTAGTTGCAGTGGGAAAAGTTGACAATAATACTCAACTTTATTCATTCTCCCACTTTGTGCCTCTGTGTTCCTCTACAACTTTTCTCTCACACACTGATTCAGTGAGTAAGCTATGGCATGAGTGGTTTGGTCATTTGAACTACCACTATTTATAACAGCTTAGTCAGCAGGAGATAGTTACAAGACTTCCATAGATTCAATTTTTAGGGGGTGTATGTCATGGTTGTGCCTTAGGCAAACATCCGAAGGACAAGTTTGATAAAGGGAAGGCTTGGTGGGCTACACAAGTCCTCAAACTTTTTCATAGTGATTTAATGAGTCCATTACCTACTTTGTCTTTTAGTAAAACTTGCTATGTTCTCACATTTATTGATGACTATTCCAAATATACTTGAATTTATTTTTTGAAACTAAAGAGTGAAGTATTTGATAGATTTCTAGAGTTCAAAGCTCTAGCAGAAAAATAATCTAGGAAGTATGTCAAGATCCTCCACACAAATAATGAGAGGGAATATGTGAATAATAAGTTTGAACAATTACGTGCTCTTGAAAGAATTGATCTTCAGCATTGAGTTGCATACACACCTCAGCAGAATGGTGTAGTAGAGAGGAAGAATATATTCTTATAAGAGATGGCAAGTTGTATGATTCTTGAAAAATCATTAGTACCTGAGTATTGGGTAGAAGCGATTAATTATGTTGCATATATACAAAATAGAGTTCCTCACAAAGCTTTAAAGGGGATAAAACCTCTTGAAGCTTGGTGCAATAAGAAGTTAGATGTGCATCATTTCAAAGTCTTTAATAGTCCAACATGGGCTCACATACCTTCAGACAAGCATCATGATTTAGAACAACAAAGTCGAACTTGTATATTTATGGGTTATCCTGATGATGTTAAGTGATATCAGCTCATTGATCTAGATTCACATGAACTTATTGTAACGAGAAGTGTTTACTTTGAAGAATCAGATAACAGTGATGATGATACTCCTACTTCATCTACTCACATGGATGATGAGGTAATACCTTCCTAGTAGGGTTTAACAGGTCATGTTCCTCCTCCTCCTTTATATCCTCACCCATTGATGCCTTTGTGGGCTAGACAAACTTTGGTGGATGCAGACCCTCTTGTTAGGGATCCATCAAATAGAAGGAGAACACAGTCACAACATGATCTTCCACATTCCTACATTGCCACAGCTTTTGATCCATAATCTTTTCAGGAAGCCATAGTGTCGGGGAATCCAAGAACAAACACACTTGTTCTGATCCCACTTGTTAGGATCTTGCTCCTCAGAAAGAGCATAATATGATTACCAAACATAAGCAATTAAACATGCAGAAATATACCATAAGTACAAGTAACTAGAATTCACAAATAGCACAGAATATGAGAGACAATACACTATCTTGTATTAACATTTGTACAGAAAAGAATACAATAAAGAGCCGCCACACTCTTCCACCTTACAGAGGCTTCCCACACCTCAAGTGTACAGTAATTTTTCTTCAAAACACTCTCCTACCAAAAATGGTCCCAACACCCAACTCACACACATAATTGGTGTTCACCTCTCCAACCAGTCAGTAATAACCCTGCCAGTACACCAAGCACTCTATAGTACTTCAAGTTGATCTCCCATGAACCTGCAACCTACAATTCAACAGACCGTACTCACACTTGTAGATCTCCTATGAGCTTGCAACAACCTGCAACTCAATGATCTTACAATGGAAGGATCTTCCTTGCCTTCCTTATCAGCGCATGATGGAACTAGGAGAAACACACACTTTGTTCTCTTCACTAGCACACTTTACAATACATGCCAATGGGTCTATAAATAGATCCCAGACTTGAACAATAACTTAGACTCTTAGTTTACTATAATTATCCACGTAGCTCAAGACTCGAAATAGCCTTTACATGCAAACACTCCGTTCACTTAACTAACTGTTCGTGCAACGAACAGTTCTGGAACACACAGGCGACCGACGTCGGTCCCTGCTTGCCTGGTGCTGACCGACGTCAGCCGACTTCCTGCCGATGTCGGTTGCCTTTTGCTTCATCTTGACTAACGTCGGTCATACTGTCGATGCTGGTACTCTTGAATCTTCAGCAACCTCCTGTTTCTTTGTCTGCAAAGTTGAAGCTTTTAGCTCCACAACCTAACAATCTCCCACTTAGAGATAAACAGATGCAACTGTACCTATACCTATACATCATCTAGTTTGTTCCCTTGGCTCTGTATCCCTCTTCAAGATCACTCTTGAAGACCAACCACCATAAAACCTGTAGTGCAACACCTGTCACCCAAATCACCTGCCACATCCACATCTACAAAACATGTAGAAAATAACTTGAACCTGCATAGCATGTGCACCTGCTATTGGTCCCTCGAAGAATCCACTGAACTGCCCTCTAATGCTTCTTTCCCGGATTGGCTCCAAACTTGTGACAACTCCCATTGCTTGGGAAAACTCAGGTCTAGTACATACCATGCACTTAACCTCATTATGTGAATCAAGACACTATTCTGTGAACTGTCCAACCATCGGCGTGCTAACCGATCTCACACAATCATCCTAAAACAAAGTCAACATATGACCTTCCATGTCCCTAGAACACACTCATGCCAAAGAATCTTGCTGCTCCTAGATTCCTCATGACATCCCTCTAAACTAGCTTTACCTTTAGTTCAACAACTCCCTGTATAAGTAACCCTGCAACAAGCACATCATACAGTAATAGGATAATGTAGCTAATATTATCCAACCTAGTAAAGAGAAACACAATGATCAAACCTCCATTGAACTGCAACTTACACAAGACCATATACCCTGGCCTACTGTCTCACGTATCCATTTTCGCTCTTCTTCATCCTAAACATCCATTCGTCTCTTAGTGCTTACTTCCAGCTGGCAACTCCACCAAAAATCTTGTTTGGTTCTCCTCCAAGGAATCACATCCTCCATCCATGCCAAGCTCCCCCTGTTTCTTGGATCTACCTGTTCTACTTCTTTAACAACTTCCTGGTTCTTTACCATAAGTGAGCAACAAGTAGTGTAAAGAAGAGAAATGATGAATTTGAGGCTTACCTACCCTTTAAGTCCTCCATATGGGCACTTGAGACTCCTTGACAGCTTGCTGTCCACCCAAAATTTATCTGAGTGACCGATGTTGATCACATCCCAGTCTACACCTGACCGATGTCGATTCCCTGCGACTGCCTCATCACCGACGTCAGTTCCCCCTTGCCGACACCAGTGTTTATCTGCCCTAAGTCACTGACGTCAGGCTGCACATAGCCGATGTCAGTCCCTGTCTAGATGTCGACGCCAATTTTCTCGCTGACGTCGGTCTCTGTGTTTTGCTTGTGAGAACTGACTTCTACCCGTGAGCTTCTTTTGGATCAAACCCTTGTCAAAATCACCCTTGCTCTGCTGAGAATTCTTTTTCCCCTTGTGTTGAACTCTGTCCGTCACCTTCTCCTTGAAAACTAAGGCTTTCTTGTTCTTGTCACTAACATCGGATCTCTCAAAAAACGTTACCTTCTTCTTCTACATACAGAAACCTCGATCTATGCTCTTCAAATCTGAAAGCATACCCTTTGACTCAAGAACACGCATCTCCTTCTTGTTCATGTGACCAAGCCTATTAAGCCACATCTTTGAATCTACAGCTGAAGTAGATAACCCAGAAAGAGAATTAGTAATACAAGTAGATAGATAAAGCATACCTACTTTCTTACCTCTTGCTACAACAAGTGCACCCTTGGTAACCTTTCAAGAGTCCGCTATGAGAGTTACTGTGCAACCCTCATCACCCAAACTTCTTACAGAAATCAAATTCTGCTCCAGAACTGAGACATGCATGACCTCTTTCAACACCAATGTGTTACCTGTCTGCAATTTCAGCTTCACTTTCCCTTTTCCAACCGTCTGACAAGGCTTACCATCCCCTACACAAATTTCTCCAAAGTCTCCCTGGACATACTCATGAAAAAATTCCCTATTTGGGGATGCATGAAAAGAGGCACCAAAATCTAAAACCCAAGATTCTACTTTATCCAAAGAACATACCAGAGCATCTTGTGCAACAAAATCCGCAACATCTACTTCTTCTTCATGTCCTTCATGCTGATCTGCTACCGACCAACAATCTTCTTTTTCCTGCTCTTTCTTTCCACATTTCAGGTAGGTTATTCTGCCATACCTGGACTTGGACCTCCTGCCATTGAACTTCTCCATTCGTAGTCTACTGTCTTCTGCCATTGCTCTACTCCCACTCAAATAAAAATCCCTGTGAGTAACTTGTAATCAACACACACTAACCAGATCTAATCCAACCTGTTAGTATCCCAACCAAAAGCTTTGATACTAGTTGTCGGGGAATCTAAGAACAAACACACTTGTTCTGATCCCACTTGTTAGGATATTGCTCCTCAGAAAGAGCACAATATGATTACCAAACTTAAGCAATTAAACATGCAGAAATATACCAGAAGTACAAGTAACTAGAATTCACAAATAACACAAAATATGAGAGACAATACACTATCTTGTATTAACATTTGTACAGAAAAGAATACAATAAAGAGCCGCCACACTCTTCCACCTTACAGAGGCTTTCCACACCTCAACTGTACAGTAATTCTTCTTCAAAACACTCTCCTACCAAAAACGGTCCCAACACCCAACTCACACACATAATTGGTGTTCACCTCTCCAACCAGTCAGTAATAACCCTGCCAGTACACCAAGCACTCTATAGTACTTCAAGTTGATCTCCCATGAACCTGCAACCTACAATTCAACAGACCATACTCACACCTGTAGATCTCCTATAAGCTTGCAACAACCTACAACTCAATGATCTTACAATGGAAGGATCTTCCTTGCCTTCCTTATCAGCTCATGAGGAAACTAGGAGAAACACACACTTTGTTCTCTTCACTAGCACACTTTACAATACATGTCAATGGGTCTATAAATAGATCACAGACATGAACAATAACTTAGACTCTTAGTTTACTATAATTATCCATGCAGCTCAAGACTCAAAATAGCATTTACATGCAAACACTCTGTTCACTTAACTAACTGTTCGTGCAACGAACAGTTCTAGAAGACAAAGGTGACCGACGTCGGTCCCTGCTTGCCTGGTGCTGACCGACGTCGGTCGACTTCCTGTCGATGTCGGTTGCCTTCTGTTTCATCTTGATCGATGTCGGTCATACTGTAGATGATGGTACTCTTAAATCTTTAGCAACCTCCTATTTCTTCATCTACAAAGTTGAAGCTTTTAGCTCCACAACCTAACAATCTCCCACTTGGAGATAAACAGTTGCAACTATACCTATACCTATACATCATCTAGTTTGTTCTCTTGGCTCTGTATCCCTCTTCAAGATCACTCTTGAAGACCAACCACCACAAAACTTGTAGTGTAACACCTGTCACCCAAATCACTTGCCACATCCACATCTACAAACCATGTAAAAAATAACTTGAACCTGCATAGCATGTGCACCTGCTGCTGGTCCCTCTACGAATGCACTGAACTGCTCCAATGCTTCTTTCCCAGATTGGCTCCAAACTTGTGATAATTCCCACTGCTTGGGAAAACTCAGGTCTAGTACATACCATGCACTTAACTTCATTATGTGAATCAAAACACTGTTCTGTGAACTGTCCAACCATCGACGTGCTAACCGGTCTCACACAATCATCTTGAAACAAAGTCAACATATGACCTTCCATGTCCCTAGAACACACTCATGCCAAAGAATCTTGATGCTCCTAGATTCCTCAGGACATCCCTCTAAACTAGCTTTACCTCTAGTTCAACAACTCCCTGTATATGTAACCCTGCAACAAGCACATCATACAGTAATAGGATAATGTAGCTAATATTATCCAACTTGGTAAAGAGAAACACAATGATCAAACCTCCATTGCACTGCAACTTACACAAGACCATATACCTTGGCCTACTGTCTCACGTATCCATTTTCGCTCTTCTTCATCCTGAACATCCATTCGTCTCTCAATGCTTACTTCCAGCTGGCAACTCCACCAAAAATTCCTGTTTGGTTCTCCTCCAAGGAATCACATCCTCCATCCATGCCAAGCTCCCACTGTTTCCTGGATCTACCTATTCTGCTTCTTTAACAACTTCCTGGTTCTTTACCATAAGTGAGCAACAAGTAGTGTAAAGAAGAGAAATGACGAATTTGAGGCTTACCTACCCTTTAAGTCCTCCATATGGGCACTTGAGACTCCTTGACAGCTTGTTCTCCACCCAAAATTCATCTCAGTGACTGATGCCGGTCACATCCCAGTCTGCACCTGACCGATGTCGATTCCCTGCAACTGCCTCATCGTCGACGTTAGTTCCCCCTTATCGACATCGGTGTTTATCTGCCTTGAGTCACCGACGTCGGGCTGCACATAGTCGATGTCAGTCCCTATCTGGACGTCGATGCCAGTTTTCTTGCTGACATCAGTCTCTGTGTTTTTCTTGTGAGAACTGACTTCTACTCGTGAGCTTCTTTTGGATCAAACCCTTGTCCAAATCACCCTTGCTCTGCTGAGAATTCTTTTTCCCCTTGTGCTAAACTCTATCCGTCACCTTCTTTTTAAAAACCAAGGCTTTCCTATTCTTGTCACTAACATCGGATCTCTCAAGAAACGTTACCTTCTTCTTCTGCATACAGAAACCTCGATCTATGCTCTTCAAATTTGAAAGCATACCCTTTGACTCAAGAACATGCATCTCCTTCTTGTTCATGTGACCAAGCCTATTAAGCCACATCTTCGAATCTACAGCTGAAGTAGATAACCCAAAAAGAGAATCAGTAATACAAGTAGATAAATAAAGCGTACCTACTTTTTTACCTCTTGCTACAACAAGTGCACCCTTGGTAACCTTACAAGAGTCCGCTGTGAGAGTTACTGTGCAACCCTCATCACCCAAACTTCTTACAGAAATCAAATTCCGCTCTAGAACTGGGACATGCATGACCCTTTTCAACACCCATGTGTTACCTGTCTGCAATTTTAGCTTCACTTTCCCTTTGCCAATTGTCTGACAAGGCTTACCATCCCCTACACAAATTTCTCCAAAGTCTCCCTGGACATACTCATGAAAAAATTCCCTATTTGGGGATGCATGAAAAGAGGCACCAGAATCTAAAACCCAAGATTCTACTTTATCCAAAGAACATACCAGAGCATCTTGTGCAACGAAATCTACAACATCTACTTCTTCTTCTTGTCCTTCATGCTGATCTGCTACCAACCAACAATCTTCTTTTTCCTGCTCTTTCTTTCCACATTTCAGGCAGATTATTCTACCATACCTGGACTTGGACCTCCTGCCATTAAACTTCTCCATTCATAGTCTACATTCTTCTGCCATTACTCTACTCCCACTCAAATAGAAACCCCTGTGAGTAACCTGTAATCAACACACACTAACCAGATCTAATCCAACCTATTATTATCCCAACCAAAAGCTCTGATATCAGTTGTCAGGGAATCCAAGAACAAACACACTTGTTCTGATCCCACTTGTTAGGATCTTGCTCTTCAGAAAGAGCACAATATGATTACCAAACTTAAGTAAGTAAACATGCAAAAATATACCAGAAGTACAAGTAAATAGAATTCACAAATAACACAGAATATGAGAGACAATACACTATCTTGTATTAACATTTGTATAGAAAAGAATTCAATAAAGAGCCACCACACTCTTCCACCTTATAGAGGCTTCCCACACCTCAAGTGTACAGTAATTCTTCTTCAAAACACTCTCCTACCAAAAATGGTCCCAACACCCAACTCACACACATAATTGGTGTTCACCTCTCCAACCAGTCAGTAATAACCCTGCCAGTACACCAAGCACTCTATAGTACTTCAAGTTGATCTCCCATGAACCTGCAACCTGCAATTCAACAGACCATACTCACACCTGTAGATCTCCTATGAGCTTGCAACAATCTGCAACTCAATGATCTTACAATGGAAGGATCTTCCTTGCCTTCCTTATCAGCGCATGATTGAACTAGGAGAAACACACACTTTGTTCTCTTCACTAGCACACTTTACAATACATGCCAATGGGTCTATAAATAGATCCCAGACTTGAACAATAACTTAGACTCTTAGTTTACTATAATTATCCACGCAGCTCAAGACTCAAAATAGCCTTTACATGCAAACACTTCGTTCACTTAACTAACTGTTCGTGTAATGAACAATTCTGGAACACACAGGCGATCGACGTCGGTCCCTGCTTGCTTGGTGTTGACCGACATTGGCCGACTTCCTACCGACGTCGATTGCCTTCTGCTTCATCTTGACCGACGTCGGTCATACTTCCGATGTCGGTACTCCTGGATCTTTAGCAACCTCCTATTTCTTCGTCTCCAATGTTGAAGCTTTTAACTCCACAACCTAACAATCTCCCACTTGGAGATAAACAACTGCAACTGTACCTATACCTGTACATCATCTAGTTTTTTCCCTTGGCTCTGTATCCCTCTTCAAGATCACTCTTGAAGACCAACCACCACAAAACCTGTAGTGCAACACCTGTCACCCAAATCACCTACCACATTCACATCTACAAACCATGTAAAAAATAACTTGAACCTGCATAGCATGTGCACCTGCTGTTGGTCCCTCTAAGAATCCACTGAACTGCCCTCCAATGCTTCTTTCCCAGATTGGCTCCAAACTTGTGACAACTCCCACTGCTTGGGAAAACTCAGGTTTAATACATACCATGCACTTAACCTCATTATGTGAATCAAGACACTATTCTGTGAACTGTCCAACCATCGGCGTGCTAATCGGTCTCACACAATCATCTTGAAACAAAGTCAACATATGACCTTCCATGTCCCTAGACTACACTCATGCCAAAGAATCTTGTTGCTCCTAGATTCCTCATGACATCCCTCTAAACTAGCTTTACCTCTAGTTCAGCAACTCCCTGTATATGTAACCCTGCAACAAGCACATCATACAGTAATAGGATAATGTAGCTAATATTATCCAACCTGGTAAAGAGAAACACAATGATCAAACCTCCATTGAACTGCAACTTACACAAGACCATATACCCTGGCCTACTGTCTCACGTATCCATTTCCACTCTTCTTCATCATGAACATCCATTCGTCTCTCAGTGCTTACTTCCAGCTGGTAACTCCACCAAAAACTCATGTTTGGTTCTCCTCCAAGGAATCACATCCTCCATCCATGCCAAGCTCCCCCTGTTTCCTGGATCTACCTATTCTGCATCTTTAACAACTTCCGTGTTCTTTACCATAAGTGAGCAACAAGTAGTGTAAAGAAGGGAAATGATGAATTTGAGGCTTACTTACCCTTTAAGTCCTCCATATGTGCACTTGAGACTCCTTGACAGCTTGTTGTCCACTCAAAATTCATCTCAGTGACCGATGTCGATCACATCCCAGTCTGCACCCGATCGATGTCGATTCCCTGTGACTGCCTCATCACCGATGTCAGTTCCCCCTTGCTGATGCCAGTGTTTATCTGCCCTGAGTCACCGACGTCGGGCTGCACATAGCCGATGTCGGTCCCTATCTAGATGCCGACACCGGTTTTCCTGCTGACATCGGTCTCTATGTTTTGCTTGTGAGAACTGACTTCTACCCGCGAGCTTCTTTTGGATCAAATCCTTGTCCAAATCACCCTTGCTTTGCTCAAAATTCTTCTGCTCCTTATGTTGAACTCTATTCATCACCTTCTCCTTGAAAACCAAGGCTTTCTTATTCTTGTCACCAACATCAGATCTCTCAAAAAATGTTACCTTCTTCTTCTGCATACAGAAACCTCGATCCATGCTCTTCAAATCTGAAAGCATACCCTTTGACTCAAGAACATGCATCTCCTTCTTGTTCATGTGACCAAGCCTATTAAGCCACATCTTCGAATCTACAGCTGAAGTAGATAACCCAGAAAGAGAATCAGTAATACAAGTAGATAGATAAAGCGTACCTACTTTCTTACCTCTTGCTACAACAAGTGCACCCTTGGTAACCTTCCAAGAGTCCATTGTGAGAGTTACTGTGTAATCCTCATCACCCAAACTTCTTACAGAAATCAAATTTCACTTCAAAATTGGGACATGTATGACCTCTTTCAACACCCATGTGTTACCTGTCAGCAATTTTAGCTTCACTTTCCCTTTGCCAACCGTCTGACAAGGCTTACCATCCCCTACACAAATTTCTCCAAAATTTCCCTAGACATACTCATGAAAAAATTCCTTATTTGGGGATGCATAAAAAGAGGCACTAGAATCTAAAATCCAAGATTATACTTTATCCAAAGAACATACCAGAGCATCTTGTGTAACGAAATTCACAACATTTGCTTCTTCTTCATGTCCTTCATGCTGATCTGCTACCAACCAACAATCTTCTTTTTCCTGCTCTTTCTTTCCACATTTCAGGCAGGTTATTCTACCATACCTGGACTTGGACCTCCTGCCATTAAACTTCTCCATTCATAGTTTACTGTCTTCTGCCATTGCTCTACTCTCACTCAAATAGAAACCCCTGTGAGTAACCTGTAATCAATACACACTAACCAGATCTAATCCAACTTGTTAGTATCCCAACCAAAAGCTCTGATACCAGTTGTCGGGGAATCCAAGAACAAACACAGTTGTTCTGATCCCACTTGATAAGATTTTGCTCCTCAGAAAGAGCACAATATGATTACCAAACTTAAGCAATTAAACATGCGGAAATATACTAGAAGTACAAGTAACTAGAATTCACAAATAACACATAATATGAGAGACAATACACTATCTTGTATTAACATTTGTACAAAAAAGAATACAATAAAGATCCACCTCACTCTTCCATCTTACAGAGGCTTCCCACACCTCAAGTGTATAGTAATTCTTCTTCAAAACACTCTCCTACCAAAAACGGTCCCAACACCCAACTCACACACAAAATTTGTGTTCACCTCTCCAACCAGTCAGTAATAACCCTGCCAGTACACCAAGCACTCTATAGTACTTCAAGTTGATCTCCCATGAACCTGCAACCTGCAATTCAACAGACCATACTCACACCTGTAGATCTCCTATGAGCTTGCAACAACCTGCAACTCAATGATCTTACAATGGAAGGATCTTCCTTGCCTTCCTTATCAACTCATGATGGAACTAGGAGAAACACACACTTTGTTCTCTTCACTAGCACACTTTACAATACATGTCAATGGGTCTATAAATAGATCCCAGACTTGAACAATAACTTTGACTCTTAGTTTACTATAATTATCCACGCAGCTCAAGACTCGAAATAGCCTTTACATGCAAACACTCTGTTTACTTAACTAACTGTTCATGCAACAAACAATTCTGGAACACATAGGAGACCGACGTCGGTCCTTGCTTGCCTAGTGCTGATCGACGTCGGCCGACTTCCTGCCGACACCGGTTGCCTTCTGCTTCATCTTGATTGACGTCGGTCATACTGTTGACACCGGTACTCTTGGATCTTCAGCAACCTCCTATTTCTTCGTCTGCAAAGTTGAAGCTTTTAGCTCCACAACCTAACACATAGGACAATTGAGTGGGATTCAATAATGGAAGAAGAATATGAGTCATTGATTTAAAACAACACTTGGGATCTTGTTCCTCTTCCTAAGGGAAGAAAATTAGTACGATGTAGGTGGATATATCAAACTATGTTTGCAATGGATGGAAATATTGATAAGTATAAAGCACGCTTAGTGGCCAAAGGTTTTTCTCAAGTGGAAGGCATTGACTATATAGAAACCTTTGCACATATTACTAAGATGAATTCCATTTGCTTAATACTAGCTATTAGTGTAGCTCATGGTTGGTCTATACATCAGATGGATGTGAAGAGTGCATTTCTTCATAGGGATCTTCATGAAGAGATATATATGGAGCAACCATAGGGGTTCATTCATGATTCTTCATTGGTGTGTCGCTTGTAGAAGTCTCTCTATGGTCTAAAACAAGCCCCAAGGCTTGGTATTCTAAGATGGACACATTTTTTTCTCTCAGTTGGGTTCTCGATATGTCACTCAGATCTGAATGTCTACATTCTATGATAGGAGGATTCACTATTGTACTTAGTTCTTTATGTTGATGATCTTATTGTTATAGGGAGGACAACATCCATCATTAGTAGTTTTAAGACTTCACTTCATGATAGGTTTTCTATGATAGACATGGGCCTATTGCACTATTTTCTTGGGATTCAAATATCAGTCTTTTTTTGGGATTACACTTTCACAACCCAAGTATGCCATGGACTTGTTAGCTCAGTTCACATGGTTGATTGCAGGCCTGCATTGACTCCTTTCTTATCTGAAGTTAGACTTGAAGTTCATTATTCCATTCCCTTGGTTGATACCACATTTTATTACCAACTTGTAGGTAGCCTCATCTATCTAACTCATACACAGCTTGACATTTCATATGCAGTTGGCATGGTTTCATGCTTTATGTAGACACCACATGAGCTTCATTAGAGAGTCACCAAGTGATTTTTAAGCTACATTGAAGGCACTATCAGATACATGATTCACTATATAACAGGTATAGGTTCAAATTTGGTGGGATACATAGATTCTGATTGGGCTGGTGATTATGATGGTCATAAGTCCACTTTTGGTTGCAACTTTCACTTCAAATTTGACCCCATTTGTTGGTAGAGCAAGAAGCAAAATTCTATTGCTCTTTCATCTACAGACGATGAGTATCATGGTGTTATTAATACCACTACTAAGGCTATTTAGCTTCGAAATATTTTCACTAAGCTTAATATTCCATTTTAGAAGCCATCAGTCATCTACTGTGACAATTAGAGCATTATCTAGATCTCAAAGAATCCAATTCATCATCAGAGAACCAAACACATAGAGATCCATATGCACTTTATCAGGGAGTTGATTCAAGTAGAGATCATTGATCTTCAATATTGTCCTATGGAGGAGCAGATTGTAGATATTTTCACCAAACCTTTCACTACGAGCAAATATCTTCACTTGCAATCTCTTTTGGGGGTGCAAGACATTAGTTCTTCAGGGGACATTAGTTCTTTAGGGGGGGTCTCCTAGACCTTCATTTTGAGGAGAAGTTTTTTTTCCTTTGGGTTTTCTTCTTTCCTTATCTATTTGTATAGAGTACCTAATATGGCTACACATTATTAGGACTCTTATCTACATAGCCCTACCTAAACTTCGCTTATGGAGGGATGTTGGTGCATTTATTTGCTTTATTGCATTTACTTGAATTTATTATTTATTATTTTGGTGCACTAATTACTTATTATTATTAATTTATTATGTTTATTAATAATTTGCACCAGATAGGATAAGCTTGCTTAGCTAGTAGTTAACTTAGACACTTATCTTGTTACAGTGGATTTCTCCTAGTAGTAATTTGTTCTAGTTTGAGTTGAGCTTGGTTAGCTCCTTCTGAGAGTGAAGAGAGCAAGGGTAGCTCCTCCTAGTTCCATAGGGGTGCCATGTGTGCGAGGTCAAAGGAGGTCTGCGGGGTAGAAAGATCAAAGGTGACAACAACACAACAAGGAAATACAATGAAGATGCCACAATCTTCCACACCTCTTAGATGTACAGATCTCTTTCCCTCAAGAGTTCACTCTCCTACCAAAAATGGTCCCAACACACAACTCAAACACAGAGTTGGTGTTCACCTCCAACCAGTCAGTAATAACCCTGCCAGTACACAAGTACTCAAAGTACTTCAAGTAGATTTCCCATGAACTTGCAACAACTTGCAACTCAAATGATCTTACTTACCATGTAGAACTTCTCCCTGATCTTGCTGCCACCTGCAGATCAACCTATTCTTACAATTGGAAGGATCTCTTCCTTGCCTTAATCTTTAATTACAATACATGCCAATGAGTCTATAAATAGATCCCATACTAAACAATAACTTAGACTTCTAATTTACAATAATTAGACTCGCAACTCAAGACCAAAAATAGACTTTACATACAAACAATCGGTTCAACAAACTAATTGTTCGTGCAACGAATAGTTTTGGAACCGCACAGGCGACCGACATCGGTCCCTGTCTGCCTAGAGATGACCGACGTCGGTCGACTCCTGCTGATGTTGGTTGCCTTCCTGTTCACCCCTAATCGACGTCGGTTGGCCTGACCGACGCCGGTGTCCCTGGAACTCAGCAACCTCTCCATGTCTATATACAGTGAAGCTTTTAGCTCCACAACCTAACAGACTATTCAATGTAAGATAGGATAAGATTGCTTAACTAGTAGTCAACTTGTGTTGATCTTGTGTTGATAATTTACACAAGTTGGACACCTATCTTGTTAGTGTGGAGTTGCACTCCACTATTCATGTAGTCAAATATCAGTTGAACAACACATGTTGTGTGAGTTCCCTGATATTTATAATGCACACCTTGCTATATATAACCAATGGTTATTTGTGTATTCTATATCAGATTAATATTAAATTATCAGAATAATTCATCATATTTGAGTTATTTATTCATTTCGATTATTATCTTGGTTATACAGTTATTTTTTATTACTATTACTATTTTAGCTCTTATTTATGATTTCTATTAGATTTAGTAGATCTTGTAGCTAATTCTAACATTGAGACACAAGCATTTGATGGGCAGGAAGATAATAAGAGGAAGGTGAAGGTTTCTAGTGGAGATTTGGAACAAGTAACAACGTTTTTGGCATAGTTATGACTACACTACCAGGTAGTGGTTATTGATTGAATTATAGTACTATGTGAATTGATTTATTAAGCCAAAACTTGTAAATTTTTGAATGGGGTTTTTCATTTATATTAGAATAAAATTTTATAAAAAAAGGGGTTACATATTTGACCCTGGGAATGGGCTCGGCCATCCATAGGGTCAAAAATGAAAACCTTAACCCTCATCCAAAATAGTTGTGTAATTTTTGATGTCAATACCTTAAATAATTATATAGTGTTTTTGTGGAATATTATGTGTTAGTAAAATGACTATACAGAATTGTATAATTCTTGAGTAATCTATGTAAATGTATAGAATGACTCCTTTGAGAAGGAATCTTCACCAATGTGAGTTTTAGTGGTTTTCAACAATTGAGGGTTTGCTAAATTGGACCTACGTTATCAATATATAGAATTGAGCTTGGTTGATGAAGTGTAACAAGGTCGAGTCTTTTCTTACTTTAGATAATTCTGGGCATGATTGAAGTTATTGATTTACCCTTCCAAGCTTATAGTAAATTATATAATGTTATTTTAGGGCTTGAGTCCTTTCCATATTTTGATAAATAAGTAAAATTACTGATAATAATCTTCAAGCCTATATTATATAAAACAGGGTTGATTTGTGTTCAAAGTCTATTCATATTCTTTTTAAACAAGTAAACTCTCATTTTAGGAACATGGTTGTGTGTGAGTTTGATTTGTGATGGAAAATAAAATAGGTTGAGTAACTACAAGAAATGTATAGAAACCGTTTACCATTTGGGATGTATTGATTGTTGTGAGGTTTTTTGCAATCAAAAGATTTCATAAATATATTATGGAAACCATATATGGTGGTAGAACCCATGGTTTGATATTAAATTATGTGGTTATGTTTTGGTGTTTTCAAAATAGTGAATTCAGTCTTGAGATTCCTCATTTGAAATATAAGATTATGGAAACTATAGCTTTCCTTTATACTTTTATAAATCTTTGAATTTATAAAAGATGTGTAAACTAGGGCAGTGTTATAAAAGGGGTCGAGTGTCTATGAGGAACTATGTTTGAGAAAAATAACGTTTGGAATGTAATGAATTTGTTTGCGATGTATTTACATTCAAATGATTATACAAATATACTATGGCTAAGTTGATTTATTTTTTTGAAGTTTGAGTATTGCAATGTTTACAGAAGTTGTATAGATATAAATGGGTATATATGTACAAATTATAGGTTAAGGAATGAGTTTCCTATAACCCGTAGGTATGCATATACACACATACATATACTCATATATAATTATGCATATATATATATATATATTTATATATATGTATATATATATATATATATAGCAGTCATCACTTAAAGTTTTAAATAATTCAGATACTATGCATATATATGACAACACCTATATTTGTATCCAAACTATACATATATATATATATATATATATATATATATATTTCGGATATATATATGACCACACCTATATATATATCTGAACTATATATATAAATAATCTGAACTCTCTCTCTCTCTCTATATATATATATTTCAGATTATTTATATATATAAATAAGTATAGGTGCGATCATATATATATGACCGCATATATATATATATATATATATATATATATATATATATATATATATATATATATATATATATACATATGATCATATATATAGGTGTGGTCATATATATATATATATGTATGTATGTGTATACATACATACATACATACATACATACATACATACATACATACATACATACATACATACATACATACATACATACATACATATATATATATATATATATATATATATATATATATATATATATATATATATATATATATATATATATATATATATATATATATATATATGACCACAATTATATTTGTATAGTTCAGATACAAATATAGGTGTGGTCATGTGTGTGTGTGTGTGTGTGTGTGACTGCACCTATATTTGTATCTGAACTATTCAAAACTTTAAGTGATGACTGCTATATGTTTGTGTATATACTACAATTATATTACCAAGTTTAATTATGGGTATGATTTTGGAAAGAAACTAGATTGATTATGATTAATATGTTGCATAAAATCTGATATATATATATATATATATATATATATATATATATATATACACTCAAAATGTATTGATAGGACATTTCCTAATCTAAGTAATACTTATATATGTATATATATACAATCAGATGAATAAGTATGTTAAAATGGATGCATGAATATATTTGCTTACTAACTCAAATGAGGTAAAACTCAAAAGAGAAAATTAATCAGTTAAGGAAACCATAGAGATATGCATTATTTGGTATCTTATGTTATGACATATTAAATCTTGTTTTATTATGTTGATGGCTTCATGATGCATATTTGATGAATGGGAATCAAATAGTTAAATGATGTGATAAATGAAATTAGATGGATGAAAGACATTTAGAGACAAACATGAATACATGGATTTAAATAAAATCATATATGCCACTTGATTTTATTTGTTATGGTATGTTGTCTTGAAATTTGATTCAATGGAAATATAATTGTTCTTAAACTATAAATAATAGTAGTTGTTATGTACTATTATGATGTATATGATAGATTATTTGTGTTTCTGAGATTTCCTTATACTTGTACAAGTTGTGGCATTTAGTATGGAAAAATCTTTATGGAATCTATTGATTTCATCATTTTATATTTATGAACTAATCTGGTAATAATGACACTAAACAACTAGGTGAGATGAACTTCACGTACTTTATTGGTGTCACTAATAGATAGATTTGAGATAATCCATTTGAGTTATGTGTATGAATTCGACTGATTTTAAAGAAAAAAACTATATTTAAACTTTGGCCAAAGTAATGTTTATAGTTAAAACATTGTCAATTTACCTATTTGTTTAGTTTACATGTTTTGCTCGATATCATGGTAGAACAATTTTCTTTATGATATGCTACATGTATTAATTATCTTACAACACATGGGTTTTAGTTGATGATTCTTGATTCTCACACTATCATCATCTGCCCATCCATGAAGGGAGGGCCATTCCCTAATTGGGAGATTGTGCAGGGGATTTATGGTTTAAGGTTCATGTGGAAAAGCGTTCAGGTGATGCTCTCCCTCCCCTTCAACAATCAATCGATAGGGTCCACACTCATGATTATTTATGGATGTAATCAATTTTGTTGAGATTCATATGTTTATTGAAACATTATATAAATTGTAAATTATTATGAAACTTTGTTTAATGTAAAAATTATACCTATTTGGTGATATTTCATAGTTACAACAATTGGTTATATTTCTGTATCAGTTATGATGTTTGTATCAGTAGTGGTTGAATTGTAAATCTACATTTATGATTAATATACTGAGATTTATTTACAAAATCAAATTTGTACTTTGTTAAGTGATCATTAGCTAAATGGATTAGCATTGAAACCTTGGCATGTAGTTAGCTTAAATTGATGTATTTAGCTAAAGACCACTGATACTTAATTAAATTATAATTAAATTTGTTATTGAGTTAGTGTTTGCAAAAAATTCCCTGATTCTAGTTGTGCCCAATGGGGTTGTTACAATGGCATTGGGTAAGTATCACTTAAATAGGTCATTTGATTAATTTGGCAATTCATTTGGAGTATTTAAGTTGAAAGTAATTATGTGTCTAAGTGAGAGAAATATGTCGAGGAGATAAGGAGCTAGGTTGACTTGCTATAAGGAGGTTGAGACACAAATTTAGGCTATGGAAGAGGTTCACTTGGTAAGGAACCTAAACTATTTCCTATTTTTGTTATTTATGTTACCTTTTTTACTATTTTATTGAAAATGAACTAGTTTAGTGCCTATTTTTCAAAAAATGGTGCTAGCGTCCAATTTTGGGCACTATTATCCAAGACCTAGTGCTAGTGTCCAAGATGTGGTGTTATTGTCCAGTGTTACTATCCTATATGTAGCACTAGTATCCAGTAGTCTTGAGATGTCATGTT
This sequence comes from Torreya grandis, assembly GCA_037957365.1. Classification (NCBI taxonomy): domain Eukaryota; kingdom Viridiplantae; phylum Streptophyta; class Pinopsida; order Cupressales; family Taxaceae; genus Torreya; species Torreya grandis. Next base: position 202,766 of record JARHVA010008832.1, on the reverse strand, counting down.
GATTATAGTTAACTAGTTCTTGATGTGGGTTATTATCTCTTGGTTTTAATTTTGCTTTGTTGATGCCTAATTTGATTGTACTCTTACAGGTTGATGCCTGTATGAGAGAGTTTCATACTGGATAGATGATGGAGACCCTATGGGGTCTACCCCTAGCAGTTGCTGAGACGGATGTGCTTGAGAGAGCAAGTTTGAGATATGTTGCATTCTTGGATCCTATGCCCTAGGATAAACACATGATGTCTGTACTATATGAGATATGGGATGCAAATACATGCACCTTCTGGTTACCCATAGGGGAGATGATTATTACACTAGAGGATGTGTACTGAACTCTTTGATTATTGATATGTGGGCAATGAGCTATACTATAAGAAGATACATGTGCTTGGGCCATATAACAAGATTTTAGATATTTCTCTACCATGGTAGTTGAGAACCATTGTGCAGGGAATATCAATGACATATTATTGACCTTGATTATGACTACCAAGGTTCTATGATCATGAAAGTTCCTGTCTATTTTTCTATCTTTATTTATGGCTATAGATGGGAGTGGGGTTTCAATTTCTTATAAGATGCATGACATAGTGTAGGATATTGAGGAATATGGTACTATGTATCCTTGGGGTCAGATGATGTTAGCTCACCTGTGTAGGGATATATATCATTTCACATAAGATATTTGCAATGGAGGGATTGAAGCATTGACGTTGTTACATTGTTGGGCATATGAGCATATAACTATGAGTAGGTTGGTGGCATGTGCACGAGATGGTTTAGTTCATCCATAGTTATTTGTAGAGAGATGTACATGGATGGGTCATGTGCCCAAGAGTAGCACTATGCAGTATTGATAGTTAGATAGTTTGACAATAGGGGATATTATCTAGAGACCCTACAAGGGCTATAAGGGGTGGTTGGAGGGTGGTACTCAATTAAGATATATTAATGTAAGTTGTTGGCTAAATGACAATTGGGTCAATGTATATGAGCAATTTTAGTATGATCAGGTCACACGATAGTTCAAAATGGTGTAGGATGTGTGCCCAACACCCATGATATGGTTGAGGAATTATCAGGCTCCTACAAGGCTAGGTAGCATGTTGAGGCCATCTATTACTGAGTTAGCTCCTATTCCATTGACATATCGAGGCTTTGATATTGATATACTTATATATATGATGTGGGAGTGATTGAGGCCTAATAGCCTATTAGATGGATCATAGATGGGCACCTCTATTTATGAGAGGTGGGATGATTACAAAGGATGTACTAGAGGTAGAGCCCCTTAGGTCTTTCGATGTTAAGTTAATATAATATGTTTATATATTCTATACATAGTTGATTATATCTTTATGTGATGAGGAATCTTATGAACTGTGTGGACATATGCAAGTTTAGGGGATGACGAGTACTGGGAGACCACTATTGAGTTAGTGCTTTGTGAGTTGACATGGCATATTCTTGATGATGCCATAGAGGATGGATTGGTGGAGAGGGCCACCAATGTGGTTGAAGTGTACACCTTTTTATTTGATCAAGATGAAATAACTACCATGACATATAAGTGGGTGATGATAGATAGAGACGAGGCATTTATTGAGATGCATAAGCATACCATGCCCACACCTAATGCTCTAAGTGGGGCTAGTAAGCAGATAATAGATGATTACATACATCTTCAACAAGAGCATGTAGAGTTTATGGCTGAATTAGGCATGTATCGTGAGAGAGAGAGAGAGTAGACAGAGTCATTGATCTAGGTCACGTAGAGATAATAGGGCCTCTAGTTCAAGCTTTGATATATCTAAGAGTGAGAGTGAGGGAGCTAGTCCCAGTAGTCATGTTTCCATCATTAAATGATGGACTATATTTGTATTAAAACTATATTTTGAGTTATATATATATGGATGTTTGTTGTTTAAATTGACACTGTGTGTATTAGTAAATGGATCTTATTATATTGTACATATTGATATGTGTTTAATTGGTTTGACTGTTTGGAATGATGATCTTTATAATTTCTTTTAATCAAAGTAAAATTAATGAAATTGTATAAAGGTTTAGGCTTACATTTAGTGAATTAGGATTATGTATTTATTGATATAGGGTTTTCTTGTATTTTTTAATATTTATGTGTGTAGATCATGCGACTATTTTATGCCCTATCTGAACCTGAATGGCATGGAGAACCAATGACCATACTGTTCATGTTATGTTGGTATAGAAGGGGAATCTAAAATTGAAGTTGCATGTGACATACTGTGGGTGTGTAGATGAGTAGACTTTGGAGCAAAAATCTTTATTGGTTAACATGCTAAAACTTCAGTTTGAGTTGTATGATTTATAGAAAATATATTGATCGGTGTACGAATTTTTGAGCTATATTCTTGGTTTTGTAGTTGTTCCTATATCTTTATTGGTGTATGTAATAGAGTTGCATTCTAATCTTTGTAGTCATTTCCATATATCTGTATTGGTGTACATATTGGATTTGCATTCTAATATTTATAGTTATTTCATATATCTTGATTGGTATACATAGTGGACATGTGTTATAATATTTGTGAATTGGTTGCCATCTCTATTTTAACCATGGTGCATGAAATCGATCATAAATAGGAGTCCTAAAAATCATAGGGCTCATATGATGAGTAACCAATGATTCCTTAAAAGGAATGTCCTGGGATAAATTCGTCATAGAGGAGTGTGATCTAGGAAAATATGGAGAATGAGATATCAGTGCCCCCGATTTGAATTTTATGATGCCTCGAGTGACATACTGGTCGATGCAAGATCTAAGTGCATAACAATGATAATCTAAATGTCTATATAGCTTGTGAAAATGACAATATGGGTTATGTGGTACCTAGTGCAAATGATGTGTTGGATGATAATTAGTAGGAGGAAGTGTGATCATCTCCCTATTTGTAAGATGTCATGAGGCCTAGTCTTATCTAAAAATTGTATAACCTCGTTGTGTATATCCTGTGTTATACTCACTATAGAAGGTGATTTACAAAGTGGCTCTTTGGCCTTATTGAGTATCTTTATCAATGGTATCTATTCTATTGAGTTCTTAATTAGAAGTGGATTAGGATCTTGTACCAGATTAGATGACTGAGGCTCTGAGGGGTTATATCTAAATCTATGTCTGACTATGTAACTACTAATCCCAATTCTGCCTCTAATGTTATAGTTGCATTACATATATGCCAAAGTGATTTTTATGTTTGATATAGTAATCTCTCCATAAGAGGATAGATTAAACCTCTGGAAAAGATGTACTACACTTATAAATCTATTGGTTGATAAATTAATTGATGTAAATAAGCTTTAAAATGTAGAATGCATTCAGACGTCAGCTCTGTCTCACCCTGATGTAATAAAGGTAACCTCTCATGTGTGACTAGAGGTCCCTTATTCTGTATGTACTACATGAGAAAGAATATCTCTAGCTCCTCATATGTGGGTAGAGACCCACTAGGGATTGTATACTGGAACCAATTTAGTGCATCCCCATCTAAGGACCTTGAAAAAAATTGTAGTAAAGTCAACTTATTTTTAATATGGGCCATGGATTTCTCATAAGCCTAAAGGTGCATGTATGGGTCTCCATGACCATCAAATATAGGTAATATTCATATCTAAAAATTGTGTGGCAATTTTGTAGTTGAGATTCTACGTGGAATAGGGTTGCCACGTATTACATTGGCATCAGCCCAAGATTAGTATGCTTTGTTCTCCAAAGTGAGATGGTTTATTTGTTGTTGCAAAGCACCCACATCATGCATTGAGGAAATTAACACTTGTGAAGGTATATTATCATCATCAAGGGGTTCATTTAATGCTTAAATTTTGTAATTTATCTTAGCCATTGGGACATTGAATTGGAAATCTTGTTTAGAGAGGGTTGATTTTCTCTCAGTAACCTTTGGAGGTGTGATAGTTGGGACATGGTAAGATGGAAATGAGCTACCAACCTCATTTAGGTTAGTTTGAGAGATAGGTTCTATAGTAGCAAGGGGGGTTGAGGGAGATTCATTGGTATCCCTTACATTGTTAAGTTGTAAAGAAGTATCACATGATACTAGAATAGAAGGTAATTTATTCTCAAGTAAATGTAAATTATGAATAGAAGAATAAGTGTGTGTGTGTGTGTCTTTTTATATGTGACCTAGTATTTGGTTGAACAATAGAGATAGGTGAAGAAGGAGAAAAAATAGAAGGTGTAGATTATATGTCCTCTTCATCATAATCATCATTATCCCATGGTTTATGAAAATCATAGTTTAATTCATTTGTAGAAGTAAGAGTAAAAGAAGCATCATCCACACGCTCATTAAGAGAGAGAGAAGGGAGATTTTAAATTTTTACTACTATGCAATGTGTCATCATATGTAGGTGTAATGCAATGCATTTGTTCACTTTCAATTTTAGAGTCAAAGGTAGAAGAAGTATCAATCATGTTTCCTTTTTTCATATTATGACATATAAGAGAAGAGTTAGAGACATTTACATTATCAATTTGTTGTAAAAAATCATAACATTGAGCTTAGAATTTGAAGTAAGGTGACAATAATTTCATCTACCTTAGTTTGTGTATTTCTAAAAGGTGTAATATCATGGGTACATGATTTTTTGAATTTAACTGAAGGGTAAATAAGATGCATTGTTCCTATCTAATTTACTTGAATCATGCAAAAGTGGCTTTCATGTATTGCACTTATATTGATTTAATTTGAATAATGAGGTAGAAAAAATAGTTGAAAATCTAGTATCACATTGGAATAAATCACTACCAACAAGAGGTCCTTTTGGCCTTATATTATTGGTTTGATTTTGAGGAGTAAGAGAAGATGATGTATCTAATATATCCTCATGTGCATTTTCATTATCATGCTCATAGTAATCCCCATATCCATCATTATAAAAATAGTCATCATCGTCATTATAAATGAAGTCATTATTATTCTCTAATGTGCAATCTTGTAAATTAGTCCATTCATTGTTATAATCATGAGATAAATTCAAAGGTGCATCAATTGGGTGAGGGGTAGAAGACTTTTTAGATGCCATTTTAAACTTGCCAAAGAAGATAATGTAAACAAGGAATATAAAACACACAAGAGGTAGAATATAATATAAGTATATGTTTAATTTGAGAAATTTTGAACAAAGTGTGTAATAGAAAATATAATTTGTAATGGGAACCCTAATTGCTAGTATTTGTATGTATAGGGACCTAGTATGTGGATTTAGGGTTGTGTTGTAAAAATTTAAATTATTTTAAATAAATGAAACTCTAATGTAGGATTGATTATATTAGCTAAGTTATGCCAAAAAATTAAAAAAACATAATTTTGTAACCCTAATTTAATGCACAAAATTATGAGAAGGTAAGCCCTAAAGAATAACTAGGGTTTTAAGTAATATTCAAAGTAAGTCAAGTTTACCAAATATTTTAACCTTTTAGGATTTTACTAATGTAAATCCTATGTATTTAAAGGGATGGGTATGTTGTTAATCTGGGATGAAAACTAGCAATCATTGATTTAATTAAACTTTCCCAAAATAACAAGTGAGAGGAGAAAAGAAACATATCTAGAGATAAGTAGATTTTAACATGGATCAGGGAACTAGAAATGACTAAACAGACATATATGAACCTTATATCTTTTGATTATTTATTGAAATCTAGCTTTAGACAGTCACACCCATATAAAGACAATAGTTCCATGTGGCACTATTGTCTAATTTTGGCACTAATGTCCTTGCTATGGAGATTGTATTGAAATTTTAGGGATGTTGCGAGAGATTCTAGAGGTTTTATATTTAGTTATATGTCATTCGAGGGATCATATGTATCACCATTTTTAATTAATTTATTCTAAAACCCTAATAAAAACTTACACACATGAAATAATAAATGAATCAAATGCAAAAAGGAAAAGTAAAACTCGATTATGTGATGTTACGATTGCATGGAGCAGAACCCCTATTATCCTAGCCACTACCTACATTAACCCTAACGCTAGGGGTCTTAAATCACACATAGTTATCCCTTAGGGAATGTGCACCATCAACTTGCATAGTATGCTAGAATGATTTTCACGTAGGCCCTCCTTTGATCAAGCATGCAAAGTCTAAGTGTAATGACTGAGTAGTATGTAGAGTATTGAGTTGTATCATTGATTGATTTTATGTAATTATGTGCCAAAATAATAAAAACTAGATGTAAAATGCCTTGTGAGGTTATTTATATAAAAGGAACTTGTTTTAAATGTAAGACCTTGTTCTTTGGTCGTTAAGTCATAAAAGAGGGATTAAAAACATAAGAGAAGGATTAGGACTTAAATACAAGAGAAAGGGCACATAGAACACAAGATCCATAAGTGGACACTAGCGCCATGTGGTGCTACTATCCTGAAAGTGGCACTACTATCCTAAGGCTTAAAATATAGCTAAAATTAGGCAAGACAAGCTAAGGGCCCCTATGATCAGGAAAAGGTGACTTATGACTACTATGAGTGCCACAAATAAGGAAAATAAGACATAAAAAAGATCAAAAATCTCAAAATGACCATGAAAACAAGGGTTATAGTCCTCACTAAGACCTTCATGTGCAAGAACAACAAAAGACATAGTATTTGTGGTTTCTTAACCAAATTAGGGTGTTTACATATATAATAAAAACCCTACATATTGGGATGTGGGTCAAAGGTGGGAAGTTAAGTTATTGGTTTTTAATTTAAAATGATGATTGTATAGTTATTTTTTTATACGTAAAGAAACAACTAACATATGGAGAATTTATCTCACACAATAATATATTACTACCAAGAAGCCATTATAGTTTCCTAGACCTACCACTAGATTTGGGAACTGGCGAACTAATCCCACATTCCCAATCCAAATTTGATGTGCGTTGAACCTTTGAAATTTACAAACAGGGGATGATCATTTTTATCAAGTAATCCAATATTGCCAAGCCTCTGGGTTTAATGCATTTTTTCCATTTTTGGTATTGAATGAGGCCATGGCATGAGGTGGATATGATAAGGCACTCCAAACTCAAAAAAAATAGGACCTAGGTCCTAATCATAAACATATGTGGCATACTCATAAAAAATGTGTACATTCTATTAGGTTTTCATCAAGGGGCCATCATTTCATTATGCATACTCTATAGTTAATGTTGTAGTAACAGGTCTTTCTATACAATAATTTTCACTAACATGCCTATGGGAATGTGGAGCTCTTATGTTTGTAACAAATTCAGTGATAAATCAAAACACTATGGATGCCTTGTGATAAAATAAATTTGTGAAAGACTAACTTATGCTGGAAGACACATAAAAAACATCCAATTAGGGATATTTAAATATTCCATATGAAATGACCCAAACATTTCACTAGAGAAAAAAGTGAGAATGTATCGAAAACCATCTAAAGTAAAACTAGGCAAACCATAAAATAGAATAGGATTTTAAAAAGGTTCAATGATGATATTAAACTATCATATTACACCTTGTTAATAGTCTACCTCATACAACATGTTTACAAAAAAAATGTATTTTTGTTTGGTGAAAAAAATGTAAATATAATAAAATATCCATAAAAATTATCCTCTGGCCTTATGTACCATGTGCACACCAAAAATAACTACCACATCATAGTTACATGCACCCTCTATGAGAGCCAAAGTCAGATGCTTCAAATCCCCCACTTAGGAAATTGTTGGCACATATCCAATAGTCCATCCTTTTGTCAATGGTTGTTTACATACAAGAAGATTAATGATGCATGCATTAAATTTGAAATGGGGTCAATAGTCATGTTTCACATGAGGTAAAACTATTAATTTACACTCTTTCACTTTACACAACCATGCTTCACAAAATTAGAAAATTACACCCCTCCCAACATAATTTACACCTTTAGGCAATTGCTAGTTATTATTATATTTGGGGAAATAAATATTGTTTTGATATTGATATTATTTATGAAATATATAAGAGTTAAAAAAATCATTATTTATCTCCTTTTTTATGTGTGTTATTTTTCATCCAAAAAAATAAAAAATATATATTAACAATAAACACCTATTAATTCCAAACATATTTAGTCCTAAACATATATTATCAATAAACTAATTCACCATATTTTTTTCTTTGTATTGATTAATTTATTGTGGATATTAATGTGCATTTATGGACATTTAGTGATCATGCCTCATTATGTGTTCACAGACTTCTCAAATTCTCTTTACCAATTTCAAGGCCATCACTTGCAAGGATAGACATAACAATTGTTTTTTGATCAACATGTGGCCTTTGAATAAGGATTAATTCTCCTTCCCTATGTTTTAATCACTAAAACTTGTCATAATTCTTGACAACACACTTGAACACTTATCGTTTTACTTTTTTAATATGGAGAAAGTTGTTTGAAGAGGCAGATAACAACTTAAATTATTTCTACATGGCTTATTCTGCTTCTATTATGTTTGGCATTCAACCTCTATCATGGATATTTCACTTTTAGCCTCATTATGATCATAATTATGGACACCATTACTCTCATCATCTCCCACTTTATAGTAATTATCATTTTCAATGAAGGCCTCTATATCTATACATATGAAGAGAAATTTGTAGTTTTTATTTCCATCCTTCTTTATAAATAATGATGTGGTTGCTATAAGAGTGACATCATCATCATTGGTATATAAAATAAGATGCCATGTTTGAAGCAGTGTTGAGATTAGTTTAAAGAGGATAAAAAAGTGGGTCTATGGAGAAAAATTAAGTAGAGGGTGGAAATGGTGAGGGAGCATTAGATCATTAAGATTTATGAGCCTCACCATCTCACCAACATCGATTAGTAAGAAAATGCAAAATCTCCATTGTATTTTTTGCAACATTTCCTACACATTCTTTGTTCAATTCACATATAACATTGTTTTGCATATGCTTTATTTTTATTAGGTTTACTATTTTTTTGCATTTTTAGGTCAAATTAAATAAAACATCATTTGGTATTATTTCCATTGCACTGGTGAATGACATATTTATTTATGGCTATTGTAGTGGCATGGAATCTTTTAGGCAGCCATGTCCACTCAATTTTAACCTTTAGTACTCTTTTCAATAGATCTATTATGAAAGAAGAAAAATAAATAGAACAAGGAGGATGACATACAAGAACATGACATAATCAACAAAATCAACGTTGCCACACATGCAATTGCATGGGATGGGAAAGGAATAAGATATACTCTAATAACATTGCATATCACAAAAGTGGGTGCTCCTAATTTGATAATTCTAGACTTACTCGACATCCATAGAGTTCTAGTGGCAAGGTAGTTGACCAACATTTACGAGTAAATCTCATAATGCATTAATATAGAGTGGGCTTTAGAAAATATTTTAAATTTGTGTTGGGTTTATTTATAGAATGTAGGTCAGTTTACAGGTGGATCAAAATATCTAATCTAAATCCAATTGTACCCTCCAATATTTTTAGTGACCACCTTTAACAGAAACTTGAGTTTACCTCGTTGCCACCCACCATAGTCAATTCCACCAGTTGTATAGCATAAAAAATATACCAAGATGAATCTATGCAATGGCCTTGCCAATATAATGCTTATGGTGTAACAAGAGGTTACAAAGTAAAGTAATGTGTTGGAATTCATAGCTCACACTCCTTGTGGGAGGAGTAAATATGACTCAAAATAAATAAAAAACATCAGTAAAGCACAAAAATTCAAAAAATAATTAAGAAACTATGAAAGATAGAAATATATTAAGCATAGGTTGTTGCACCGAAAGGAGCACATGGAAGATCATCCCTAGGAAATTGATTACTCTAAGAATAAGGCTCAGTTGAGGGAGGATCAAGAGCAACCCATTCATCCATGGGGTTTGAAGGAGCCAAAGAAATAGCAGTGCCCCATTTAAGGGGAGGCTACACCACACTAACAATAGGGTTGGGACCAAGAGTATGTGAACCCCACTGAGATAGACCAACGACATATTTCCCATGAGTAGGAAAAAAAATCCTACCCAATTGCGGAGGGGTGGAGAAATAACTATAATTGCATAAATGACTCTATTAGTATATAGGCATTGATGATAGAAAGCCCTATAGTGGAAAATTTATAGGGATGTGACTCATATCATAAGGAAGATTCCCCCAATTATTAAGTAGCTCCTATAAATTCTTGAGATACATGTCCACCTTTTCATCATGGGCTTGAATCTACATAAAATTCAAAGATATCACATATACCTTGTTAATAATGGTAAAATGATAAGATGTTTCTTCATTTTTAAATAAAGTATAGTTTATATCTTTCCATAGCTAAACAAAATAATAGCTTTGAAAAATTTCCATAAAAATATATATGTGCCAACCAATTTATAGAATCCCTAAAGGGGGAAAAATTCCATGAAAAAGGCTCAGGATGGAAGGTTTGCAAGAGACTATGTATCCATTGCCAAGCAGATTGAGCTTTGGGACATATCCAAAAGATATGCTTAAAGGACTAGTCTATAACAGGTTAGACCCTTGGGTTGAGTTAACCCAAGATGAGAGTGATGCTCTCCAAAAGGAAGGCCTCGATAAACTAGACACCAAAGAGAATGAACAAGCTTGTGCTCAAGCTTAACAATCTATATTTTGTTGAGTCGAGCAATCCAAGTCCTGGGTGAGGAATTAAGATGCCTTGGCTTTTGAATGAATGAATGAGTGATGTATTTTAACAACATACATGATATCACAAAGTTTATGGGACAAAAATTAATAACAAGGGTGTTTCATACAAAAACATTAGTTTGAAATATTAATTCCTTTTTTATGTTGAGTCTTTCTACTATGAATCTTAATTAAAAAAAATGTTATATTATTTAGTCTAGCTCCTTCAAATAAGGCAATCAAAACTTACACTATTAAGTTTCCATCATATTTTATTGGGATGTCACTATAATTTAGACACTACTTAATGTAGTGTCATTTTATCTCCACCATCCTTAAGGCATAAAATAGGTATGGTTTGTTTTCTCACTCTTCTTTAAGTGTTGTCCACCTATCACTTTCACATCTAAAGTAGTGTGAGTTAGTCCTTAGTTGAGCCATCAACATTTTTTATTTATACTTGATTTATGCTACTTTTCAATCCTTTTGGTTGTGATATTAAGTGGAATTAAATTATTTGACATATTCTTTATTTCATCCTAGTTGCTTTGTCTACATAGAAAATTTCCTTTTTATTTCCTTATTGATGTTAGGGAACTCTTGCATGTTAATGGCACATTTACTCATCCACTTGTTATTTTATTTCATTCACATTTTCTTCCACATGATTAACTCTTCCTCCACTACTATTTAGGGCCACTGATGAGTCTCTCATAGACACATAATTTTTGTACAAAACCCTTTTGTATAATGCCTTTTACCTATTTTTTTCACACTTTGTCCACTTGCATATATTCAAGTATTTTAAAGACATTTCCTACCCCACACTACTCACTCTCTGGCCTTTGAGCCTTATATATTTATTTAACAGTCATTCATTTCATATTTTTAACCTTATTTATCTATTTTTTGAGTTTCTTATACCCATTCTAGACATTTCTCTTTCCTCAGACAAATTCAACAATTAGAGGTGTACCAATGAATTTTCCTACCAAATCTATCACGTGTATTTTTGTGGGTCTTTTCACCTTGCCTTGATTTATCATGATTTTAATTTTGCTTATTTCTATTTTCTATGGTCATCCATAATGTTAATCATGTCTTAGAGATCCCTATATAGACCAATTCGTCCAAGGTCATTTATCAAGTATTGTCCAAGTGTCGAGAAAACAAGTTAATCCTCTCTTACCTTAAAGTTAAAGACTTCATTTACAAATTCGTTACTACCCTTGTAATAAAGTCTTCCACCTTGATACTTCAAAATTATTCAAGTCTTTTGACATTTTACACTTGTATCAAAAGAAGGTTTAAGAAAATGTTCGTGTAGTTGCATCATCACTTTTAAAGAAGAGGAGGTTTAAGCCCATGCTTGAGATTCCATTTACACAACACCAAAACTACATGGGGTCTATTTATAAGTGTGTGTGATGTGTATATACACTCCCTTATTATTTTTTGACTCGTAATATGTTTTTGTTATTCATCATTATATGTTTGAGGTGAACTGGGTCAAGAAAAGAAGACATCAAATCAAACTTTTTGCTTGTGAATTCATAAAAGTGAAGACACGTGACTGTATGAAATTTGACAACACACTTGCACAAGAGAAATTAGATTCCCTAATAGAGTGAATTACATGTTCAATGTAACAAAACATATTTGGTTGTTATAGCAAAGGGAAGTATTCAACAACAAAATCCACCCAGGGCATATTCGACAATAATAAAGTTGAAGTTGAATATGTTGTTGGAAATATTGTCATTGATGTCAAAGGTTTAGCATTATTGGTGATAAAGGCCCCATTGCATTTAATGTTGTTGGTAATAAATATATATTGGCTAATATGAGTTAATATTTATTTAATATTAATGAATATATTTTTGGTTGCATATGAGACAAAAAAAGGGCCCATAGAGAAGTCGAAGAGCCACGGGAGAAAGACAAAAGAAGGATGGGATGCATTTTCCCATGAAGAGTCATCTTGGTGAATACCAAGAGTCACCAAGTGAAGACAAAAGAGTAAAGGTGCAATTTCTCATGAAGGGACACTTTGAGGAATATGAAGAGTCACCAAAGATAAGGACAAAAGTGGGAAGGATGTTTTTGGTCATGAAGGGTCACCACATGACTTTTCAAATGCTTGGATATGAAGGGTCATCCAAGATTGGTGCCATTTTCCATGAGGATTGAAGGGTCAAAAAGGGAGAAGGCCAAAGGTCATTTGGAAAGCTATAAATAAAGGCTTGAGAAGCCATTTGTACTATGGAAGAGAGAGGTTGATTTGATATTGTAATATCTAGCTTAGAAGAGCAATTGTGAGAGATGAATATGATTTGTATTTGTTATATCTAGCTTAGAAGAGCAAAGGTGAGAGAGAGGAAGGATATGTTGTATTGATCTATCATTTGTTGAGATACCAACATTGAGAGATAGGTGTGTGGTATACATAAAGGGGTTGGTGCTCCTGTGGGTTAGTGCTCATGAATTATTATTGGGTTGGTGCTCAGCAAAGGGGTTGGTGCTTCTATGGGTTGGTGCTCACGAATTGTTACTGGGTTGGTGCTCGGCAAAGGGGTTGGTGCTCCTATGGGTTGGTGCTCACGAATAGGTGTTGGGTTGGTGCTCGACAAAGGGGTTTGAAGCTCCTATGGGTTGGTGCTCACGAATTGTAGCTGAGGTTGGTACTCAGCAAAGGGGTATGGTGCTCCTATGGATTTTTTCTCACGAATATATTTGAGATTGATTCTCTATGGTTTTTTCCACATTGGGTTTCCACGTTATATCTGGTGTCTCTCTCTATCTTGTGTGATGTTTATTGTTTGAGTTTTATTGCATATCTTTAATGTTTGATTAAGTGGAATTTGATAAAGGGAAAGTTTTATAAGATATATAATATAATGATTCACCCCCCCTCTCAGTATATTCCATGCTTAACAATTGGTATCAGAGCAGGTTCCTTTTTGAAAAGTTTTACAGCTTGAAGGTAGATCGGGAAAGCACGGTGGCTGGGTCACAGGAAGGATTTTCTACAAATAAGACACCTTTGTTTGATGGGATGAATTATGCTTTTTGGAGCATGAGAATGAAGGTTTATTTGATGGCCCTTGGGTTCGACATATGGAAATCAGTGGTGGAGGAATATGAAGAGCCACAGACATCTACAATTACTCCAGCAGAAAAGAAGGCAAGTGAATGTAATGCTAAAGCTTTAAATGCTATTTTATGTGGTTTATGTGAATCTAAATTTGTTAAAGTTATGCAATGTAAATCTACTCATTAAACTTGGATAAAACTTGAGAATATTTACAAAGGTGATGGAAAGGTTCAGCAAGCTAAGTTGTAGACTTTTAGAAGGCAGTTTGAAAGTTTGAAGATGGAAGAAGAAGAAGATATAGCAAGTTATCTTTTGCGAGTTGATCAAGTAGTAAATCAGATTCAAGGTCTTGGAGAAACATTGGAAGAGTCAACAGTGGTGCAAAAGGTTTTGAGATCTCTACCAATGAGATATGATGCAAAGGTTTCGGCAATCGAGGAGATGAAGAATTTAGCCAAGCTAAAGATGGATGAGCTTCATGGTATTATCACGACATATGAGATGTGGACAGAACAAGATAAAACCTCAAAGAGAGAAGCAGCTTTCAAGACATCAAAGAAGGAGAAAGCTAAGATTCAAGAATCAAGTGATAGTTCTAGTGATGATGAAGATGACAATGAAGCACTTTTCATTCGTAGGCCGAAAAGAGGAACAGGTAAATATCAAGGAAAATTACTTTTTTAAATGTTTTAATTGTGGAAAGATTGGACATTTTTCAGCTAGATGCCCAGATAAGGTTAATGATGATGAAGAAGAAAAGCCTACATACAAGAAGAATTTCAAAGGCAAATCTAAGAAGGGTTTCGAGAAGAAGAGCCTGTATTCTAAGGATCCTAGTTCAAGTGAAGATAGTGGAGTCAATGATTCAGAAGAAGAAGAGATTCTATTCATGGCCATACATAATAATCAAGAAGAAGAAGAGGAGGAAGTTGAAGTAGATATGGAAGGAGAACTCAATTGTGCCCTAGAAGAGTTAGAAGTTGTCCAGAAGAAGAATCAAAGATTAAAGCGCCAGATCGAGAAAAATGAACAAGAGTCAAAAATAATGATTAAAGATCTACAAGAACACTTTGAAGAAGCCAAGAAGAATGAAGAAGATCTCAAAGCATAGTTGGAAATAGCAAGAAAAGATTGTGAAAGGTATGTTATTGAAATTGCCTCTTTAAAAGAAGATATTCAGAAAGCAGTCAATGATAAAGTAGTTAGTGATTCAAAATTTTAGGATAACACTAACATGCTGAATAAGATATTGGAAAATCAAAATGCATATTCAGATAAGACAGGGATTGGTTTTAAAAAGAAAAAGAGCTATGCTGAAGCTCTTACACAAGAGGAAACAAAAAGGGGAGAAGTGAAGAATACAAAGAACATTCCAAATAGAGAAGGCTGGAAGGAACAAAGCTACAAAAGGCAATCAGGTTAGAGATATACAAACATGTCTTATGTTTATGGCTATTGTTTTTATTTTAATGGATATGGTCACAAGAAATTAGAATGTAGAAAAAGAGCTAACAATTTTAGAAATAAGGAGAAGGAAAGTCAAGTAGAGTCAAGCAGAAGCCACAACTCTTTTGCTCCTCTATCAAGCTTTGATGAAGAGACCATAGTATGCTACAAGTGCAACAACTTCAGACACATAACTAGGTATTGCAGAAGTGTGTTTGAGTCAATTAAGAAGGATCAGAGTTTCAAAGCTTCATTCATCAAGAAGAAGAATCAGAGTGCCAAAGATCCATTCATCAGGAAGAAGGTTCAGACATGTTCATGGCAGAAGAAAGAATCTGAAGATTCAATGATGGTGTAAATAGCTCTGCATGTAAGAGGTAAAGATCAGCCATGGTTAATTGATAGTGGATGTTTGAGGCATATGACATGAGATAAAAGTAAATTCATATCTCTAAAGAAGATCAATGGTGGTATAGTGAGGTTCGGAGATAAAACCACTGCCAGGATAGCCAAAAAAAAGTACTTTGAGTTTGGATTATGGTAGAACTAAGACTAAGAATGTTTTATATGTAAAAGGTCTTAAGCATAATCTGTTGAGTGTTAGTCAAATTTGTGATCAAGGATATGCATTAAGGTTTCATGCTGAAGGTTGTGAGATTAGAAGAAAAGATTCAAATGAGTTGATTGCAGATGCTCAAAGGATAGGGAACAATGTGTATGTATTGTCAGATATCTTCTCAAAGGCACGATCAAAGGACACATTCAAAGATCAGTGAGAGGAGTTGGGAGTAATTTCTATAACTTCCTACCATTGATGTTCAGTATCAAGTGAGGGGGAGCTAAGTGTTAGCTCCAAGTAGGCCCTTTGCCATTGATGTCAAAGGGGGAAAATAATAGGTATAGGTACAAGTGTAGAAAATAGGTACAGGGAACAAGTATAGGTTGCTATAGTAAGGGGGAGTTACTGTATGTTTTTAGATGACAGGATGTGGCAGTTTCAGGATTGAGGTTGCCATCAATGACAAAGGGGGAGATTGTTGGAAATATTGTCATTGATGTTAAAGGTTTAGCATTATTGGTGATAAAGGCCCCATTGCATTTAATTTTGTTGGTAATAAATATATCTTGGCTAATATGAGTTAATATTTATTTAATATTAATGAATATATTTTTGGTTGCATATGAGACAAAAAAAGGGCCCATAGAGAAGTCGAAGAGCCACAGGATAAAGACAAAAGAAGGATGGGATGCATTTTCCCATGAAGAGTCATCTTGGGGGATACCAAGAGTCACCAAGTGACACTTTGAGGAATATGAAGAGTCACCAAAGATAAAGACAAAAGTGGGAAGGATGTTTTTGGTCATGAAGGGTCACCACATGACTTTTCAAATGCTTGGATATGAAGGGTCATCCAAGATTGGTGCCATTTTCCATGAGGATTGAAGGGTCACAAAGGGGGAAGGCCAAAGGTCATTTGGAAAGCTATAAATAAAGGCTTGAGAAGCCATTTGTAATATGGAAGAGAGAGGTTGATTTGATATTGTAATATCTAGCTTAGAAGAGCAATTGTGAGAGATGAATATGATTTGTATTTGTTATATCTAGCTTAGAAGAGCAAAGGTGAGAGAGAGGAAGGAGATGTTGTATTGATCTATCATTTGTTGAGATATCAACATTGAGAGATAGGTGTGTGGTATACACAAAGGGGTTGGTGCTCCTATGGGTTGGTGCTCATGAATTATTGCTGGGTTGGTGCTCATGAATAGGTGCTGGGTTGGTGCTCGGCAAAGGGGTTTGAAGCTCCTGTGGGTTGGTGCTCATGAATTGTAGCTGAGGTTGGTACTCGGCAAAGGGGTATGGTGCTCCTATGGGTTTTTTCTCATGAATATATTTGAGATTGATTCTCTGTGGTTTTTCTCACATTGGGTTTCCACGTTATATCTGGTGTCTCTCTTTATCTTGTGTGATGTTTATTATTTGAGTTTTATTGCATATCTTGAATGTTTGATTAAGTGGAATTTGATAAAGGGAAAGTTTTATAAGCTATATAATATACTGATTCACCCCCCCTCTCAGTATATTTCATGCTTAACATATGTTCCTGCATAGTTAGAGTTTTATATTTCACACAGAGCTTCATTATCACTTCCATACCCTTGTTTCACTCTTAGAATACAAATATTTTTCCAAGTTGTGATCATTTCATTACTTTTGCTATTTTGTTTACTCATTTGTTATCAACTTGTTATCTTTCATGCTTGTTTATTATTTTTAGCTACTAGGGCATATTTGAATTTACTATTTTGTATGATTACATGTTATATCTCGCTTATGTAAATAGTTTAATATCTTTATATCACTATACACTAATGTCACAATTTGATAAAACATAATTGGTCAACAACTATATATTTTGAGGTTTATCCTTATGATTTCATGACATATTTTTGATTTTTCAAATATTATTTTAGATCTACCTTATCTTACATATTTTCATCAAGTCCTAACTTCTACTCAGCTCTTTTTACTTGCAAATTACATCCATATTCATAAATTGGAGTGTACATCTTGGTTCTCTAAATGCATACATATTTATAGGTTTGTTAGGGTTTGATCCTCCACTTTCAAATCTATTTTTTCAAATTTGCATCTTGTTTGTGCTTACTACATTACTTATCCAATTATGGTTGATTTTATTGATATTATTCCTTCTATGGTAGAGGTTAAGTAAAGGGTCTATCTGGTGTTGATAGAATGCCTTTTATTTCTCCTTTAGATAATGATTGTGAATAGTAAATTTATGATGATCACAATCTTGTTGATGATGTTGATCCATGTAGTGTTTCCACCATTGATATTGTAAGGCTACGAACAAAAGTCATCCTAAATTTTTATAAGATTTATTGTATAAATTGAAAGCTACACAAAAAAGAATTAAGAATAATGAAGCTTTGCCTAAAAATGACTCTAAAAATCCATTAGATGACACTACTCCCTGATTTAGAGTTTTCATGTCTACATTAGGTGGTGAAGATAAAAATCCTTATGTTACTATTGATACCTTTATGCCTCCACCTAGCCTTACACCCCCTCCTCAAGTAAATCCTTTATTCCTATATAACCTAAGGCTTCTAAAATTTCACTATCAATCCAAAAATTAATGTGTCTCCATGATCACTATCTTATATTGCATCCCTTGGTCTTTGACATAGCCAAAATTATAATCATGTCTCCATTGAAACTAATAACAGGCCTAGAAAGGCATTGATTCCTACATATATAGATACCAATACTAATAAAACACCTAATGATGCATCTACTGATCCAATAGTACCAAAAAAACTTACTGATTTATGATTAAAACTTACAAAACTATCTAAACCATCTACCAAACCAAGCCATGTGGTTTCATCTTATGGTATATTACACAACCCATTGGCTACATAAGTTCTTTTCACTCCTTTCCTAATTCATTTAAGGTGAAAAAATTTACATTATATAGTATCAATTGGGATCCTTCACACCTTATTAGAGCTTATTTTGTATCTTTCCTTAGTTTTCATCATGATGAATTTCTTATGACCAATAATTTTCCTATCAATCTCACCAGATATGCCTTAGATTGGTTCTATGTCCTACATGTGGGATTTTTTCATAAATTCAATGATTTGGTTGATATGTTTTTTTTACTTTTTTATATTAACATTAGTCAAAAGGTCATATTTCTCAATTTAATCAAATCAAACGAGGACATAATGAACACCTTGTTGACTATGTGCTTAAATATAAAACCATGCTTATGAAAACATGTATCAAAACCTTGATAGTAAGCTTAAAATTATATTCTCAAATAGTTTTCCCTTACCACTTAAGGAAAAAATCATTTTTAATACTTATGAATCCTTTGACAAGCTTTTCCATGTGCTATGCAACATTGAGATTAAACTTATGGATGCAAATATGTTAAAGTATACATTTGTCACTTATACATCCTTTGCCTCGAAATATCAAGGAAAGGCAATGTTTAACCCTAATAGTTATGATGCACCTAAATTTTAAAATAATAATGAGGCCAAAACCATTAAAACAATTTCAAGAACTAACAATGTTTATCTGTCTTACTTCTATGAACAATTGATAATTTATAACATTAATGGACCCACCTCAAAAAATGATTAAACACTTGCTCAAATGTAATGTATTATTTTACATACTCCATATCAATTATATACCACTCAAGCATTGATTAAAGGGTGTCATGTAAACCTATTTTTTGATGAACATCAAGCTTCTGAACATTCAACTAATTGATGATTCAAGTTAAGACGCAAGATTCAAGATCTCATTGATAACAACACTATTTGAATTAAATGACAAAATTCTATATCGAACAAATTTATTGTAATGACTAAATAATGCTTATAAATCTTTGACAATCCATTTCAAAACCATAATAATAAAAAATAAGTCAATGTGCATATGATGACACATATACATCATTCAACTATTATACATGAGCATGACATTGATAACATCATATGGCATGGTTTCAAGATCTCAATGGAAAGTGCTTTCCATTACGTTTTACGACCATGAGATACCTAACGATGAATAAAAATATGGTAATTTATACATTCACTATTTTTTAAACTATAATCCTTTGAGTATGCCTGACATTATGATTGACATTAGTTCTAACAAAAATCTAATTACAATGTCATTTTTATCTATTTGAGGCTACTTTGAGTAATATTTACTTAGTAAGACTATAATAATTCATAGTCATGTTACCATGGTATTCCATGCACACCTCTTAGTGGTATAACACTACCTATTATAGTCAATCCTCAGACCCTTCTAGTTTGGTTTTATGTAGTATCTAATATAAGATCATATAATATTTTACTTAGACACATGTGTATTAATCAAATGAGAGTGATACCTTCTACACTACACCATTGTCTCAAGTTGTACATAATTACAAAGTACATACCATTCACATAATAATTTTTAAGTTACATGTTTGACATCATAAATCACATGTGCAATCAACTACTAAACTTCATAATAAGTGAATCATTCAACCATGTGTGATATTTGTTATTATCTCACTACCATAAATTATGGTCCATATTATATTTATGTCTACAACACCACAACCAACTCTTGTAAGAGATCTTAGATCACTGAACCCCACAATTCACCTTCAAGACCTATGGTTTGTAGTCATCCACATCCCAAGATTGATCTACAAACCACATTATGATTATATTAAAGAACTTGTTTTATCATGACATATTACTATGTGTTTAATAAGAGTCCAAACAAGTTAGATCATTGTTAGTGAATGCAAATCAAAATAATTGAAAGACCATAACATTATAAGCCTATACAATAGGTTTGAGCAAGACTAAAAAAATGATGAATCAAATAGAAAACAAAACACAAATGTTTATACCTTGATTGGAAGACTTCCTTTGCTTGCAAGTTTGAAGAGGTATATGCTTGGTTTGTAGGACTATAGGTCTTTGGAAATGTCTAATCCACATGTGGTCAACATCTCCTCTTGTCTACACTTGGTTTGGATTGAGAATTGACATGAAAGTGGTGAAGCTCCTTATGTATTTTGGTAGAGTAAATTTAGCTCCAAAAAGTTTGTCTGTAATGTAGGGGGAACCTTCAATTTTTAGACTAGTTGAATCACTGAGAACCATCCATCTTGATCTTCAAATGGATGGTTAAAAATGAGTCCTCATCCTCATCAATGTTGGAGGTTGGAAATGTAAGTGAGTCAATTTTAAGAATTTTGGAGTTCAGAAGATGTTTAAAAAAAAGGTGCAATCATGACCCCTTTTGGAGTGTGTAAGAGGGTATAAGAAGGAGTGTGTAAGAGGGTGTAAGAGCTTGCTTCCACTCCTCTCCTTTCACATTGAATTTAATTATGAAGCCACCTAGGTGAGGTAATATTTCAATTTTATTTTTAAGAAATATAAGTTTCCATAAAAACCATGAATTTTTGCATTAGAGGAATGATTAGGCTAATTAATCAAGTGATTAATTAAAAATTAGAAGAATTATGCATTTGTAATGTCATTTGTCCAATTAAATGTTCATTTAAGTGCCTCAAAATAACACTTGAAAAGGGTCAGGTTAATTTTGGGTGTGTTTGATAAAATAATTGTGATGTTATGATGTATTACCCCAATTAATAATGTGTTGTTGTAAATTTAGATTAGATCGATAGTTGTGTGGGTAAATTGGATCAATTAACAATTTTTGGTTAAATTTGTGTATGGTGGTAGAGATTAATTTTTATTTTAGTTTAGACATGGAAGTGGTGAAAATTAAGTGTCTACATTTTCCCCCCATTTGAGAAGGCATTGCAAAACACAAGGCATAATAACATCTTTTCAAATAATGAAAAAGTTGTTAATAAGAAATTTTTAAATATTTAAGAATGATGTATTGACATTATATAAATTTATGGGCTAACATGTACAAATTGATGCCCCAGAGGGCACTTTATAAGCCTTGGATATCCCCTAGAGGGAACGATCAGAAAATGATTAAAACAGACGAGCCCTTGAAAATGAGGAAATAACACGGTCTAGAGGTGAAGAGGTTTAAATAAAGAGGAATATAGAAAAAATGGGATGAAAAGTGGTTAACAAATCCACAAATAGGTCTCCAATGAAAAACATAAGGATAATAGAGCATTGCAGGGGGGTTGTAAAAATCTAGATTGTAAATTACATATTTACCCTTGGGGGGTAATTTTTTTCATTATTACTCTCCTCTTTAGAAGATTTGAGATTTGGTTATGTGCACGAGATAGTAGTGAATAATGGCTCACCATCCATGATATAAGTGTTTGAGTGAGTGGGTTTGAGAGCAAAGACGACCACTGAAGCATAAAAAAATAATAAGTAGGTCTCTCTTTAGTTAATTTTGTCATTTAATTACATTTAATACTAGGATAAGTTAGGGAAGGGGCGATTTTGTTGATTGTATAGAAAATGAAATTGATAGTTTTACCAATGTAAATGACATAAATTCCATAAGAATGATGAAAATGTCAACTAAAATGGTGAACATGCTCAAAATAATAGAAATGTTTTGCAAAATGATGAAATCTCCCTTTTGAGTGGGGAACACTGAAATGATGAAAACTGTGAAAACATCATTAAAAATTGTGAAAATACTAAAGAGCAAAAGATTAGGTATGTTTTATTAGAAGAGGTGGTTCAATTTTGTCAAGTCAAAGTGAGATTGATTTGGTTAGGTAGATAGATTGAGATGGGTGACCTAGGCTCGACAGGTCTGCCAGGTACAACTAGAGCAGGTAGAGATATATACATGATCAAGGAGGATATTATTATGAGGGTAGCTGAGATAGATGGTTTATAGGCCATGGTCACCTATCTACAGCAATAGATGACTACCGTAGATAGTCACATAGCATCCCTTTAGTCAAAGATTGTCTCATTGAAGGTAGACATGGCCTAGATGACAATGATTTAGGCCCAAAGGGTTAGTGTTAGGGTTTATGTGTGGAGGCTTTACAAGGAGTGGGATATAATGTGTTAAGTGATTATACAACTAGGTTTTGTACATATTATCCTTGAGATCATTTAAGCTAAGGATAAGGCACCTTATTATCATAGCTTGTATGAGGGGGTTGTACTAGTAGAGGGTAAAACACCAACTTTTGAGGCTCATGAGGCATAAAGATCAGCTTCTAGATCCACAATGTCAAGGATAGATTGTACTTTGACATTAGAGTAGTCAATGTATTAACTTACACCTCCTCCACCACTAGGGCCCATGGGGCCACCATAACAAACATAGAGGACAAGAGAGAGCATAAGGCACAAGGATACTAATAGTCAAAATTGATTGGCCAGTGATGATAGATTTTTGTACTTTTGATTATGACTTATATATATTCATGATGTATATGACATTTGGTTTTATGAGATATATAACATTCATTTTTTATCTTATTAATGTACATAGACTCTAAAAACATTATGACACACACACACACATTTTTATTTATGATGTTTTTTTGATTTTGTATTGCCATTGTCTCCTGATGATAGAATAGAAAATGTGATTGGATGTATATGGTTATTTTTATATTCATGTTGATATTGGATGCATCAAATTTGTTTGTCATGGTTATGTTATATTGGTTTTGTAGATATGAGTACCAAATGTGATCTGATGTTATTTATTGTTATGTAAATGTGACATGATGTGACTTGGCATGAGATATTTAAATTGGATCATGCTAGAAAATATTTTATGACCATTTATTTATGATCATTTTTGGATATGTATCATGATTAACATATAGATGAGTCATGTGATTCAGTGATTGTGTTTAGATTAGTAGGCAAGGCGATTTATTTTTGCGACATTACTTGTTAGACATCTAGTACTTAATTTTTGATTTTGTATTTGATATTATGCACCATAATTATAAATGAATCATGGTAACAATAGATCTCATAAACATAATAAATTGATTTAAATGTAAATGTAAACAACCTAGGGTTGAGATATAAAGAATCAAGACCTAAGTGTAAACATAATGAAAGTAAACTAAGATTAGGTAAAATACAAATATCTAAAACTCAAGGTCAATATATAATAAATAAAGACTTAAGTGTAGAGAATAATGCACTAAAATTCATGGTAATTGACTAAAATAAAATAAGACATGCCAACAAGCCATCAATCAAGCATACACAAACACATAATCAAAATGAACAAGCAAGTAATTAATTAACAATTTGTGTGTGTGTGTGATAATAAGGTGTTTACTCATATGTCTTACCCCAAAGGTAGGAGACATGTCGGATAATTATTTTGACAAGTTTTGTATGAGGGGAATGGAAGCAAAGGAAAGGAGTGACTAAGTTGACCCAAGATGCCACTACATCCAAGCGCTACCTACATAGTCCATTGTGAACTTCATGTAAAATGTAGTTTTCCCAAGAAATTGGATAAGAAGAATGGAAATGAAAAGAGATAAGTGTTGGAAGTACAATATACTAAGTGGGGGGGGGTGAATTAGTCAACCAATCTTTCACTTTTAGATCCCTTATCATTCATTCATTGACATTCATAAATCAACACAACAAATATATGCAACTAGATTACCATCAAAGCAAAGAGACCACATACAAAGCACAAATAAGAGAAGCACATCATAACACAACATATGATGTGGAAAAACCTCATGGGTAATGAAACCCACTCTCAAGCCTAAAAAGACATGGACTACTTATTTTATAAGGTATTACAAACATGAGGCTTTAGTGGAACACCCATTCCATAAGGAACACCTGCCCCTAAGATGGTCAAGTCCTTCTGACCAAAATTTAGTGAAACACCTACTTCAAAAGGAACACCTACCCCTAGGATGGTCAAGTCCTTCTGACATAAATTTAGTGAAACACCTTTTTCACAAGGAGTGCCTGCACCTAAGGATGGTCAAGTCCTTCTGACCTAGATGTTGAGCACCCTCCCAACACCTATGATATGAACATCTCCACTTTTGATCTGATGTCTTCAACACCTGATGATTGACCTCTTATTTTCTAACCCCTAAAAAATACCCTCTCTATCTCATACAATATTCTCACATAGGCATGCCACAGTCTCTCTTCCTCTTCACTCAAATTACCCTCATATACACACTTAGACTTGCAAATCCTTCTTCTATTCACTTCTCTCCCCAATCTTCAAACATGCAAGAGCACTATTTTGACATCAAAAATATGACCTATAAGTCATACACACAGTCATAAAATAGCTCTACTATACAACCCATCCACTGGGCACACACCCTTTCTTATTTCCTTTGCTCTACAATTCTTACACAAACCTCTTCTTTGAAGTCTAGAAACCACCACCTTTGATTTCACCTTTTATAGAGCTTTCATGATTATTATCTTTTAGGTCATCCATAATACTTGCCTTAGCCCTTAAGACATATAACATAACTCAATATCATCCACATAGGTCATCCATAACATCCATGGGTTACACTTAAGTAGCTACACCTTTCAATTAGGCCTTAATAACCCTTATAGGTCTCATGGAGAGCTATTCACCCCTTTAGCACTTCAATGAGAAAATTAGAAACACAAGACCACTTCCAAATGCTTATGTACACTCCACATGACCCCTTCTACATCTTCAAAATATTATATTTATCATAGCACTCCTCTACTAAAGCTAGATAGAATAATCTTTGACCTTATACATAAAAACACCATGAATGAACACAATCAAATTCTAAGCATTTGTTCATACTGAAGATGGATTGGTAAAAGCTCCAAAATATATAAAAATGATCCTCATGGAGTTTAAAACCTTCTCCAATAGCTAAGATACCTTTAAATATCTAAAAAATATCATGAACAACTCAATTATCCTTCACGGGTCACTTACAGAACATGGTCAAACACATAGTCAACTTTGGAGCTCAATAACTTTGACTGTACAAACATTTAAACTTATAACTAGATTCAATGGATATGCGAAGTCCTCTACAACTTTTATTTTTATTTCATCAAGAAATTCATCCAGCTCAAAAACTAAGCACTGGTGCTTCCTTTGTTAATTTGAAAAATTAATTTCCAACGGTCACTATTAAACATCAAACACTTTGTCACCATCTCGTGCCCTCTCATAACTTGAAAAAATATGCATCATCGATCTTCTTCAAAAGTATACCAATATTTAAATATGCTAAAAATCTATCACCTTGACCTCATCTCATGCTTCCTAGAAACTTTGACCAAATACACACCATCAATCTCCTTGGATTAGCTTGGTCTTTACCTTTGCTCACTGTTAACCTTTGCTCACTGTTAAACATTGAACACTTGTTATCATGTTGCTACTTCATGATAATTTAAAATAAATGCACTCCATTGATCTCTTTTAGAGTAGCCTAGACTTTAAATTCCTTAAACATATATCAATTTTACCTATTTGACTTAGTATGCATCATTGATCTACATCTGTATGAATACCTTCTCCTCATTAGGTCCTTATCTGGTCCTGGTCTTTACCTTT
Organism: Torreya grandis; assembly: GCA_037957365.1. Lineage (NCBI taxonomy): Eukaryota > Viridiplantae > Streptophyta > Pinopsida > Cupressales > Taxaceae > Torreya > Torreya grandis. The sequence goes on along the minus strand of JARHVA010008832.1, from coordinate 176,424 downwards.
TGAAAATTTGGCTAAGTATGGGAACCATTGCAATATTCCTAGAAGGACAATTTTGAACCTTATTAACTTTTTATATGCTCAATTGTATGTCCTAAAATTTAAACAATATGATCGTCTTTCATAGGGGAATCCATCCATATATCAAGCTACTCTTGGAACCTTTACATGTGTGAAATATGACACCATCAAATTTCTTACTCAACTATAATTAAACTTAGACATTTAAACTAAAATTAATTTTGCACCGTAGATATGTGATGTGATTAAATGTGCACCATTAGATCTCCCTTTACAAATTTGGCTAAGTATGGGAAAACATTACAATCTACTTAGAAAGCTAACTTTGCATAGTTATATGATTTTCTATACACAACCTCACAACTTGAAACTTGGAATATAACAACTTGGGACTAATGTGATCATACCCATATGACCAAGTCCCCTTGAATCATACATACATGGAAATGGTGACATTAACAAAATGCCCACTCAGATTTTTTAGCCACAAAACCAACTATGCCTAGAATGAAGAACTAGATGAACACGATGCATTCCTTTAAGCATTTTAAGCACCCTTGACACCCCATAGGACCTCTGAAATAGGATCTCATCATCCATAACATTCATCAACTTCCTATCCAAGCGTATACTAAAGATCCATGCTTATATACTAGGCTACCAAGCCTATGTCAATTGTATACACCCTAAATTGGTTAAGTAACCACACATATCATGTCTTTTGACAGTCCTTTCATAGGAGACTCCAACTAGAGAATATGAGATTTGTTCACATTTAGCCATGTCTTTCATTTTTTTTCATCTTGGTCTTTTTCTATGCTTGAGTCACCTTTTTTATTATTCCTATTCATCCCGAGCCTTTCAAATAGTCATTCCACCTCAGACAAGTCAAGTTTTCTATCCTCTTTCCATCCCCCCAGGTCCCATGACTGTAGGATAGGAGTGTTGGGGTTGGACTATAGCATCAGTGCCACTAGTGTCCATCTCTAGCACTCTTTTCTATAGCCATTTTGAGTTCTAACGGTCAGTTTCCTTCACTTAATGAGTCTTAGCCCCTTTCTTTGCTTCATCCTTAAGTTTTTCAATGTTGTCTAAAGGGAAATAAAGCTATTAAATTCAAAATAATGAGTCTCTTATATAAAAGACTACATAAGGAATTTTATATCCACTTACTACTTTGGGAAAATTAGACATAATAAAAATTAGTTAATAGTATAGCTCAACATTCTACATCACACATAGACTTACATGCTTGATCAAGGAAGGTCCTAGGTGAAAGTCATTCTTACATCTATCATGCATGTTGATTATGCACGTTCCCTAAGGGAAAACTACATTTGATCTAAGACCCTAGCTTGAGTTTTAATGTGGGTAGCAATCATGACAATAGGGATTCTAGATCATGAAATCATTCTCCTCCTAACCTAGTTTTTCCCTTTTTCTTTTGATGCATTTATTGTTTTCATGTGTGTAGATGAATACAAGGTTTTGGAGATTAAAATAGACTTATAATGAGCTCTATTGACTTCTAGCCTCTAAAAATTGGTATGTAGGTTCACACTAACCTGGTGGATAAAACCCATAAAGCTTAGATCCTCAAGAAAATAGAGGTAGAGGTGGACTAAAATGTCGGTGTCACTCCTATCTAGTTTTGATTCTCTTGTCTAATAAAAAAACAAAGTCTAGAACCAGATTTTAGATAGTGTCCCAGTCCTACATCTTAGTTTTTAGCTTTTGAATCATCCATTTTAGTCCATTTTTAGATAATTTTATTTCTTATCCTCATGTAATTTACTTGATAAAAATCTATAGTTTACCATATTAAATTAGATTTTTCCCTTACTCTAGACCCCTTATTATTTAGGAATTCAACACTACACTGGACAACAACACTGGAACCTAGATAATAGTGCTGAAGAAGGGATAGGAGCATTGAAACTAGTTACATTTTTTCATAGACTCTTAAAACAAATCCAAAATGTCTAAAATAGGCTTCTAAATAGGCAAAAATCATGTATTTTAGCTACTTACCAGGGTAACCTCCCCACTAGCCTCAATCTAGGCTACTAACTACTTAAATTGGGTCATGACAGGTACTCATCTCCACGGTATGTCTCCTACTCTAGAGCTTCAAATCTCCACCTAGTCAACCCACAAATGAATCGAGAATCAATCCAATTATTTGATATCAAACACTTTTCTCATTCAAAGTAAAATACCATTTTTCCTATAACTTCAACCCCGTAGTTCCATTTTACAAGTCATTTTGTAACACAAAATCATAAGAATGATACCTTCAATATCACATGAGCCTCACTCTATTAGTACATCATCTACCTACTATGGCACACACATATCTATACCAATTTTTTACCCAGACATATAATTTGGTCCTAACCAATCAAAGACTCATTCAACTATCAAATAATTCAACCTAAGCAATGAACAACTCGTTCAACTTTCAAAACAACTCAGTCTAATCAATTAAGCAACTTCTCAAACAATTCAAACTATACCAACCTTGCTTCTATCATTATGCCACTAGTCATCAATTTTGGCTTAACCTCCTCTATCACAAATCTCATCCCTCTCCCCAAAAGGGGGCATCATTCATACTATTCCTATTCATACACTTATCTGTCATGCCTATCCACTTTCATAGATGGATACACCATGGTTCTTACACCTCTAGCTGTTAGATTATCAGATTTAGCTTAGATTGGTTGAGATATATAGTGACTCAGATTACATGGGTCACTTAACATGGTTTTTACATTTCCAATATTCAGATTATTAGATTTAGCTCAGATTGGTCAAGATATACAGTGATTCAAATTACATGGGTCACTCAGCATTACTCAGGACATTCAGAGGGACATACCTTTAATTTATAGATACATAGATTAGTTAGATATATATTGGTTTAGATTATATTGATTCCTAATGAATTCATTACATATTCATACTAAATACCAAATTTGGGGGCACGTACATTCCTACACATCTCATACATACAACTTCATACAATATGACACAATTATAGGACTAGATAGTAGATTATATGCATAATACAAAGCAAATTATTTTGATATCTAATTTTGTACATGCAACATGACAGAATAGCTCATTTCACATGTGGTTATACAAATTTCTAGACTATACATACACATCACTCATATACCATATTTGGGAGCATGGCACAGATGCTCATGTTCTTCACCATCTACAGATTGGAATGGAAAGACATGCAATTCTCTTCTTACACATTTACCAGAGTTTGAAATTACACCCAACTTTACCTAAGTTGTCACTAGGTTAGACTGTATGATCATTTGTAGTGGTTAGTATATAACATTACCTAGACTTAGAATACACGAGTTTGTGTGAGACAAAGGGCAGACATTGGTTTTGGGCCTTTGAGAACTTCTTAGTTATAATTCAGATTATTTAGAGTGGGGGCATGACAAATTTTACTCTTCGTAGCATGGGCATGACAAATTTTACTCTTCATAGCATACATATTCTATACACACATTCTAGATTACATGAGTTTATGTGGGATAGAGGGCAGACATTGGTTTTAGACCTCTGAGCATTTCTCATTCCAGTTAGATTTAGCACAGGGGGCAAGCATTGCCCTCTTTCTCCATTTTATACATATTCTACTTCCAAATTCAGTATAGGGGCATCTGTTTTAGGGATTCTTTCTTTCTCTAGGCACTATTTGGCTCTCCATCCACTTCCCTATCTAGAAAGTGAGTTGGACTCTTTTTCAACACACTTATCTCCACATAGGTCGGTTCAGGTATGCATTTCCTTTTCTTTCTTTTACTCTAGTACTTTATTTCATTGCATCATTAGATTAAAATAGGAGAAAATGTATACACGCTAAATTTTTCAAGCAACCACACATATCATTTCTTTTCATAGTCTTTTCATAGGAGACTTCGACTGGAGAATATAAACTTTGTTCACATTTAGCCATGTCTTTCATTTTTTGTCATTTTGGTCTTATTCTATGATTGGTTCACCTTTTTGATTATTCCTAATCATTCTAAGTCTTTAAAATAGTCATTCCACCTCAACCAGGTCAGGTTTTCTATCCTCTTTCCATCCCCTCGGTCTCGAGACTCTAGGATAGGAGTACTGAGGTTGGACTATAGCACCGGTGCCATTAGTGTCCATTTCTAATGCTCTTGTCCAAGGCCATTTTGAGTTCTAACAGTTAGTTTCCTTTGCTTAATGAGTCTTATCCCCCTTTTTTGCTTTGTCCCTAAGTTTTCCAATGTCAGCCAAATGTAAGTAAAGCTCTTAAATTTGAAATAATGAGTCTTCTATATGAAGGACTACACAAGGCATTTTATATCTAGCACTTACTACTTTGGGCAAATTAGACATAATAAAAACTAGTCAATAGTATATCTCAACATTCTACATCACACATAGACTTAAATGCTTGATCAATGATGGGCCTAGATGAAACTCATTCTTACATCTATTGTGTGCATTGATTATGCATGTTCTGTAATGGAAAACTACATTTGATCTAAGACCCTAACATGAGGGTTAATATAGGCAGTGACCAGGACAATAGGGGTTTTATATCATGTGATCATTCTTCCCCTCACATAGTTTTCCCCTTTTAATTTTGCTGCATTTGTTGTTTGCATGTGTTTATATGAATATAGGGTTTGGAGATTAAAATGGACCTATAACAAGCTCTATTGACTTCCAACCTCCAAAATTTGGTATGCAAGCTCACACTAACCTGGTGAATGAAACACAAAAATCTTAGATCCTTAGGACAATAGGGGAAAATGTGGACTATAACACTAGTGCCACTCCTATCCAGTTTTGGTGCTCTTATCTAATTATAAAATGAAGTCCATATCCAGATTCCACACAGTGTTCCAGTCCTACATCTTAGTTTCTAGCTCCTGAATCATCCATTTTAATTCATTTGTAGATAAGTTTATTTCTTCTCCTCTTGTAATTTACTTGATAAAAATATATAGTTTACCATATTAAATTAGATTTTTCCCTTACTCTAGACCCCTTATTATTTAGGAACTAAACACTAGTTTTCCCAAAAATAATAAAATATCAACACACTGTTCACATGCTTGTATTCTCTCCTTGACCTAAAACCAAATCAACATGCTAGATGTAATATGATAATCCTTAGACAATACTTACCTTAGCTCATATGCATCAAAATCCTGCCTTGCACAACTTCAAGCTCAAACTCATCATCATCATGACATCACCACTTTGTCATTACCTTTGACATCAATAGACACATGACATCAATATTTGACATCAATGACAACACTTACCAAAAATTTCCCCCTTTTTTATTGATGGAAAACTCTACTTTTCCTTCTCCCCATTTTCCATTAATGAGAAAAGTGGACTAAATAGCCACCAAGCTCCTCTTAACATCATGAATGTATTCAAATAAACTTATAGGTGCTCAGGATACTTACATACCTCATATGAAACAATTGATCCCCCTTTTGACATACACCAATATGAACTTGGGATTCTTTGATCCTTGGACTTGTTAACCTATAAAACTCACAAACTCCTTTTGCTTATGCATGAAGATTCAACGCATTTTCTCAATTACTGAAACATCTCACAAATGCTTGTCTTTACATCATGTATGGATCCACAAGTCACTCAAAATATTTGATTTATCTCCCCTATCTCTTTGTATACCACCTTATACTTGAGATCACTGAGAGGGACTCCCCCATAAGATATCTAAGCCATTGCACCTTTTGAGCATCTTCAAATCTCCACACACCATGAAGAACCACCACATAGGCTTACTAGCCTTATCTCTCAAGCCACATCAAGGACCACCAACAAAACTTCATACCATTGAGCCTTGAAACACTCATGCCTTTTTATTTTGGATAAATTGAGAAAAAACATCAAATCTTCACATTAGGCCTATCTAGACTCCTTGTAACCCTACCTAGAATTTGCAAATCCCATAACTTTCATTAGACATATTTTCAAGACCTAAAACTTCATATCTAGAGCACTCTCATATGCCCCCTCAAGCACACCAATTTGCATCACCATCTCATCCTTTGAAACATACTTCATTCACAAACCTTCTAGCTAATTGGGCCTTCATCTTGACAAAAACTTGCATAATTTGAAAACAACAAACCTTAAAATATCTATGAAGCTTGATTTGACAACCCATTTGGCCCATTGAATCTATTAAGAAGACTTAGACCTCAATTCATAAGGTAAATCACTTTTATAACATAGCTCAAAACTCTAGAATCTCAAAACAAATAGGGTTAATAAACCTCCTTCTAGTCAACACCCACCTCTGAAACTTCTTGCACACCTGGAGACAACCATCTCACACTTTTGGACCAAGATTTTAGACTTCATACTTTTGGGAACCCATACATCTGATAACCCATTTTAGGCCTACTTACCCTTAAGCCAAAAACTAAGAAAACCGAGAGCACTCAAAAATCTCCAATTTGACTTCAACATACCTTCAAACCACAAAACCACCTAGAGCATGCTAGAATAAGGTCAACATACCTTTATATGAAAAAATATCTTCTTGAAAACTCACAAATCCTCCTTTTTTCCTAGAATCCTTTAAGCTGACCTTCCAAATTGAAAACACCCTTGTAAGACCAAATGCTTCTTCAAACTGAGACATGTCTTCATGAAACATAACAAAGACATCTCTACTTCATAAGGACCTATAATAGAGGAACATACCAGTCCTAATCATAGGATTGAAGAACCTTCTTTTTCTTCCTTTTCTTGACTAAAATAACTTGCTTGGCATCCATCTCTTCTTTGGCTTGCTTAAAAATGCATGATGAAAACATAGGTTCTTGGCATATCGCTTCAACTAACACCTTTTTTTCTTTGAAATCAAACAATAAGAACTCTTGGCAATCATGAAACTCCTTCTTACCTAAAAATTCTTCAACTAAAACAAATAAACCATCATATTGAGATCCTTCTTTTAGATTCTCATTGGCCTTGAATGGTATAACTAAATTAATTCTCGGATCATCCATCTTCTTCTCCATTTTGACTGATATCAAGATTCCTTGTCACTCTTGAGACACCTCTAAAATTGAATCCTTTATACAGTATCAGAAGTTTGATCCTTGAACTCAATAGGACTAGCCTTCACTACCTTAGGTCTCCACATCATGTTTTGACTTTTGATATGATTTCTAGGAATCTCTCCCTTCTTTAGATGACTTTAGTGCTTATCAAATTTACTAGGACAAAGTCTAGCAATATGACCTTTCATATCACAAATGAAACATATAACATCATTTGTACCTTTTGACATATTTGAACTATGATCAATCTTTGGCCAAAAAATCCTATCATAGCTCAATGAATGACCATACTTATTACATGTATAAAAATGACCATGAAATAAACTATTATACCTTGAAGTATTTAGTTGTCTAACATACCTTCTTGCATTGCTTTCAAATTTTGGATTCTTCTTAACTTGCTCAGACTTTACATGTTATTTTGGTAGCTTGTCCAACTTGTTTATGAGTTGTTCATGCTCTACTCTCAAGGAATAAAGATTAGTCTTCAACTCATCATGCTCACCTTGATTTGAACTCAACTTGGTATTAGCTTATTCTAACTGAGTCTTTAGATATATGCACTCTTCTTATCTTGATTTTAGGCTACCATTTGAAATCTCTAATTGACTTCTAATATCTTTGATGACATCCTTATCCTCCTTGGCTTCTTTATCCATGTCATCCTTCAGTATACATGTTTTCTCTTTAAGAGACTTGATTAGATCTTGATACTTCTTCTCATCTCTCTTGGTCTTGCCTAACAAATTTCCCTTAAGAGAACTGACTTATGCTTCAAGACCTTTGATCACATACCTCATCTTGTAATTTCTCTTTATGAGCTCAACTTTTAGATTCACTTCTTCTTCCTTGTTGTCATAGAAGACTTGTTCTCCACTATCATGGCAAACTTCTTCATCATACATGATGTCCTTTTATTTTGAACAACTTTCCTCTTTTGAACTCAAACTTGCCTTCACATCTTCTAGCTAAACCTTGAGATCAGTGATAACTTTCTCATCCTCTTTAGCATCTTTCTTCAAATTACATATCCACTCTTTAAGTGCATTGATCACAACCTTCCACTGTTGATTCTCTTTCTTCAACTACTTAGCCATCTTGTCCTACTTAAAATCTCCTTCAAGTTGTTAAGCTTCCTCTAGAGGACCTGCTTTGATACTAATTGTTAGAGGTACAAGATGACTAAGAGGGGGGGGGGGGTGAATCAATCAACTAATATTTCACTTTTAGATCAATTATCATTCATTCATGAATCAACATAATAAGCATATGCAATTAGATTACCATCAAATCAAGGAGACCATATACAAAGCATAAATAAGAGAAGCACATAATAACCCAACATCTAATATGGGAAACCCTCATGGGAAATAACACCCACTCTCAAGCTTGCAAACACATGGACTACTTGTCTTAAAAGGTATTACAAACATGAAACTTTAGTGGAACACCCATTTCATAAGGAACACTTACCCCTAGGATGGTCAAGTCCTAACCAGAATTTAGTGAAATAACTGCTTCATAAGGAACACCTACTCCTATGATGGTCAAGTCCTTACAACCTAAATTTAGTGGAACACATATTTCATAAAGAGCACCTATCCCTAAGGATGGTCAAGTCCTTCTAACCTATATGTTGAGCACCCTCCTAACACCTATCATATGAACACCCCTACAAAACACCCTCTCTATCTCATACAAGCCTCTCACATAGGCATGCCATAATCTCTCTTCCTCTTCACTCAAACCACCCTCATATACACACTTAGACTTATAAATACTTCTTCTATCACTTCTCTTCTCAATATTCAAACCTATAAGAGCATTAATCTGACATCAGAAATATGATCTACAAGTCATACACACAATCTTCAACTAGATCTTCTCTACAACCCATCCACTGGGCACACACCCTTTCTTCTTTCCTTTGCTCTACAACTCTTACACACACCTCTTCTCTCAAGTCTAGAAACCATCACCTTTAATTTCACCTTTTATAGAGCCTTCATGATTATTATATTCTAGTTTATCCATAATACTTGCCTTAGCCCCTAATACACCTAACATAGTTCAATACCATCCACACAGGTCGGCCATAACATCCACACTTAAGCAATTACACCTTTCAATTAGGCCTTAGTAGCCCTTATAGGTCTCATGGAGACCTTTTCACCACTTTAGCACTTCAACAATCAAATTGAAAACATAGGACCACTTCCAAATGCACATGCCCACTCCACATGACCCCTTTGACATCCTCAAAAGATTATATCTATCATAACACTACTTTGTTAAATCCAAATAGAATAATCTTGGACCTTATACATAAAAACACCATGAATGAACACACAATAAACTTCTATGTATTTGTTCAGACTGAATATGAATTGGTCAAACCTCAAAAATACATATAGATGATCCTAATAGAGTTTATGACCTTCTCTAATAGCTAAGACACCTTGAAATATCCAAAATCCATCAAGAACAACTCAATTATCCTTCACAGGTCACTTACAAAACATGGTCAAACACACAGTCAACTTTGGAGCTCAATAACTTTGAATGTACAAACATTTAGACCTTCTAATTAGATTCACTGAATTGTAGTCCTCTACAACTTTGCTTTTTACTATATCAATAAATTTGTCCTAGATCAAAAGTTATAGCTGAAAAAACTAAGCACTTGTTCTTCCTTTATTAATTTGAAAAATCAAATTCCAACGGTCACTATTAAACATCAAAAACTTTGTCATCATCTCGTGCTTTCTCATAGCTTGAACAAATATACATCATTTATCTTCCTTAAAACTAGCCTGATCTTTAACTATGTGGTATGATCCATACAATAATTGAGAAATATGTAGAATATAATGTAGATCAACACAATAAAATAGACATAGGTAGATCAAGATGTCCAAATATTCAATATATATAGAAATAGAATACCATTAAGGTAGGGAAACACCATAAAATACTCCTTTAGGAAGGAATAACTCCACAATGTCTCTTCAAGGGGACAACCTCCAATATCCTCTTACAATAGAAGACACCACTTGGTATGATCCACACTTATAATAATTGGGAAATATGTAGAATATAATGTAGATCAACACAACAAAATAGATATTAGTGGACCAAGATGTCCAAATATTCAATGTATGTAAAAATAGGATACCCTTAAGATAGGGCAACACCATACAATACTGCTTTAGAAAGGAATAACTCCACAATGTCTCTTAAAGGGGACAACCTCCAATATCCTCTTGCAATAAAAGACTTAATGCTTACTTGATTCCCTTACAATGATAATCATCTCCTTTATATAGACCTCTATCTAACTAACAATAGATGGGTAACCTCCTAATCCTAATGTATGTCAACCATTACCCAAAACACTAATTCCACAAATTACTCCATTATCCTAATATATTGGACCCATATAACTAACTAAGGGGGATGTGTGCCACATGTTGACATCTTCATCAACTCATATACATTAATATATCATATCCCTAGGTACATAACACTATGCTAAACATGTATCACTTTGACCTCATCTCGTGCTTCCTAGAAACTTTTAGCAAATACGCATCGTCGATCTCTTCAGATTAACCTAATCTTTACCTTTGCTCACTATTAAACATTAAACACTTGTTATCATCTTGTTGCTTCCTAAAAATTTGGAACAAATGTGCTCTATCTATCTTTTAAAGAGTAGCCTGGACTTTAACTTCTTTAAACACATATCACTTTGACCTATTTGACTTAATATACATCATTGATCTACATATTTATGAACACTTGCTCATTGTTAGATCCTTATTTGGTCCTAATCTTTACCTTTTGAAAATTTAGCTAAGTATGGGAACCACTGCAATCTTCCTAGAGGCCAACTTTGAACCTTAATAACTTTTTTTACACTTAATCACATGTCCTAAAATTTAAACCATATGATTTTCTTTCATAGGGTAATCCATCCATATATCAAGCTGATCTTGGAACCTTCATGCATGTGAAATATGATGCCATCAAACTACTTACTCGACTCTACTTAGACATTTAAGCTCAGATTAATTTTTCACTGTAGATCTATGATGCAATTAAATGTGCTCTATTAGATCTCACTTTTTAAGTTTGGCTAAGTATGGGAAAACATTGTAATCTATTTGGGAAGCCAACTTTGCATAGTTATATATTTTATTATACACAACCTTATGACCTAAAAATTAGAACACAACAACTTAGGAATAATTTTATCATGCCCATATGACCCACTCCCCTTGACTCATCCATATGTGGCAATAGTGACGTTAGCAAACTACCTACTCAAATTTTTCTACCATAGAAACAACTATGCCTAGATGAACATAATGAAGAACCAGATGAACACCATGCATTATCATAAACATTTTAAGCACTCTTGACACCCCATAGTACCTCTTCAACATTATCTCATCATCCATAACATTCATCAACTTCTTATCCAAGTGCATACTAAAGATCCATGCTTACATACTAGGCTACCAAGCCTATGCCAACACACTGTTCACATGCTTGTCTTCTCTCCTTGACCTAAAACTACATCAACATTCTAGATACAATAAGATAAGCCTTAGATAATACTTACCTTAGCTCATATGCATCCAAATCCTGCCTTGCAAAACTTCAGGTTCAAACTCATCATCATCATGACATCACCACTTTGTCATTACCTTTGACATCAATGCACACATGACATCAATCATTGACATCAATGACAACACTTGCCAATAATAAGGGGTAATTGATAGAAGAAAAGGGGAAAGAATCATAAAATAATGAGAGTGTTTAAATGAACTAGCTCATAAAATAGTGAGTGTGTTAAAGTGATTAGCTCATAAAACTAAATGTTTTAAATTTGGTTAGCTCTAAAAAATCACGACTGTGTTAAATTTGGTTAGGGAAATATGGATGGTGATAAGAGTGGCCAAGCTAACTCGAGAAACCCCATGCATCTTAGCATTGCCTACATATTCCATGCAAACCTCAAGATGATGTTGTTCTCCTGTAAATGGGAGGATGATGAAGAAATGATGATGGTAACTAGAAATGATAATGATTAGAGAAAACATTCCCACCTAGGAGATGTTTGGAATGCAAAGGGAGGATTATCTATGTAATTGTTTAAATAACACCACCTAGAATAGGACCAAGGGCCACTGGTGAATAGGATGACAAATCATTCAATGTTTTTGTGGCTTTATATCTCTTTTGGAGGTTTTAAGACCTTTTCTATTTTTTTGAATTTTAGGATTTTTGGAATTTTCAAGTTTTTAGTTTTTTTGTGGCTTTATATCTCTTATGGAGATTTTAAGCCCTTTTTTGAAACAATATATTTATAGAAATAGTTGTTAAGTACGCTTAATAAGAGGATATAAATAAATGAATAAGGGAACCATCTAGAAAAGTAAAAAGTAACCTTAGATAGGGGTTCAAATGGATAACTCACAAAACAACAAGAGTGTGGCTTAACATGCTCATAAAAAGGTGAGAGTGTGGCTTCAAATACTCATAAAATGACAAGAGTGTGGTTTAAAATGCTTAAAAAATGGTGTGGGAATGACTTAACATGATCCTAAAATGGAAAGAGCATATAATTGGGGAGGCTAAGGTGAGCTCAAAAATTGAACGCTACCTACATAGTCCAAAATGGACCTCAAGGCATTGTAGTTCAACCTATAGTGAAATATACCACTAATCAACAAGTTAGGATAGGAATAATTGTAAAGTGAGAATAATTATATGGGTCTTGAAAAAAGTTTAAATATGTAATTTAAATAACCACTACGTAGAAAAACCATGTCAAAGTGATATGAGATATTACTTTCAAGGATGTGCTAATGATGGCAAAATCTAAATTGCCTAGTGAATCTTTTCTCTGAATTTAGAACCTAAATTTATTTGTTGCACCTATAGAATAGAATCAAGATAATGATGGTAATAAGATAATGGAAAGAGAGGGATTAACATAATTTTGAAAAAGGCATGATAGGAAGGTGATATGACATGCCCCTAAGTAGGGGTCTTCATAGACAATGTTTAAGTAAATTAAACATGAAAGCACTTGAGATACATGGGTTCATCTAGATCTTACCCATTTGGTGTAGCCAAATTGTATGATCCAGACCCATATCTAGCCATGATAATAAATGGTCCTAGATAATTAGGCTCAAATTTACCCTTTTTTCTAACTCTGCATTGGTATTTTTTGATTCTTTTTCAAAACAAGATCACCAAGTTCAAACTCTTTGGTTTGATACACTTGTTATATTTATGACATAACCTGTTATGATATGCTTGGAGGATATTCAAGTTAGGTACTCTTTTTTCATCAAGTAGTTACAACTCTTGCAACTAAGCAACCTTATACTCCTCATCGTTGATGACATCCTACAATGAAAAGTGCAAGGAAGGCAATTTGATCTCAATAAGGATAATAGCTTCAATACCATAAAATACAAAATAGGTGTGGCTCATGTTAGGGTTTGATTATTGGTATGGTAGGACCAGAGGGTGGGAAATAATTTCAAGTGTCAATCATAGCTAATGACATTAACAATCTTTTTAATTATTTTAACAATGTTCTTGTTAGATGCCTTGGTTTGGCCATTGTCTTAGGGAAAATAAGGAGTAAAAAATTGTTGTTTGATATGGTAATGGGCACAAAGGGATTTTACATCTTTATTTTTAAATGATTAACCATTATCAGATATAATATCAAAGGGAATTCCCATGGCAAATAAGGTGATTCATAATGAATTTGGAAATTTTCATATTAGTTATGTAAGTGAAGGGAATTGCTTCGACTCGCTTAGTAAAATTTTTGATCATAGTGATGTGTTTGTGACAATCTAAAGAGATAGGATTTATTTTTCCTAAGAGATTGAGTCCCCATGTGGAAAATAATGAAGAAATAGTGATCAACTACAGTGCTCAGGTTTGAGCATGAATGAGACAAGGCACACACTTATTAACATACACACATGCATCTTCTTTCATAATGGGCCAATAATACCTGATATATAAGAGTTTTTTGGCTAAGACCATTTCACTGGTGTTAACTTTGTAAATCCCTTTATGTACTTATTTAAGTGTTAATCCATATTTTTTCAAAGCCAAACAATGAAGCAAAGTTCCATCATAACATCTATGATAGAGTGTAGCATCAAGTAGGGTATAAAAGGAGGCATTATGAATAAAGGCTTTTTGTTGGTTATTATTTTAAGTGCTTTTGGAGTTTTTACAAGATATTACCCAAGCAACTGAAACTATTTGAAAGGAATGACAATATTCAAATTTACACTAAAATATAGTTAGTACTACAAATTTGCCTAATAAAGCATGTGTAATAAATACAAGTGCTAAGCAACTAAGAGATAAAGAGAGTGTATCTTATTTATTATTTTGTTATGGACTATGGCAGTGGTCATGAGTCATCACAGAGCTGTGTTGGAGATCTAGACTTTGTTCATTATATGTTCTAACTATTTATAACTCTTAGATGGTTATGTCGATCTGGGATAGTAACATCGATGCTTATGTTCATATTCAATGCTAGTGTCTAGTGAGAGATATACATAAGAGTGACCTCAAATTTAGACCAGACCTACATTGCTCCTTGATAATCATTCTGTGTCTCAGATTATGTTTGCCTATGTGCTAGATCTAGATAAGAAGCAACCATAATTATTTTGAATTGTACCTCTTATAACCTGGTAAAATGGGGTTAGAAATGTGAGTCAAGCTAGCCCTAAAAACCCTATTATTATTAAGTGTTGCTTACATAGCCAATACTCCTAAGAGGGCCTCAAAATTGCATGTAGTTCTCCCTCCTATGCAATTTAATAATATAAATATATGTTATTTCTCCTAGTAACCCTTGTTACAAGTGATTCAATAATATATTTGACCTCTTTGAATGCTTTAGATATTTAAAACAATGTTGTAGTGTAATTCAATATCTTGAAATAGACAATACTTTCTTATTACATAGTTACCTTATCAAATTATAAGGTGTATTCATTAGACCATAACCTTTATATATATAGGAATATTTTAAATTTGAATTAAAACATAGTGACATGTGAAAAATTGACCATAGGATGGGTAAAGAGGGATAGAAAAACAATCACACAATAAAAGATACAGAAAGAGAGAAAAAGAAAAGTTTGGACAGTTGCATTGAGACTAGACACTAACATCAATGCTAATGTCCAGGACAAATTTAAGTGTTCAAAGGCTAAAAATACATAAAATAAGTAAAACATATAGGTGTCTATACTATACACTAGATGAAGATAAACAATCATAGCACACAGGCCCAAGGGGCAGGTAAATCAAGTGAAATAAGATGTAACCAAAGAGGTCCATGAGAGACTATGTCACTAGATTTTATTCTTAGTAAAATGTATATACATACAAGAAAACTATAAATATGTGTACTTGTACCAAAATTGGTATCTACATTCCCCCCCTAACCTAGTAATGTAATAAAAATGAGAATTACTAGTTTAAAGGAAAATAAAATATATATTGTGGTGTGGACAACACACCTTGTTTTTTTTCAAGTTGTTCCTTCAATATTTCATCCTTTGAAAGTTACCTTAAACCAAGGATATGCTAGAAAAGGTAAATCAATGTATATAATATGTATGTAAGCAACACTAAAAAGTAGCATAAAGAAATATCATGGATAGTGTACAACTGTGTATGTGTAACATAATAACTGGGTCTGGAGTGCTAGAATATAGAGAAGTAGATAAGGGGACTTGAAACCTCATCCATATTTTAGACAAGAATATAAGTGAGTCCATAAGTGGTAAAAGTGTATTGCACCATGGTGGTGGTATACCTGGAGTAAGGAGAGTTGGGAGGTAATCATGCCCCCAACCCAGAATAGAAAGAGTGATGCTTTAGTCATCTAGAGTATCATTTCCTAATGAGCACAACTCAAGTGCAAATATATATATATATATAAGGTGAGTTATGTAATAAAACTCACCCAAAAACTTTGTGATCTCGAATGATTTAATCCCTCCAATCACACCAAAAAGAAGAACCAACTGCTGCAAATGGGTAAGGGTGAATGAACTCCTTGATACAGGGAGCCAACATCAATCCCAATCCCACATATCTCTCAACTATCCTAAGATATCTCACTTATCCCTTTATTCTCTCACATACACCCATCTCTCTACATGATTTATTCTCAGAAATCACTTACACACATACTTATATTATTCTACCTATATTATTATTAAATGTGTTGACAACTTATATTAATAATAATATTACAAATAAATATAATGTGAGCACTAACATTAGGCTATTCCTAAAATTCCCCTCTTAGTGAAAAACATGGGGAAAACATTATCCTGTACTACAACTACTAACAAACTCAAATGATGTTTTTTCACTTGGCTAACCACCAACCTACAAACAACCAAGATGGTTTTACACTTAGATTATCACCAACCTATAAGAAAATTAGATGGTTTTGCATGTGGTTAACCAACAACCATAAAAAGATGGTTTTCAAGTGGTTTACCGCCAACCACATCATGATGAGCAATATTGTTATCAAATCTCTTCACTATCACCCATTTAGAGAAGATACAAAGAAAATTTCAGCTCATTTGTTACAAATGTGAATAGGAAAACATCATCTATTTTTATTGACACACAATTAAAATCAAACACACAACTAAAAATCAAATGCACCACTAAAGTAGAAGTAGCCCCATCACTAGTGGCTAATGAGAGGCTCTAAAACCTTCAGCCTCCATTGCTTCTGACCTCTAACAAGTGAAGTTGCTTACTCAACCAATATATCGATGAAACTCAGATGCATGAAGTTTTTGAGGAGAAATCCCCCCCATAATTAGGATGTTGCGTATAAATGATAATGCATTCATAAGGCTATATATATATATATATATATTTTACAATTTTTGATAGTGATGACTCAACTATTGACTCAAAAATATTTTGAATCTTTGACAAAAAATGACTCTAATTCTAATATTTAATTGTTGACTCTTTTGACATACACATATATTGACATTTTAAAATCTTTGTAGACATACTTGATAAAAATACTTGACAAAAATATTATTAATAATACTAGACCATACAAATTTAAACTAATAATGAAATCCAATATTGGATTCAAAAATGATATAAATCAAGCTAATATCATTAAAATTACAAACTTATAAAAATGACATAACTTGTATTGATCAGTCTAAATACATAGGAATCAATTATTGTAATAACACAAGACTATAATATTAATTTTATCTTAATAACTAAACCCTACCAAATGACACAACTCAAAGTTAACCGACCACACTGATTGAAACTTTGACTTATGGGAGACATGACCTATTCTCATTAAAATAGAAATAGACCAAAAATAAATCTATTAAATAACATGAATAAACTAAAACAAACCTAAATGTTTTCTAAAAAATATGAACATATTTAAAAAGATGCAGTGAAATTGAAACCATAACATGCCTATGGATCTACCAAGGTAGATCAATATCAACCTTTCCTTGGAACACCTGGTCACCATGTGCAAAGAATCAACCATAGAAATAAATAGCTTTCCAATTACAATATCTGACTACTTGGACAAATTGAGTTGACGGTTTTTGGGCAAAAAAATTGAAAGCAAATGGCGATGATAAGTAGATAAAATGATGATGATAATGCATTGAAATATGGGGTAGATCTACATATAGTGTTTGCCTGTATCACTTTAAAGGTCACTTTTATACTTATAATAGCTTTTTCATTTGACATCATCTCTCTATAAGATTTGTGGTTTATATTCTCTTGTAATTTATCTTTCTAGAATAATTTGAATCATCAAATTTTGACAAAAAATGAGATAAATATGATAATTTTTGTGAGGTTGTTCCAAACTATTTTCTATTTTTTACCAAAATAATCAATGACTTATACAAAACTTTAGGCATACCTGTAAGCGTAATCTGAAGATGATGTAAACTATAACATTGTACATCTCTTATCTTTCCAACAAAAAAATGAGACATCAATCTGATATCATATGAGTAAAATGCATCTTTTTTACTGAGAGGTATATACTAAAAGTTTTCTCATGGGATTCTTTCAACCATCTTCTTCTTCACTGCTACACTTACACAAGGATACCTACACTGATACTAGATAATGAATCTGGTTTATATTTGAACATAAAAATACTCAAATGAAATAATTCATATAGAGAATAATAATATATTTCATGCACTATATTTTATTTCATTCAAGATATCATATACATCAAGAGAGGTTACATAATATAGGTGAATGAACTCCTTGATAGAGGGAGACAAAACCAATCCCAATCCCACATATCTCAACTATCCTAAGATATCTCACTTATCCCTTTATTATCTCACACACACCTATCTCTCCATGTGATTTATTTTCAAAAATCACTCTCACACAATTATATTATTCTACCTATATTATTATTAAATGATTTAAAAACTCATATTAATAATAACATTACAAAAAAATATAATGTGAGCACTAGTGTTAGGTTATTCCTAACATGTTTTCCAAAACATACCCCCATTGTAAACTAGTGATGTTGATTACTGAATAGGTGTGGAGAACAAGTTTGCCTAGAATGCCCCATAAAATATGAGAATTGTGAATGTGTGGAAGCCATGCCCATATGACATGCCCTCACTAAATCTAAAAGCTAATATAAGTACCACATACTGAGTGAATGTGGATAATATGCTTCTAAAGCATGCCCTCACTATAATCTAAGAATTTCTCCAAGTGTGTTTTGATTATGTAGAATATGTTTATAAACATACCCCTATTGATATGCCCCCCTTTTTGGGAGGAGAGAATATAGTGCTTGCTGGTGGTCTCCTCATAAAAGGAATAACAAAGAATTTGCTTAATAACATTTGATTTGGTAATATGTTGGTAATGTTGTGGCCAAGAATTTGTAACTTTATTTTTGGTAGTATTTGAAATGTAGCAGGATATCTATGTAGTAAAAATTTTAGTGATTTTTGGCAAAGGTAGAATATGGAAGGGATCGTTGTCTAGATCCCAATGCAAGTTGAGGTTTCAAATTTGGATAACTGGGTCTCAAGATATGGTCATTTAAATTTGTGCCAAAGTGTTATATTAGGTGGATTGTAATAGAATTTTTAAATCATTTACATTTTAAACTTTTATGAATTTTGAGCTTTGAGTCTAGAGAATAACAATGCCACATGGAATATCTCCTCATCCTTTGTGATTTGATATGATTATTTGTAAAAACATTGTATCAGCTTATGTGTATATGACATTATTAAAATGTATTTTATTTGGTATCGAATATATTTTCAATGTTTTATTCTCTATTGGTCATTATATGGTTTTTTAATTGCTTTTTACTTCCATGGTGTATGTTGTGGATATGGTAAAAGGTATAACAAATAGTTCAATTTAATGAAATACTTGCATTAATTGAATAAGAAAGTACTCAT
The DNA here is from genome assembly GCA_037957365.1 of Torreya grandis. Taxonomy (NCBI): domain Eukaryota; kingdom Viridiplantae; phylum Streptophyta; class Pinopsida; order Cupressales; family Taxaceae; genus Torreya; species Torreya grandis. The sequence continues at coordinate 156,719 of JARHVA010008832.1, read as the reverse complement.
TGTATGCAATGGAACCCTATAGGAAACAAAAATTCTTTATTGTAATGACCATGTGGTAAAGCAACTAATGGGTTCACTTTTATAGTCAATTCTACTATAATTGTAGGTGTAACCGATGAATATGTAGGTACCTATTTTGGAAACTAAATTTGCTATGTAGGTACAACCCCTCCATGCATGCCTTTATGCACAACCTGATCAAACAATAGTTCCTTGGTAGGATCAATATAGGAGCAGTTAGTCTTGGTAGAGATCACACTAGGAGAAGGAGTTCTGCTAGTGGGTGTCTTCTACGAAAGTTGATGGACCATGTTTTCTTCAAAAGGATTAGCATGGGATAATTTGACCCTATTAGACAACCTTATAGGATAAGTACGTGAATGAGTTCTAGATGCCTCTTTTTGCAATGATTCCCTGATATTCTAACTATGTAATCTTTTACTCAAGAGCAAAACACTCATTATCTCAATGACCATTAATACAATGATAAGTGCAAAAGTGGTGTCCTTTTGCCTTCTCAAATCTATGTGGTGGGTAATGTGAATTAGGAAGGAGTTTTGTCAATCATCTATCCAACAAAGTTGGTCTATCTTGGTACCAATCAAACTGAAGAGTCTAGCGTCTTGTGGTGCTATTTAGTCTAACTATGGGAGGTACTAAAAAAACATGCTCCTTTCCTTTGTTCAATACTTTAATTATTAGTGCTTTGGTAGGTATTAGTGGTTATGAAGAATATTTTTGAAGTGGTTCATGATCCTTTTTAACATGCTTATGTGCCTTTGAAACATGATTCTTAGCATGCTTGGTTTGTGATGGAAAAATAGGTAATCGAGTTTGTGTATTCATTAAAGCACATGCATATTTATTCACATCCCAATATAAGGTCTCAAATGAAGCAAAGGGTTTGTGCAATGATCTCTCTCTAATTGGAGAAAGAAGACCCCTACTAAATATAAATTCTGCTTCCAAATCTAAAAGTGAATAACTTAAGGAGTACAAAGCATCCTTAAATAAAAAAAAGTATTGTATAAGTTCATTCTCATTTTGGGTCAATGCTTGAAAATGTTCTAATGGTAACTTAGGTAAGGTAAACTAGTAAAAATGTGATAGGAATACATCTTAAAGCTTATTGAAAGTTGATACTGAACCATCTGGAAAGTTATAAAACCAATCAAGAGCCCCTTTTGTTAAACTAGAATGGAAAGCTTTTAATAACAAGCTTCCATTTTCAGCCAAATGTTCAAAGGAGTGTATATATTATTTCAAATGACTAGCAAGATCCCCTTGACCATTGAAAAAGGATAAATCAGCTATGATAAAATTATGTGGACAAGGATATTTAAACACATATAGATCAATAATTTGCTATGGCAATGTTTTTTCTTCAAAAAGAGTCACGTGAGAAGAAACTTGTAACTTAAGAGTGTTGACTTGTTGTTGCAAATATCCCATGGTGGTCATAATAGATAACATATCATGAGGAGAGGTTGAAGTTTTTTTCAGAGACTATGAAATACCATTCACATGAAACATAGGGATGGTAGGATATTTATCACTCTCGAGAGGAGTATCATCACATGGCTTTGTAATATTTGGTAGAGGAGTACATATGGTTAAAGAGGTAAGTATATCATGTTGGATATCATGAAGGCTATTACTATTTCCATTAAATTATGCTACTTCACTTGGAATTTAGTTACATTCAATAGGAATTGGTGAAATAATTTCACTTGTGAACATTTGTTCTTGTTTAGCCAAAAATGCAAAAGAGGGAGGGGAAGAGACATTTGGCACTTCATTTACAATATCATGAGAGGGGTGAATGAACATATCACTTTCATTTGTACTTTTCAAAGGAACAAATAATAAAATGCTACTTTTGAGTTTCTTTGATCTATATGATTTGACCTTTAAATGAGATACATCAAATAGATTTAGGACTTTTTGTGTGTCCTCAAATAATGCAATTTTTGTGAGTGTTTCTTTAGGTTGTTCATTGGCAATATTGTTGTGTTCTTCAAGGATCATGGGAGACATAGGACATGTACTTTGTTCATTACATACTAGAGGGGAGGAACAAATTAGACTAGGTTTACTTGAATCATGTAAAAAAGATATAGGGTTTTCAAAACTAGTATTATTTGGATAAGAAGGCACACTCTTGATTTTGTCAACATTTTCATTATGATATATATTAGAGGAAAATTCAACCTCCTTGCCTTTGTCAGCATTATAAATGGCAAACTCACACTTGGATGTTGACATAACTAAATAAGGTGGGGATGCAATGATTGGAATTTCAACATTAGGAATAGTATTATTTGCACGCTTGTTGGTTCTTGAAACTCTTCATCATTGGAAAGCAAAGGAGTAGAAGAATTAGGTTCAACATAGCCAAGAGGAATATCATTACATTCATATACATAAAAATAAATGTTGTTATCACTAACTTGGTTATTTTTATTTGTATTTGCATAATCAATTCTTTCAATCATAATTATAAGTAAAGGTAGGGGTTTGAGCCCATTTTTTATCTTCCATAAGATCATCATATGAAATACATTGCTCATTAGGCACATTGAACCAACTATCTAGAGGATGAGGTTTTTTTAATTGAGGGTCCCTTAGATTACCATAAAGTAGGAAGTCCATAAGGGGTTGAGCCTTTAATAAAATTTTGAAAAACACAACCATGAGGGCCAAAGAAATAAGGAGATTTAACACTCCTAAACTAAGCCTACATATTCATAAATCATATATGAGAATAAAATACATAAATATGAAATGAAATTTAAAAGAATGTGAAAACCTAATATGCAAAGTAAGTTTTTGGTTCAATAAACAGAGGTTGAGTTCACCAAATGTTTTAAGTGCTTTTGGAGTTTTACAAGATAATACCCAAACAAATAAAGTTGTTTGAAATGAATAAAAATATTAAAATTTACACTAAAAATGCAGTCAATAATATAGATTTGCCTAATTTAGCATGTGTAATAAATATGACAAGTGTTAAATAACTAAGGTATAAAGAAAGTGTATCTTATTTATTATTCTATTATGGACCAGGGTAATGGTCAGGATTCATCACAGAGTTATGTTGGAGATCTGAATTTTTTTCATTCTATGTTCTAACTATTTTTGACTTTCATATAGTTGCATCAATTTGGGATAGTAATGTCAATGCTTATGTCCATATTTGATGCTAGTGTCTAGTGAGATATTTACAAGGAGTGACGCCAAATTTGGACCAAAACTATGTTTCCCCATGTGCAATCATTTTGTGTCTTAAATTATGTTCACATGTGTGTAAAATCTAGATAATAAGGAACCGTAGTTCCTTTGCATTGTAACTCTTACAACCTAGTAATAAGGGGTTAGTAACGTGAGTTGAGATATCCCTAACAACCCTATTATTACTAAGTGTTACCTACATAGCCAATACTCCTAAGAGGGTCTCAAACTCACATGTAATTCTCCCTCCTATGCATGTGTGTGGAATTATAACAATACAACTATATGCTTTTTCTCCTAGTAACCCTTGGTAAAAGTGATGCAATAGTATATTTGACCTTTTGAATGCTTAAAATATTTAAAATAATGTCGTAGTGTAATTTGATAGCTTGAAATACACAATACTTTCTCATTATAGAGTTGTCTTATCAAATTGGAAGGTGTATTAATTATACCATAACATTTGTATATATAGGAACCTTTTGACTTTGGATTAAAACCTAGTGACACATGAAAATGTAACCATAGGATGGGAAAAGATGACTAACAAAATGGTCACAAAGAAAAATATATAGAAAGAGATAAAAAGATAAGTTTGGATAGTTGTGTTTGAGACTAGACACTAATGTCAATGCTAGTGTCCAGGACAAACACAAGTGTCTAGAGGTTAAAATATATTAAAAAAAAAAGCAAAAATGGTAGGGGTCTGTGGTATACACTGGATGAAGATAAACAAAAATAGCACACAAGCCCAAGGGGCAAGTAAATCAAGTGAAATAATATGGAATTGAAGAGGTCGATGAGAGACTATGTTATTAGATGTCTAATTATTAGTAAAAGGTATATACATATAAGAAGACTAAAAATATATGTACCTATACTAAAATGGGTATCTATAGTCATGGGAAAGATTGTTAGGAAAAATGTGGTCATAGAGGTGGTGATATAAATCATGATACCAAGGTGAGTTAGGAATAAAAATATCACATACCATCTTAGATGTTGAACGTTCATGAGCTTATTTCAAAATATGTTCAATAAGGAATTGATAATCTAGAACACGATTTATAATAGCTATCAATCAACCAATGGTTTCCATTACATCTACAGTCTTATTATTGGCCCTTAGTATTTGCTTAAATTTTATGTTCAAAGTTATACTTAAGGCTATCCACCATGATTTTGTAAGGCATACATTTGTCATCCTGTATCAAGTATAGATCTATCACCTAATTGATAATCAACTAGGAATATCCATTAACATGCAATTGCTTAATGGTTCATTATACTACTTGATGAATCCTTGCCTTGAGTGATTTGTATTCCACTATATTGTTTGTACACATGAAATCAATATGGAAATCCTTAGGAATAAGATCTACCTATAGTTTTATGAACATAATTTGGTTCTCGATCCATGAGAGATACAAGAACCATCAAAGTATAATTTCTAGTGCTAAGATTCATAAGAGGTTTCATCCAGAGTCAAGGTTGACTCATCAAGGAAACTAAGAGTGAGTGGTTTGGTATTTGATAAGGATGTTTAAAAAAGTTTATATGTAAGTATTTGCCCCTTAATTACCTTATAATGTACATATTTAATCTCAAAATCACTCAATAACATAACCCATTTATCCATACAACCAGTTAAAATTTCCTTAGAAAGTAAATATTGGAGTGGGTCCACTTTGGAAATAACAATGGTTTTATTTTAGAACATGTAATGAAGTAACTTCTAGGATGGGAATACCATTGATAAATAAGGTTTTCCAATTAGTGTATAGTTTTTTTCATAATCAACTAATGTTTTGCTTAAATAATACACTACTCTTTCTTTCCCCTGATTATCATGTTGGGCTATAAGTTCCCCCAATACATATTTTATTGCTAAAATGTAGCAGAGTAACTATTTCCCATCTGTTGGTGGGGATAAGATAAGTGGATTTTCCAAATAATCTTTCAAATGTTCAAATGCTTTTAACAATCATCATTCCATGAAAAGGTGGTGCCCTTCTTCAAAAGGTGAGTGAAATGATGACACTTGTCTACCAATTATTAAATGATTCATTGAATAGATTGAATTTTCCCCTATAAAATAAAAAGCTACTTCATATTAGATGGAGGAAACACTTATATAATAGCCTTAACCTTGGCTAGATCAACTTTAATGGCCCTATGAGAGATAATGAAACATATCAATTTATTAGAAGTGATGCTAAATAACACTTCTTAGGATTAATAACCTTGTATTAATGAAGCCTTTAAAATATCCTTCATAACACTTCTAGATGGTCTGCTTTGGTCTTGGATTTTCCCAGAATGTGATTCACACAATCTTCTATAATATCGTGCATCATGTCATGGAAGATGATAATCATTACACATTGGTATGCAACACTAGTGTTCTTGAGGCCAAATGACATCACTTGATAACAAAAAATCCCACATGGAGTGGTGAACATTGTTTTGTGTTAATATTCAAGTGTTATTTTTATTTGATTATACCCTAAGAAGCCATCCATGAGAGATAAAATCTCATACCTAGCTATGGAATCTACAATCATATCAATGTTTGGCAAAGGGAAATCATCATTTGGGCATGCTTTATTGATATATATTAAATTTATGGATATAAAAATTCCTTGTGGTTTCTTGCTAATTGGGATGTTGTTGGATATCCATTCTAAAATGTCTATGGGATGAATATATCCTAGCTCCAATAATTTTTTCAATTCCTTTTTGACTAGTATGGTAATGCAAGGATGCATTTTTATAAGATTGTGTTTGATTGGATTTGCATATGGGTGTACAACAAGGCAATGTAAAACCAAATAAGGATCCAAACTAGGCATATCTAAATAGGACTAGGAAAAAAAATGATAAATTATCAAAGGATCGTAGTAATGAGCTCACATTCCTCTTTAGTAAGGGACACAACATTTTTCATCCACTTGGGATCATCTGGTGTTCTAATGTTTATTTCTATGGTATATTCCACAAGCAATATGGAACAATCCTATAAAATAGTTGACAATGAGGTGCATTTATCTTCTTCTTCATCTTATGGCTCAATTGGCTCATCAAGCTCTCCTTTGTAGGAAAAATCTAAATAACCAAAGGATGGAAAAGGCCACACAACAAAGGGATGTGGGAAATATCAAACCAATTATTCAAATAACTTATGATTGTCTAGACTAATTCCTAACTTACATGAGGTTCTAGGACTAGAGGTACCTTAGGCTTCATTTTAAAGAGGGAAAACTTCCCCATAAAATGGTTCCTAAAACAAGTTTTCACAATGGGACTTATCTTTTTCTTTACTATTTTCCTTGTCCAAAAGCACCTCAAAGAGGTTTTCACTTTGGGACCTCAATGTTTCATTTTATTTTCTTTTTCTTTGTGACCAAGGAAGTTTAGCTACTCTCTAAAATAGGTAATAGGTCATAATGTAATAGTGAAGCCTTGTTTAGGAACACCAATTAGAAAACCATCTATGAGGCCCATGAATTTATAAATTCCCTTATGATTTTGGAAACTATCTAATATTATATGTGAATCTTGTTGGTACCAATCAATTAATAGGGGATGATTGAGGAAAAGAGGTGAATTAGAAGTGACATGAGTGATGGTACAAATGGAATTGAGATTAAATAGGTTGGTATCAACTAACTCATCATAAAATCTATAATAAGACTCTAGATTATTATTGACATCTTCATCATTAGATGGTAAATCAATATCACTTTTAATATTTGAGGGGTCACCTCCAAGTGGTTTGTATCCAATACCTCAAGTTATTTTGTGTTTGGTAGTAAATACAGGATCAATATGACCTTGTTAGTTTGCCCCTAGGCCTTTTCCTTCATAGGCTTGATTATCCATTATTTTATTTGGAATATATTAACATTTGATTTGGTAACAAGTGGTGAAGTCATCATTATAAAACCATGAATCATCATCATATTTGAGCCATTTTTGGTCTTGTGAAGTAGTCTTGACAAAAGGAATAGGTCCTTTTTGGAGAGAATCATCCTTTTTTGTGCCATTCCATTCTAACATTCTTCACTTTGGGTTAACCATATGATTTGGGTATTATAGGCAATTTAGCTATATGAAAAACATTGCCAATCTGGTATTCACTAAGGGCTTAATTTGTGATGGTAAAATGGGAGGATATTTAAGGAGGTAGTGTAGATGAAGTAGATGCAAGGGTGGTTAGATTTTCATAATTTAACTCAGAAGGTTGAATGGTTACATCTTTATCCTTTTTAAGGATATGCTTTAGGATAAGATGATAATTGTAGCTCTCATACTCTACTTCAAGATGTTTATAATATTGGTATGGCTACAAATAACCAAAAATGATAACTTCTAATATGGAATGGGTAAATTTGATGCAATGATATAAAGTAGAAGGTACTACACATACTTCATGTATCTAAGGTCTCCCAAGGAGTAAGTTATATGACGAATCTAGATTGAGAACATGATAAAGGATATCCTCGTTTAGATGCCCAACAACAATAAATAAATAAATGGTACCTTTTGATTCTCAATTCTTATTGTCATATGCTTTAATGGTAATAATGTTTGGTTGAAGATCCACTGCAACATAGCCCAAATGCTTAACTAGCCATAAAGTCACAAAATTTAGACTTGAACCATTGTTTATGAGGACACACTTGATATTATGTATGGAAATAACTACTTTTATGTAAAGTGGATTGTTATGAAGAGGACCAAAGGGATGACATGTCACTTTGGTCAAAAATAAGTTATTGGTCTAGAGCTAAGTGGATTACAAGTGCTTGGATTTTTTTTGGAGCAATGTCATTTGGGACCTTAGATTGGCTCAAAATCTCATTTAATATATTCTTATGGATGTTTGACATACATAAAAGATCTAAGATAGAAATTTGTGTCAGTGTCTTTTATAATTGTTATACAATATCATATGGCTTATCATTAGTAGAAGAAGTTAGATTGGATTTTTGAGGCAAAGGGCTTGGAATGAGATTATTGGAGGAAGAAGGTGTGAGACCTTAGATTGTAACCTTAGAACATCAAGTTGTGATTATGCAACCTCGAGTTGGAGGGGGGTTACTATAACTAGAATATGGTGAATGAGGGCCTAAAATTGTAACTCTTGGGTGATAATGATCATGAAAGCCATTTAGAACCAAAGGAGGATTAACAACATATAGGGGAGGAGGTCTTAAACTAGAAGATGGTGATCATTATGTGTTTTTGGTTGTTGGCTTAGGATTGATCTTGATAGTGGATATATGACCACTAGTAATACAACCTACAACATTATCATAGTTGCAGGGGATATTATTATAGTTGACTTGGTTAGAATGGGTGTCCTGACCTTGATTTTAATTAGTTTGTTGTTGTTATTGATTTGGTATTTGATTTTGATTTTTAGGAGGCCTATTTTGGTTTTTAATTATTGGCTTGTCACTAATTCTAATTCTAATTATTAGAGTTATGTTGTGAAAAAGGGCTTTAATAAATACCCAAATTTTGATTAGATGTTGAAGCAACATTATCCAACTTTATTTCACCATTTTTTAGCGAAAATTGAATAAAGTGATTAATATACACACATTTATAAGTATAATGACCCTTAAGCCGATGATAATCATAAAAATCATGTTCCCTATACTAGTTAGGTTTAGGTTGGCCTTTTAGAAATGGTTTTAGAACTGGCCAAATAATCATGTTAACTATACCCAACTTTTAGAACACTACCTTGATAGGTTCACCAAGATCACTAAATACTCTATTTTGGTATTGACCTCTTCTTAGAAGTGGTATTTACAAATTACGTGATTGAGTATTTGGAGTTGCTTGGGCAGGTAGTGAGTGTACCATTTACACATATCTAGACTTTGTCACCCTATCCCCTATAATATTTTTATTCTTATTGAATGATTTAGGTTTTCATATGTGTTTGTTTGAGATTACATAGGAGTTGCATTTAAACTTTGTTCTAAATTTGGTTTTGGGAATAAATTTTGATTAGTCCTTTATCAATGAGGGCTTACTCAATTTATAGTCATTTGTCAATAATCTCTTCAAATGTATTTTCACAATGAAGCTTGCGATTATAGGCTATGTCCAATTACAATTTGGTTGTAAAGGTTGAAACCAATTGTTTATTAAGGAGATTGGTCAGAATCAGCTAGCCAATGCTCACCACTATTTCAAATAACTAGAAAAAATCTCTCCTCCTCTTTGTTTGGCATGACACAAGTCAACCATAGGTACCTCATGTTCTACATTATGAGAAAAGTGTTCACAAAATTTTAAGATAGGTCATCAAAATTATCAACATAATTCTTGGGAAGATAGAGAAAACACTCTTAAGCTTTCTCAACCGAACTGTGGGGAAATAATTGAATCAAATACACACTATTATATGCCACCTCTTAGAAAGCAATACAAAAATATTTTAAATGCTATTTTGGATCACCCTTTCCCTTGTACTTGTTGAATTCAAGCATCTCAAAATGATGTGGAAAAAGTATTTGGATATAGCTTGTATAAAATAGATAATAACATATGTCATCTGAAGGATCAGCTCTCTTTCGAGTTGTTTCCAAACTCAAAAATGTTAAAAAGAAAGTTAAGAAATGGAACAAGGACTGTTTTGGAAATATTTTCGTGGAAAAGAAGATCATCAAGGAGAATATTAGTAGAATACAGGAAAAAATTCAGAAAAATGGATATACTGTGGAATCCCAAAGAGAAGAAAGCGAACATTTGGCACAGTATCAAGACATAATAACTAAGGAGGAAATTTATTGGAGACAAAGATCAAGGGTGCAATGGTTGAAAGATGGAGATAAAAATACAAAGTTCTTCCACCTCTCTACCTTGAAACATAGAGCGAAAACACATATTCATCATTTGAAAAAAGGAGCTCAAAAGATAACAGAGGATAAGGAAATTAAGGAGGAAATGATTTCATTTTTCTCTTCCCTGATGAAGGCTGATAGAAACATTGACTTGAAAAGCCAGGATGATATTCTCCGAGTGATTCCCCCATTGATCACAAAGGAGCAGAATAATATGTTATGTTCTATACCTAAGGAGGAGGAAATTTTTAAAGCTGTAAGATCTCTTGGAGGAGAAAAAGCTCCGGGACCAGATGGTTTCCCCATGTTCTTTTTTCAAAAGTTCTAGAAATTTATAGGAGAGGATGTTAGTAACGCGGTGAAGGAGTTTTTTGGAGCTAAACAGATGCTGAAGGAAATAAATGCCACTTTTCTTTGCCTTATCCCAAAGAAAGCAGGTGCGGATAGTCCTGATCAGTTCAAGCCGATTAGTCTATGCAACTCCCTCTATAAAATCATTTCCAAAGTATGAACGACCAGACTAATCCTTGTGATCCCCTCAATCATTGATGAGTAGCAAAATGGTTTCATTCCTGGTAGACAAATCCTCAATTCAGTTATAATGGTGCATGAGAATATTCATTCACTTCTCAAATCCAACACTGAGGGGTTCTTGATGAAAGTGGATATAGCTAAAGCATACGACAGAGTGGATTGGCTTTTCCTTTCTAAAAGCCTTATTGCCTTTGGATTTGGAAAAAGAGTAGTTGATATAATCAAACAACTGATAGCAACAACTTCTATAGCTGTGTTGGTTAATGGGACCTCGTCTCATTTTTTCAAACCGTCTAGGGGATTAAGACAAGGGGACCCTATATCCCCTGTTCTGTTTATTATCATGGCAGATATTATGGGTCGCTACCTTGGGGACTTGGTTCAAAGAAGACAGTACAAAGGTCTGAGACCCTCTTCGCATCATCTTATTTGCTCTCATGGTCAATTTGTGGATGATACTATTTTCATGGGTCAGTCTGAAGTCACTGAAGCAAGATTCTTAAGGAAGCCATTAATCTGTATACCTCTGCTTCTGGACAACTGATAAACTGGAATAAAAGTGCAGTTTTCTTTACTAACACTCCTGTTTATAGACAGAACAAAATTGCTAGAATTCTTGATTGTTCTATAGGCTCTTTTCCCTCCATATACCTTGGTCTCCCTTTTGGATTGAAAGCCCCCGAAGCTTTTTGGGAAGGTCTTATCAATAAATTCAGCAAGAAGTTAGCAGGATGGAAAGGCTATCTTCTTAGTCAAGGAGGAAAGTTAACTCTCCTCAAAGCAAGTCTTCAAAGTATACCACGTATGCGTTGAGCCTCTTCAAAATCCCCTCCAAATTTGCTGAGGCAATTGAAAAAATCCAAAGAAACTTTCTTTGGTCTGGATCTGAAGAGAAAAGGAGAATGCCACTTATTGCATGGGATAACATCTGCAAACCGATTAAGGATGGTGGACTTGGCATAAGGAAAATAAGAAGTATGAACACTGCCCTTCTAGCTAAACAGGGGTGGAGGGTTTTTCAGGAAAATAATGAATGGAGTAAAATATGGATGCATAAGTATTTATTTAAGGCACAGTCAATCCATGATTTCTTTTCCACTCTAGATATTTCTCATCTGTTTGCTATTTGGGGGGCAGTCCAGGGAACAAAACATGTTCTTGAAGAAGGAAGTGCATGGAAAGTTGGTAATGGTAAAAAGGTGAAATTTTGGGAAGATATCTGGGTAAGAGATAAACCTTTACTGGAAGAAATCCTAGATAAAGATGTTATAGAAAGATGTAAACAAAGAGTGGGCACTATGGTTAATCATTATTGGCAGAACAACACTTGGGTAAACCTCACTGACTATGATCAAGACCTCAAGGATATTCAATTATCCTTAAATGCTATATCCCTAAATCCTAACCAAGAAGATAAAATTGTTTGGTATTAGGAGCCAAGTGGACAGTTTAAAGTCTCTTCCCTCTTCATCTCTAAGGGAAACGGCAGAAAACCGATTTGGACTAGAGCCTGGATCAAGGGGCTCATTCCTAAAATCAAGTTCTTTTGCTGGACCCTCCTCCAAAACAAAATTTTGACTCTGGATAATTTACAGAAACGTGGAATCAATATTGTTAACAGGTGTATTCTGTGTAAGAGAGACCTTGAAGATAGAGATCATCTGTTTGTGAATTGTTCCTTCACTCAGCTTGTTTGGAAGGAGGTTCTCAATATGTGGGGTATTACTTGGGTTCATCAAAAAAATGTTGAACTTTCTCTTAAAAGCTGGTATTGCCCTTCAAAGAATCCTGAAGTTATCTTCTTATGGAAAATTACTCTTCCCCATATCTGGTGGGGAATATGGAAGGAAAGAAATAACCGAATATTCAGAAACAAAGAGCTCCCTGGATGGGTGGTTGGCCAGAACATCATTAGAGCTCTAAAGGAAAATTTTTCTTCTCAAAAAAATCCAAGCTCTAACCTAAATGTGGATAATCCCCTGAGGAAGGACATTACTCTCGGTAAACATGATAACCCCAGATCAGATGTGACTTGGATTAGTCCGCCTCAAGAATGGATTAAAGGTAATTTTGATGGTGCGGCAAAAGGGAACCCAGGTAATGCTGGTTGCGGTGGTGTTTTGAGAAACCATGTGGGAATGGTTATTGATGCTATTGCAATTCCCATAGGTATATCAAACTGCCATATTGCCGAAGCTACAGCTGCTCTTCAGACCCTTAAATTAGCTATGGATTCGGGATATTCTAAATTGTGGCTCAAAGGGGACTCTTTGAATGTTATTAATATCCTTAATAACAAGAATTCAGTGTCTTGGACCATAGAGGACAAGGTTAAGGAGATGAAAACCCTTATGAAGAAATTTAAAGAAATAAAAATCACCCATACCTACCGTGAAGCCAATGGTGTCGTAGATTGGCTTGCAAATTGTGCCGTCCGGGAGGGGCATATAGTGAGGTGGGATGAAACCTTAGAAAGGAACGTGGACTTAAAGGCGATCATTCTTCTTGATGCCACACATGCGAATGAAGGAAGGATTGGAGCGTATCAAAATCTTAATGAGTAGGAGGAGTGGCAGCATGGGGAAAGAAACCCAATTATCTAAAAGCAAGGCTCTCAAGAGGGAGAAGCGGATCCTGAAAAGCCATAAACAAATTCGACATCCAAATCAATTTGACAGTAGCAGGAGCCAGGGTAACATCCACAGTAAACGGGATTCTAAGAAAATGAGTATGGCGCGGGAAAGGAAGGGTGAACCCCGTAAACAGGAACCCAAGAGTTGTGCAGCATGGAGAGAGAAACACCAAGTATGGAGAATCTTGCAGAAAGGAAATGTCACGAATTACATGGAAAGGCTTCACGGTTCTAAACCACACATCACGATGGCCTTCTTTAAAAATTGGTCTGACGACAGGGTCACCCTACATGGCATAACTGTTAATTTAACTGAGGATTTTCTTGCTGAGATTACAGGGTTGTCTATGGAAGGAATCAAATTTTCAAAGCAAACCAGCATATCAAATGAAGCATTCTGCAAATTCCCCAAAATGGATGAGGAGGAGCAGAAAATGGTAAAAAATGGGGATTTTTATGAGTTAGACCAGATAAAAGGGATTTGGAGGGACGTCCTAAGCTGTATCAGGGAATATTTCATCCTGGATGGTAGAAGTAAACGAGTGCATAAGTTCCACTTCATCTTCCTCAACCACTTCAGGCATAAGGTAAGAATATCTTTTCCTTTCTACCTTTGCTACTCCCTGATTCAAAGCCTTTATGCTCATAAGAAGAAAGACTTGCGCCCCATTCTTCACGAAGGCCTTATTCTGCTCATTGAAGGCTTTTGCAAGAACAGGGCACTGGTAAAGAATCCCAAACAGGGGAAAAACAAGTTGACAGGGAATAAAAAGGATGTAAATGAAAGCAGAAGAGGAAAAATTAAGACCCCTAACACCAACACACAGAATGCAGTAGGAGAAAGGGGTCGGGAGAGAATTGGAGAACCCGTGGAGGAAAAATGGGTGGAAGAAGATGGAACAGAGAGTTGGGAAACCAACTCTAGTAATGATGAAGAAGGACCTGAGGATATGGAAAAAGATAAAGTCAATACTGAGGAGGACTCTGTTACCAAAATAGAAGAGAAGGAGGAAGACCAGAAAGATGAGGAGGATGACACTGTCCAGGAAGATTCTGGTGAGGACCCAATGTCAAAAAATGAAAAGGAAATCCCAGTCCAGGAAAATATTCAAAACATGGAGATGGAAATTGAAGAAGGATTCAACGAGCGGGAATTAAAGAGCCAAGAAGACTTCTTTGAAGAAGCTAGAAATAGCCCAAATGAAAACGCTGAGGACTGGAAAGGGAAGAAACAGAATGAGGAAATACACACTCCTTTGATTTGGGTTAATAGTAAAGCTGAGTGTTCTTCCCAATTAGATGCCTGGTTGTGTAGGGAGATCATTGATCTAAAGAAAAAAGTGGAAACATTGGAAGAATCTATGAAAGCTGCTTGGAACAAAGTAAATGACATGGAAAATCAGTTAAGCCAGATCCCTGTGAAGCTTAAAGTTTATGAAAACAACCTCCGGGAGCTTATAAAGGATAATAGAAAGAAAATGGATGAAGTAACATCCAACTTTTGTGCAGCTGCTATTAGTATTGGGAAACGTGCCAATAAGGAGACGAAAGTTATAGAGGGCCCCTGCAAGAGGACAAGGCAAAGTTCCAGAAAGAAAGACACACAAAAAGGAGACTTGCTGGAGGCTGCCACCCAGGAAATTGCTTTGAAAGAAAAAGAAGCCATGAAGTTGATTCTGGAACTGGATGAATAATCCGGTCCTTTTTTCGGTTAAGAAACTGGTACTGATCTCTGGTTTTTTTTGCTAGTTTTTAGTTTGTTGTTCTTTCTGACTTTTGTTTTTTGGGTCTTGTTCAGTTGTATCTCAATAGTTTCAGGACCATTCTTCTTCTATTTTTACTACCTCTATGTAGTGTTTTTAAGGCGTTGCCTGTGGGCTTAGATTGCTCTTTTTTTTTTTTTTTGATCTTTGTTAAAGGGTTTCGGGGCCCCTTCAAAACCTGCTTTTACCTCTAATCTAAAACATATGTCATCTATTTTAAACTTACCCTGATTTCTTGACTAGATGGAAGAAATTGCATCTTTCACCTCTTGAAAGTCTTGAAAAGTGGGGATGGATTGAGAGGGAATGGGTACATGTTGCTAGGTATTCAAAGGTGAAGTACCCTAGCCTGAATAAAGTGGTGGTATGGGGTATTGGGGAATATTTAACCTATTTTTTATACTAAGAATGTTCACCATTTGATTGGGGTTATATTGTTGATAGGGAACTTGTTGCTTATAAGGCACTTATTGTTGAGTGTGATGGTGATTTGGAGGGAACCTTGGTTTGAATAGAGGAATTTTTTGTTGGGGATTGAAAAAAAATAATTGGGCATGGAAGGGAACTTGTTGTTGATTAACAAGATTTTTTCAAGTGAAAGGGACTTGTTTCTAGTTAGGTGGTACACGTTGATGGTTTGAAGAGACATATTACTGATTATAAGTGGTATGTGGTTGACTAATAATAATATGTTGTTGATTAGATAATGTCTATTGGGGATTAGTTGCCTCTTGTTGTGGTAAAGGATTGGTCACCACTTACTAAGTGGAGGATTGGTCACTACTTGTTGAGGTGGAGGATTTGTCACCACTCGTTGAAGTGGAGGATTGGTTAGAGATTGTTGCATATTAGAAGGAAGGGCTAGTTTTGGTGGGATATTTATGACATACTATTATGGATTAGGCACGTTCACAACCTATTATTGGAAAGTATTCAAAATTCTAGAAGAAAGGATTTATTGGGAAGTTATAAGGATGTTTTGTTGAGTTTTTGATGGTACTTAATGTGGGTTGAAATACACTAGTTGATAGTTATCAACCACATGTTGGGAAGAATCCATAGGAGGATTTGGGTTGGGATTGGCCACTGGACCATTGTTAGATATAAGAGTGTTAAAAAAATTAAAGACTAATGTGTTACTATCAAATTGATTGATATTGGGTGTAAAATGGCCTGGTAAACTTGGTTGTAGTTTAGTTGTTAGATTTAGTTCTATAAGTGGTAGTTTTTAAATATTAAGAGAAATTAAGGAGTTAGCTAAAGTGGCTAGGACCTAACTAGCCTATTTTATTTGAGAGGAAATGAATTTGATTTGTGAAGGTTGGTCAATAAGTTGACATCTTCCTTTTCTATATGTTACGAGGGTTTAGTTAGAGGCTAGTATAAGAGTCTTACTTTGGATAGAAGTAGCCTAATTATCTAGATATAGAAGGGGTGTCTCTTTTAGGATCTCTAACCAAATAGTGTAAATTCTCTACTAGAAATCCAGCTATAAATCTAGCTCCAATCTCTAACAATCTCATAAGGTTTTCATCTTTGTTATCTAAAAGGTGTCATGTAAATTGGTCTTGTTCATATTCTATCATTAGGGAGATATTATTGATATTGTCTAGGCTCGACATTAGATGGCAAGTTTATGAGGTATTGTTGATTTTGTCCTTGGTTGATACTAGATGCTATATTTGTGAGGTATTATTGATTTACCTCTTTTTTGACACACTATTCATATCCATATGGATTGTAAATTACATCCTCATCAAAAGAGGGGTTATAAATAGTTATGTTACGTGTATACTTTGACATGTTTTGATTTATGATCTTCAACTTGGAATAATTTTGGATGCTTTAAATTTATTTGGATTTGTAATGTGGTTTTGATCAAAATAGAACAAAATGTTTTAAGTAACCTACTTTGGTTGCATCAAGGTGAATATTAAATTAGAATGCATCAATCATAGGGTGTTAATGTAAAAAGTTAAGTGAATAAGGGTTTATGAATCAAACACGTTTTCAAAAGTTCTCACAATTATAAATATATCAAATACTTTTAGATATTTGTGTCTCACAAAGGAATCAAGTGCTCAATGTTTTGATTTTAAAAGTGTTTGAACTTTGGTATAATTTTGAATGTTTGATCTTCGACTTTAGACTATAATTGGACTTTGGTATTGGAAACTTGACTCGTGAATGCAATTTTTTTTGATCACTTATGAATATTTGAACTTAGAATGATTGTCATAGGCTACTTGATTTAATCATAAAATTTGAATTAGACTTTGAACAATCTTGCTTTGGGATGTTGTAACTTTGGATCAAAGTGGGCTCTACACAATGTTGAATCTAAATTGAACTAGGTCTTAACTTTCTAAAAACTATAATTTGTATTTAAATTCAAAAAGAGTTGAAATTTGACCTTGAATATGGTTGAAGAAGACTGATTTTGTTTATCTTTTACCTGGGTTGACCTTTAACCTTGGTTTGATTTAACATTTGACTTCAGAATTGGAACTAGATTCAAAATTAAAATTAGGGTTGAAACAAAATGGACATCATAAAAATAATGGTTTGGAAAAGAATTTAGACTTTGGTCTGGAATTGGTTTGAATAAAAAATTAGAATTTGCTTGGAACTAGAACTTGGTTCAAATTAGACAAATATAACATCATGGTTTAAACAAGATGGGCATGTATTTGAACAAAGTTTGACATGACATCTAGAAGGGGTGATTTTTGATTTAGAATACAAATAGAGTAACACTTTATTGTGTAGGTGTGTATGGAATATGTTTTGGACTTTGTTTAGTTTTAACTTGGCTTTAAATACACAATGATTTTTGACATAACATCTAAACAATCATCTGAGTACATGGTCCTATCCTAGTGGTAGATTGGGAGTGCATAACAATCACTAAGCCTTAAATATACTCACTTTGAGAGGAGAAATTTAAGGATTAATTTTAATAAAATTATTAAATGTAGGTGAAAGATACAACCTCTCTCAAAGTTCATATGTGTGAGGCAATATTTAGAGGCTATTACATTTGCACCCTTGCATCCGTGAAGGTTTTGTAGTCAATAGGTCTTAATCTAAATTTTTTGTTGGATTTATAGATGGTCCCAAGATGGGTATAAAATCTATTGAATATGAGATCCAGGTGCCACATTATTCATAAGGGGATACATCCCCTAACAAAGGGGTCCTTGATTATTTGATGGTGATGTTTAATGGATTAGCATTAGGAGTTAACCCATTACTTTCATGAAACCCTTTATGAGGAATTTCATTAGGCCCTAACAACACCTGACAATAATTTATATCCCTTGTTAGATATACAGGGTTGGTATGAATGTTAAGATATCAATCCCCAATCACTATGACCTAAAAACCTATGATGCAAAACTTGAAAATCTTTGGTTGAAATATAATTTAGAAATAAGAACAACATAATTCAAATAATGCTATCTCTGAAAAGCGATGTTTTATTGATCAAAATTGTAGACCCAAACATATGCCTATCTCTGAGAAGAGATGTCTAATTTCCCATTTTTGGTTACATATTAATTTATACATGTTTTTAAGGTGTGAGGAGGATGTGGAAGGTCACCAATCTCGAGGGAGATTAAGTGGTTTGACTTCCATGATTTAAAATAATACAAAATTTGAGGAATTACTATTTTTAGACTGCACTACTAAAATTTAAATTTAGGGAACTTACATTGGGGTTATAGGGGTAAAAATTCATTGATAAAATCTCAATTACATCTTACAATGTTATCCTCATTATTATCTTTCCAACGGTTCAAACGGTGAGTCAATTGGAGCTACGATGTAAAAGTTATGGCTCCCAGAAGTTTCGCCATTAATTAGGGTGGACCCATCACCCGAATTGTCATCTGAATTGTTTCCTGGATCAACCTATGAGAAGGAAATGACACCCTAATCACATATTTAATATAAAAATGGGAAGGTATCACCATTTATGATTCATAGGAATCCCATTAACAACAAGTGAAGAACATACTTTGGTAAATCTTATGGAATCAAGATAAATGGTTAATTTCACATTTTTAGGTAAACCAAACAAGGGAAAGCATACACATGAAGGAACCACACAAACACACACAATGTAATAATCAAGAAAAAATAAATGATATAGTTGTGTCAAATGAAATAACAAGGAAATGAATAAGTTTTTAAAACCCAAATTTGAAGTGTTGGTTTATTTTAGGCCTAAATTAAAATGTTTGAAAAGAAGGAAAGTGCTTTGTTTTGAGTTATAAATCCAATTATTTGGCCAAGGACCTGAAAGAAATGGGTTATAATTTTTAAAGTGGTCTTGAGCTAGCATAGGAAGTTGTCAAGCTACTTGTCTTAAACTTAGTTTTGTAACACAAGGTGTTTTCATCATTTTCTATAAAATAGGCAAAAACATAGGCTTTTTATGTTTCCACTAATTAGCAAGGCATTTATACCATTTAGGGGATTTTTGTCAATTTTAATAATGTTTTCATCAAAAATAAAAAAAGCATAAAATTTTATGACATAACATTTCTACCGATTTGGTTGCAATTGCCAAGTTTAGGAATGTTTCCGCAATTTCCCATAGTGTTTTTGTCATTTAACAACACATTTTTGCTAATTATAATTGCTTGTAAAAACATAGGAAAATAGGAAACAAAGAATTTCTACCTTTTATTGGGATGAAACCATTAAAATGCAGGGATGTTTTTGTTATTCTCACATGGAACAAACTTTTGCAAAAAATTGAGGAAAATAAGGTGAATTAAGCTAATTACTAGGTTAATTATTATAATTAGAAGAATGAAGGACTAGAAGAGTTCATGGGGTTTATAGAGTTCTATCAGGTGTGTCATTATGTATAATAGGAATATAAAGAAGGTTAGATCATTTTTAGTGAATGCAAATCAAAATAATTGAAAAACCATAAAATTCTCAGCATATCCACTAAGTTTGAGCAAGAACTAAACAAACGATGAATCAAATAAAATAAATAACACAAATGTTTCTACCTTGATTAGAATACTTCCTTTACTTATCAGTCCAAAGAGGTATATGCTTAGTTTATAGGACCAAAGGTCTTTGGAAATGTTGAATACGCATGTGGGCAACATATCCCCTTGTTTACACTTGGTTTGGATTGAGACGTGGCATGAAAGTGGTGAAGTTCCTTATGTTTTTTGGAAGAGTAAGTTTAAATCAAAGAAGCTTGTCTATAATTAAGGTGGAACCTTTGATTTATATGTTGGTTGAATCAATGAGAGCCATCCATCTTGATCTTCAAATGGATGGCTAGAAATGAATCCTTATCCTTATCAATGATGGAGGTTGGAAATGTAAGAGGGTCCATTTAAAAAATTTTGGAGTATGGAAGAGGTTTGGATAAAAGTGCAATCATGACCCATTTTGGATTGTGTAAGAGGGTGTAAGAAAGAGGAGTGTGTAAGAGGGTGTAAAAGAGTGTAATAACTTACTTCCACTTCTCTCCTTTCCCATTGACTTTCCTTCTGATGTCACCCAAATGAGGTAATATTACAATTTTGATTTTAGGAAATAGAAGTTTCCAAAAGAGCCATGGAATTTTGCATTAGAGGGATGATTAATCTAATTAATCAAGTGATTGATTGAAAATTAGAATAATTGTGCATTTGTGATGTCATTTGTACAATTAAATGTTCATTTAATTACCTCAGAATAACACTTGCAAAGGGTTAGGTTCATTTTGGGTGCATTTGATAAAATCATTATGACGTTATGGTGCATTGTCCTAATTAGGAACATGTTGTTATGAATTTAGATTAGATTTGTAGTTATGTGGGTAAATTGGATCAATTGATGAATTCTAGTTAAATTTACTTGTGGTTGTACAGAGTCATTTCAAATGTAGTTTAGACATGGAAGTGATGAAAATTAAGTATTTCCACTATGGATGCTTCTAAAGAGGTTTAAGTGGATCCTCGAGCCCATTCTCCACATATATTTATTTGGGACAATGATTTTGGTTACTACACATATTGTGACTACTTTTTCGATACTTAAGTGATTCATCAAACTACTATAGTCTAGGATATCACATTATAGATGAGACAATCAGTCAATTAAACTAGCCCATATTTTTTGCTTCATTGATTATCATTATTGTAATAGAGTTATCTTATTGTGTATTTTTTATTTATTCTATATGTAGTATATTTCATGTGCCTTCCTCCCTTGAATTGGTTTAATTCCTTTTATTTTCTTCTAGATTTGACAATTTGGCACTTGCCTTCTATTTTACCTTGAAATTATTCTAGCCATTTCATGTCATTGCTTGCTATGTTGCATTGGCTTTTTCCCTTTGATTTTTAATCCCATTCAAAATACCTGTGCAAATTTCTTAACGATGACAACATATATATATATATATCAAGACCTTATGTTCTAGTATGTATTGAGTTATGAGGGAATTTGTAGGTTGTTTTAAATCTTTCTCTTATTCTTTTTAATTTTTTATGCCATTGGTCTGCCTATTTTCAATTATTTTTGGATTATGCCATTTAGATTGTATTTTTGTTTTGATTGATTTTCACTTACTTCTTCTTGTGTGTGCCCCTTGGACTTCTTATTTCACTATATTCTTCTAGCAAATTATACAAATGCCAAAACATTATAAAATGCAAAAATAAAAAAATTACTTTATAGATGGATACATATCATGCATATGCTATAGGTTTTTCATGTGCATGATTTACACACTATTTAACCTTATTTTTTATTAATGTGATATAATAAGATATAAATAATAAAATTAATTCATATTATCTAATGTATCACAATAAACATGAATATAAATGTAAATGTTAGAATTTGATTTGATAATTACACTTATTTTTTATGGAAAACACTAAGAGGATTAAGATACTTATCATTTTATTATACTACACAAGTCTAAGACTGAATGCAAAAATTAGGAAAGGTGGGAAACTAGAATATGAGTCACTTAGATCAGGATCTAAGTCTCATGATACACTTGGACAAGTTTGTCAACCTATGTATGGCATCGACTGTGCTATGTTATGAATCTGACAGTAATGTCAGAGTTTGAAGTAACCTCTTAAAAATCACCTAATTTTTTTTAAAATTATTTTTTTACAAGAATTCAACACAATAATGTGCTTTATTATCATGACATAATATAATAATTCTTTATATTACATGTTTATCATCACTAATGTCCTATGCAAGTTGTGCCGCAAGCCAAATATCATTTTTTGTATTTCAATAAGTCCTTTAGTTTCTAAGTTTTATCACATGGTGCTTTAACTTCAGCCAAGTCCTTGATTGTTCAAGTATATTGATAAACTTATTGATTTATGTATATTAACATCCACATAATTAATGCATCATGTTTGTTCCTATAGTATTGTATTATTAGAACATAGTATAATACCCTCACACTTTTATTGTGTTCTTAAAAATTTGGTATATCTAATATTTTAGTAACTAGCTAAGTTTTAGGGATTTTATCCCATTTATGATGGTTTGAATGATTGTATAATTGTATTATAAGTGTAAGTTCTTAATTAGGTTTACTCCAAACAACATTTTCATGCTTTATTGATTCCTCTAAAGAAAATATTAAACCATAATGCATATCCTTTATTCATCTATTAATGTCTTAATCAAACAATGTTAAATTGATTCACATAATTAATCTCTGCCAACTTGTCTATTTATTTACACACTTTGCTACAAATACTATTACAAGTAGCTTTATGTTTCTAACTAGGTATTAATCCCAAAATCTCTTAAATTAAATACTTAGTTTTTCCATGAATAAATACTAATTGAATGCTTACTACATTTTGAAATTGCTCTACACAATAAATCAAATTTAATATTATGTATCACATCTGAGAAAGATGGATATAGTTTCGTTTAAGGTATATGCACATGGTTATAACATAGTCTTCAAGAATTTTATTAAACCTATTTAACTTAGCTTAGCTGGATTCTCATATTTATGATTTGAACCATGTACCACTTAAGCATAATTCACAATGAATGCATTTTTTTATGTACAATCTCCAATAGTTTACTTTTGATATTCTAATGGTCATATATGTATGTCATAAACAACTTCAAACTTATTTATAATTTGTTTGCAATAAAAAACCATTAATTTATTTATTGTTCTGAACATGAAATGAAGATTAAGACAATGTAATTAGAATACTAAGATCATGTTAGATGAATTATATAAAATGCATTAAGAATTAACATATCTACTTACAACCTTGTACACAAATACAAATACATTAATGAACTATGATCATGATTCCAATTTGTATTAGAGCATAGAAAAATGATTACATAATCATGAAATAAATCTAACTTGTTTCTTATTCAAACAATAAAGAACATAATTTTCCCAGCATAACTAACTTAAATCATCAATATGGACATTTCAGAAATGTAATACTTGGAGTGATGGGCTTCTAATACTAATCACCAAAACATGGTGTAGGTGTAATGGTTCTGTAATAACACAATCACCATTATTTATTAAAAATGTAATTTAGTATGATAAATTATTTGGAAAGACAAATCAAACCACAATTTCCAAATAGGGTATGGATTAATCAAAACTAAATTCAACCTCTCTTTTCCAATTACCATGCCTTCATCATAGTAAATAGAGTATGCTTCAAATAATATGTTCATATAAAAAACAAACTTAACATTTTAAATTATTGATAAGTAGAAAAAGCTTGCATACTAATGTGATTCCTTGAAAATTATATTTCATGAGTGCTTATGTGTACACATAGTGAATATATGATGAAACTAGATATAACATTTCATAAACAATCTAATATGTATCTTCTCAAGTCCACTATAATGTTATTACAAATATTCAACATCAATGCATTTGAAATTGGATATAAAATTGATGTAAAATAACTCCTTGGTACATAATTGATATGAATCTTGAGCAGAGAATTAAAATATTCTTGCAGATCCTTAACATCTAACCAATTCCCATACTGGGCAAGATAAGCCCATCCATCAATACATAAGTCTTAGTCCTACCCACCTGACCATTTACTTGAGTGTGGGAAACACTTTGAAACAAATAACATAATGAGGATAAGAGAGAGAGATAGACTATAATATTTATCTAAATTTACTAGAACTTTCAATATGTATATAAGTGAGTATTACTTATTTTTAACCACCTGGGTTAAAATCAATTATTCCCACTTTAACTTTAGTTGAGTTTCAAATAAAAATTTAACTTGGTTGTTTATAACCTACATTATTCTTTTCCATGCAAGGTCTTGATAATAAATACGTATTGTGGGTTGTATACAAATTAATATTATTTAACTCCTTACCAACATATATGTACCTTTGAGAGTTCATATCTTTGTGTAGTGGCTTGTAGTTTGTGTCAATTAGGTCTTAGATGAAAGTTATTTGCAACCTTTCCTTATTCTTCTTATTCTTATTATAACCTTAAATATTTTTATCTAACATCTTAATATTTACTTCCTCACCTAACTAGACTTACATTTTCTTCTACCCTAGTTCTTATAGTGAACTGAAGAGTTATGGATTAGGTTGTATACAAGCTCCAACATACCCTTGTTATTTAAGATGTTGGATTTTAGGGTTTACCCTAAAACTCCTTGTAACTATGATTTATATCTTATTCTAATACAAGATTGATTTCAATATCATTAGTTGTGGTGTCATGCTATCACTTGGGGATATAATGTAACCCTACAATAGGCCAATAGGTTTAATTTCTATTCTTAGCTAGAGCATTGGCTTGCTTGAGGTTAATACCTTTCGCAAAATATTATGTCAAATTCTAATACCCCTTTAAGTTTCTTGAGTTATATTCATATAATAATTAGGTTTTACCCTAATGTTTATTGTTGGACTCATAGACTCAGTCACTAGGTACACTGATAATATTTATGAGGTTTTAATACCTATAAACAATGTAATGCCCAAAATTAGATTACCTCATATAAGTAAAATACCAGTGTATGATATGTATAAAACACTTTATTTACACCATGAAAACCTAGGCATAACAAATCCTTATAAATAGAGACAAAATGAAATCTTATTCTCGGTTTAAAATAAAAACACATTTCTCTTTATAACAATTAATAAAACCTTAGTTTAGTCAAAGTCTCTTGCTACTTCTTAGGCTTTAGCTTTCAAGGTTGGATATCTCATATTCTCCCTAAACCCTCTTTATTCTTCTCTTCTAATCCTTGCATTGTGCACTTTTCATTCATCCAACCCCTCTCATTTTTTTATTCTTACTTTATGTGCATGAATATGTAAGATATATGAAAACCTTCAATGGCATTCACAAAGAACCACCAGTATCAATAGTAATGGATAAACATCTATAGTTTGTGTGTAGTTAAAATTGCTTATAAATTCCCTCTACAAGAGCTAACTAATTCAAATGCAATAATGGGTTTCTGCATGGATTCATAAGGATGATTTCATAGTATTTAACTCTTGTTCTCATATTTTTATTTTGATCTGGTCATTTAAACTATAACTTGTCTACCATTTTTTACAATGATGGATTATCTAAAATAAAAAATTTAACTCTTTGTTTACCTCCTTAACCCCCATGGGTTAGAACATTGAAATGACTCAAGGTTTGGGTTTGGGTTAGGGTGGTTTCCTACCCATCCATTTTAACCATTTGTTTACTATTAAAATGGTGTCAAGACTTTGTGGTATGGCTTATTATGCCTCACTTCCCTTTTCTTATGCTTTAACCACCTTGGGTGGTCTTATTATTTTTCATATTTGTTTAGTACATGACTTTAAGGTCCAAAATTTACTATTGATATCATGATATGCCAACAATATGACCTTATAAAGGGTATAAATTTAATATGACACTTACTTCATGGCCCTGGTCACCGAATGGATTAGTTAGACATGTTCCAAACTCAAGTAGTGTAAGGTGGTGTTGACCATTTACTTAGGTTTAATTATAACATGACCTTTATCTATATTTTAGATATGCCTCAAAACTCAAATTTAAGATGTTATAATATAAAATTTACCTTATCTATATGTTTTTGTATATTTGACAATGTTGCAATGTCAACATTACTATAATACAGTCTCTTGGTCATGATACAACAATGATGTCAATTTGTGACTAATTGCTCAAGTATAATTATTATGTAAGTTAAGGATAACTAAGTGACTCAAACATATTTATGAAATTATTATCATCAATGGTTTATTAGTGTTCATATTCTATCTCTTATCTTATTTACCTTACCTTTTCCATTGTGTTTTCTCACAGCTAAACTTAGCTTCTGGTGGCCAATCCAGACACCTGCATAATAGCCATAGAACATCAATAGTACATGGTCTGATAATGATAAATGTAAAAATAGTTGTATATTAATAACTAATGAAGAAATAATAGTTGCTAAAGATTCCTTGTTACATGAAAACAATAACAATAATAACAATACATAACTATAAAATATTGAATTGACTACAAATTTAACTACTCAACATACATTCACAATCAAATTAATACTAAACAAAACACATGAAAATCATCAAATAATGTACTCAATACAATATTTGTGCCTCTTCACACTTATTACATCTTAAAAATAAATTCTTTTAATGGGGATATAATTTCCCCTATTTAACTTGGCAATGCCATTATGCCCATTATCAAAATAGGTGAGGATAACTGCATAATTTTTCATCTTCCCATGTAACATTCTACTCACTTAATTATCCCATTGGACCAAAATTTACTACAATTATTTTATTCAAAACATGAGGATACTTGAGCTAACATCTAAAACTATTCCATGTGGATAGTCACCTCATCCTCCACCTGTAAGTTTTACTAGTTCAAAACATGTGAAATATCAAGACCATATTTTCTAAGTATAAATACATGAAACACATTGTGTATTTTGGATAGAGAAGGTGGATGCACCAAATTATATGCAATGAGGATAATATTTTAAAGAATATAAAAGGGTATAAAATTTTTTGGAGCTAGTTTGGAATCTTTTACAAAGTTAATGGAGATCTTTTGATGGCGTGCCTTTAGAAATGCTTTGTCTCTGACCTAAAATTCTCTTGGAGACCTCTACAAATATGCACAAATTTTATATCTATTGGATGATCCTTGAGATTTTATCTAATAATAATGATTTTTGAGTCATATTCTTGGAGTAATTATGGTCTTGTAAGCCTTCTAATTATGTTCTCTAGGCCTTCCCACCCAAGAGGTGTGTTAGACTTCCTTCCATAAAGAGCTTTAAAAGGTGCCATTTTTAATGAAGTTTGGTAAGTATTATTGTATGTGAGTTCTATTAGGTGATGGTAATCTTCCCATTTATATTATTGGTCCATCTAATATATTATAATAATATCTTCTAACACTTGATTTACTCTCTTTGTTTGACCATCTAATTTTAAATGATATGTAGAGCTAAAGTTTAACCTTGTTCAAAAAGTTGAAGTTAAACTTTACCAAAATCTATAATTAAACAACTTTTATGTATCAGATATAATTACCTCAAGTGCTCCATGAAGGTGGAAAAATTATCAAACAAACATCTTTGTAAGTATGGGTGTATCATCCATGATATTTCTTAGGACGAAGTGGGCAACTTTGTTCAGTTTGTCCACTACCACTAGAATAGTATCATGTCTTTTTATTGACTTGGGTAGGCCTAAAATGAAATCCATGGAAATTATAACCCATTTATATTTTATAATATCACGAGGATAAATATGTCCTCTTGAATTTTAATGTTATGCTTTAACTTATTGACATTGTAGACACTTGACAACAAATTGAGCTACATTTTCCTTCATTTCAGATCATAAATAATATAATTTTAGGTTGTGTGTCATATTTGTGACATAAGGATGAGTGAAATGTGTGGACAAATGAACCTCTTTCATTATTAATTATGTAACATTACCCTAATTTGGTATAAAAATCCACCCTTGAAACCTTAAAAGGCCATATAGATTAACATAATATCCCATATGATTTTTATCTATGTGTAATTTTGTAATTTCATGAAAAATATCTTTACAAAATCATATTTTATTTATTGTTCCAATAATTATTATCTCATTTCATACCTAATATGATCTATGATAGTCAAGTATACTCTTTACTAAAAGCATTAGATACCTGATTTTCTTTCCCTTTGACATATTTAATGTCTATATCATCATCACTAATCAATTCCATCCATGTATACTATCGAGAATTTAAATTATTCTAAGAATATAATATAATTTTTCAAGACTCTTATGATATGTTAATGACTTGAAAGGTTTACCTAGAATAAAATGTCTCCATATCTAAAGATCATGTACTACCATAGTCAATTATAAATCATGTAGTGGATAATTAGCTTCACCTAGATTTAATTTGTGTGATTTATATGCCACAACTCTTCCTTATTAAATTAATACCCACCAATTCCATCCAATGATGCATCAGTTTATAACTCAAATTATCCATTGGGATCAAGAACCTTTAAAATACGTGATGAAATGAACAATTCTTTTATCTTTTGAAAAACCTCTTCATATTTGGGAGAACATTCAAACTTTTTACCTTTTTATTGAAAAGAGGTAATAGGACATGTTATCCTAAAAAAATATTTCACAAACTAATAATAGTAACCATAAAGGCCCATGAAACTATGAACTTAATGCACATTTATAGGGGATGACCATTCCTTAATATCCTTGATATTTTCTATATCTAATAGAATACCTTCCTTAGATATGATGTGGCTTAAATATTGAATTTTACTATTATAAAAATAACACTTTGATAGCTTTCAAAATAATCAATGTTGCCACAATATTTGAAAAAATAACCTTAAATGTTGTTCATGTTTGTACTCATTCTTTTAATATACTAGAACATCATCAAGGAACACAAACATGAAATGATAAAAATGTCCTAAAATACACCATTCATGAGATTCATAAAAGCTACATGTTTTAATGAATTTTTGCTTATTATTGGAAAGAGGAAAAGGAGAAACTAAGTATGGGTATGGTTGAAAAAATTTATTGATATTACACATGTTTGACTTAGAATATTATGAAGAGCTCCTCTTTGGCTTGGGAGGATGACCTGCATATAAGAAAGTACTAAAGCAAACTTATTTGTTAGATAGATAGTTGAGTGGATTGCCTAACAGTAACTAGATCCTAGAAGCAATAACTTCTTTAGGGGCTATTAATCCACACATTTTCAAATAATTAAGTTTATAAAATAGAAAGGAAAGTACTTGCATCAATAAATAAAGGTACTAAAATTGAACACAAGAATGATTGCTTGAGAATATGCTAGAAATGATTAAAATAGTGATTATATAATTAATACTAGTGCTGAAGAGTTAGGGTATGCTTCAAAAAATTAGAAAGGGGTCTATGAATAGGTAAATACATAGAAAATTAGATTTGATTGGGTGTAGGTAGGTGAAATTAGCTTGCTATTTTTCACTACCATAGTGACCATCGGTGGTTAGGTTGATCATCAGTAGTTGAGGTAACTATTAGTGTTTAAGGTAACCATCGATGGTTAGATAGACCATCAATAGTTGAGACAACTATTGATAGTTACTATGTATGGATCTGGGTTGGTAAAAATGCTTGTTGATGAGATCTAAAAGATGGATTCTAAGAGATGGGTAAGACTTGGGTTGATTGTAAAATGGAAATAAAGTAAATGAATATTGAGAAATAAGTACTCATCTTATCAAAATTTGATTGGGTGGATGGTTGATGTAGTTTACCTATTAGTGGAATCTATCTCAATTCTAACAAAGTAACGGTACTTACGAACTTGGTGGAGAGGCAAAAACATATCAACTCTCTGATATGATTGCTAGATTACTGATAATGATTGACCTACAAAAAGAAACTTATGGGTATACAAGCTATTGATAATGATTGTAGATGTATTTCACCTCTCTGATCCTCTCTTTATATAGACGAGGCAAGAGTGTTGTAATAAGGCATAAATTGGGCCTTCTAATTATAACTTGCACATGCAATGACTCGTAACAAGATTTAAAAAAGTAAGGTGGGTGGCTTGCATGTTGGTTGGTTAAGAAGGTACACCCTGACTGTCAATGGTTGAGGGTAAAGGGTAAAAAGTGGGTAAAGGCTAGGTTAAGCCAATTAAGTTAAATTGACTATAGGTTAGGTTTAGTTAGGGGTTAGAGGGTTGAATGGTCCCAAGGGGATCCTAAGGTGGTCTAGGGGAATTACAACATTCAGAATCATGATGTGTAGATTTTTGCTGTTTACATTTTGCCCCTTTTTTTGTACAACTTGAATCAATGGGATACACAACAAAACTTGATGCTAGTTAAAGATCTGGTTGCCTTGAGTATGGGAGGAGGGCGTTCTCCCTCAAACTAGGAATGGATGATGTAAAACAAAATTGGGTGTAGGTTTGATAGGGTGGGCAAAGATGATGATGAAGGTGGATGTCATGAAGGTGGATGATAGGCTGGATATTAAAACACAAATAGGCACACAAAGTGTGATAATAAGTATGATAGCTAAGATCACACAAAGACTAGGTTGCCATGATTGATAATAATAAATGTTGGTGCTAAAAAGATAAATGACCAGTACACCACATGATTATATTTAGGCATGGTGTTTGGGTAAACCTGTTAGTCTATTAGACAAGGTCAGTGGTTCCATGGGTATTTAAGGTAGGAAGTGCTCCCATGGAAAACACAAATGGGTCAAGTGTCATGGGTATCTGAGGTAGGAAGTGCTCTTGAGAAGACACAGGTAGGTTAGGTAAGCACAAGGTGGTGTAAGTTTAAAAAGGGTCAACATGGAAATTTTATCACTATGATCAAAGGACCAAGTAAAAAGTGTCACAAAACACATGCTAGTTGGGCCAAAATTGGCCAACAATGAGATGACAAGGTGGTTGGGGTGGGTGGAGAAGGTAGTCTCCATGGGTGGGTAAAACTAGGTTGGTTTGATAAAAAGGGGGTTTGCTTTGGTGGTAGTAATAGAATGGGGCATCCTAACCGTCGATGGTCAGGTTGCCCAAAGGCGACCATCAATGGTCACCCTAATCATCAATAGTCAGGGTGAAAACCCTAAATACCCATGGAATAAAAGTAGAATTAGAATTAATTTTCACTCATTGTTGTTATTATTTGGTAGAATTGGAACTCTAGAAAATTTTTCAATTTGTGGTGATGGTGCTTTGCTAGATAGTGGTTTGCTGAGGTGGATTTTGACATTTAGTTGAAGGGGGACCTAGGTGACTAGCTAGGATGTAGGGAACACATGGGCATGGCTAAGGAGGAGCAAGTTTGTAGGTGAATCCATAGTGGTGATCATGAAATGAGGTAAGGGGTGTCTAAATTTCATAGATAGGTGTTATTTTACATAAACATATTGGGTTGGGAGGTCAGGGTAGGTTGGAATGCTTAGTTTGGTTTGTTATGCCCTAGGTAGGGTTTTGGGTAAATTACAAGTAAAAGTAGGAATTGGTGGAGTGGGTAGGTAAATTGGGTTGGTTAAGAGTTTAGGGTATCTTATTTTATTATTTATCTTATGTATTTGGTATGATAGGGTTTAGGCTTCTTGACTCGAGCAACATGAGATTTCCTTACTTGCTACTAGGGATACTAGTCAAGGTATTACTGGGGTGAATGGTAATTGGTTGGGTGCTTATTTTACTTGTACAAATATATATGGATCTATGGGTATTTAGGTTCCACAATAGATATGGTATTAGCATTATCTTGATTCTTCATTTCTAAGCCTACGAGCACATCAGGGTGCTGAGGCCAGTTAGATTATCATGGGTAGGTTTTTCATGGATTGACTTCCCCATTAGCTTCATACAGTGGAGGGGTGACTTTGTGGCATCAAGTGTAAAGGGAGAAGATCATGACATGGAGTGGTTCAGTGGTGCATTGGGTGCACTGGTGATAGGAGATATCACTTAGAGGTCATACATCCAATTTCTAGTATGGCCAAGTTATAAGAGGCAGATACAGTCACTATAGAGTTTTAGGTGGATATTTGGTGGGATATATGGGGAAGTGGAGATAATTATATTCAGCAAGTTACATTGATAGTTTGGCCTAATATAGGGTATATTAAGAACATTACCTAGGTACAAGAGAAAGGATTCTTAGATTTTGTTACCAGAGCCACATCTTGTGCCTATTTTTTTAGAGTATGAGGAGCTATAGGGTATCAATAGATGATGTCAAGTTTATAGATAAGTACATGACATGGTACCAACCCATATATGTAGCTATAGATATTGGTGGGGATGATGGAGGCGTGAGGTTGATGGTTGTAGAACCAGTTGGCCATGATGGATAAGAAGGAATGACTTTAGCCACTGCATAAGGGTAGGTATAGGTATTATATGGGTAGGTGGCCATGTTGTAGGGCTAAATTATTACATTATAGGGTTAGCTTACTACCTTACAAGGTTAGCTTATTACCATCATAGGTGAGAGGGATTAGGACATGACCTCTTTAGGCTTGGTGACCCAAGAGATGGACTCTCTAAGGTAGAGAGGAGGAGGAACAATGATGACATAGGCAGGGCCATTGAGTTTTACCCCTACAACATGATACCTAGTTATAATATTATGAGGCTATTGTTATGACACAATGTCTAGATGAGCCCCAATAGGGAGGGTATAGGGCTAGCTTGGATATGTGGTGCCAGTGTAGAGACACCAGGGTAGTGGGTAGTGTTTGTATCTAGACAAATAGGGATAGCGAGGGGATCAATAGGTACATCAAGTGGGAAAGTATAGGATCTAACAGTGCACCGAAAGGTAGTGGTGTCCTTGGGGCATATAATAGCTATATTTATGAATTTTTTATATCATTTTTATTATGGCCTGTGTGTTGATGCAGTGAGATGTACATTTTTAAGAGAGTTATATCTATCTACATGTACACATTGCTATGCTATTTGAATCATGAGTTTATATATATGATCATTATTTATGCTCTTGTTCATGCTTGTTGATGTTGATGTTTAATGATTATGGTGTGATGTGTATATTGATTATGGATGTTTCTTATGTGATGGTTGTGTAGACACTGATATATGCTTAGATAGGCATGAGATGGTTTTGATTTATGGTTGCTAAATTTTTATGAGTATATACTACATTATTTTAGACTTAGGCATGTGCTGAAAAATGGTTGGTTGTTTTAATTGCTTATGGATGTGATTATCATGCTTGGTATGGTTATGTTGATAGTTATGCTTAATATGGTTATGCATGTTGTTAATGTTTAAGATAGAACACATGAGGTAGCTTAATTAACAAAACTATATGGGAGACTAAAGAATATAATCAAGAGATAATCATCATGAAAATATCAACTAGTTATGATAAGGTAAGAAGAGTACACAATACTTCTTCATTGATGAGGACTAGATAACAAAACTGAAGTGGATTGGCTTAATGAAGACAATCCCTTCAAATGCTTCATATTTGTGTTTGTTCATTGGTTAAAAAGTGTCTTAACCACATAATGTCAAGTAAGCTCAAGAATCCCTTACATATAGTGTAAAGGGGAGATGGGTGAAATTGGAATCTTCTTGTGCGACTAGCATGCCTCTTCTATAGGTGTCTAAAGAGTTAGTATAAACAAGTCTATACCATGTTGTGTAGATTGATCGATGTGGAAAGTCTACTTATGAAAGCTGATTATAGCTTCCACTTTATTTTGCTATTTAAGAGCTGATTGTGTCTTTCAAGATTAGTTTGTTTTGATATGATTTTGATGATGGGTCTTTTGTTGATTGTTGTATATGGGAAGATGATCGATGCAGGAAGCTTCCAAAAAATTCATATGATTTTGATAAATTCTTACTCAACCATCCTTTAAGGGAGTGGTCTAAGTTTATGTGATTTGTTTAAGACTTTGTGATATTTGTCCTTCAAGGGAGTATTCTACCTTATGTTTGTGTAATTTTAGATATGTTTATGTAGTTGTTCTTCGAGGGAATAGTCTATGAATGCTTAGGAATGACCCAAGATTGCTATTGGTGTGGATTTTTCTTATTTATTGCTTTGACTTTTCTTGACATGTAATTTCTTAGGCTAGCTTATCAGCTTGCCTTTATAAAGGCAAAACTAAAATCACAAAAAAGTTGATCAGGTGGAAAGGAAGTTTAGGTGAGAATGATTATGGGGATCCATCTTGAAAGGGGTGGAAAGTACCATGAGAACCATGCCATGGGTAGAGCCATGGTACCCATTGTTTAAGATTAGGCTATGAATATGATAGATGATCACATGATTCATCTTTAAGCGATTGCCCCTAAAATAGGGAGATATAATGTGGGTGGATAGTAAGGGATGAGCTTAAGTTAAACAAAGGGTGATCTTGATCCTTTTTAACAAAAAATGGATGCAAATGTGAAGTATTGAGGGGCTCAAGTTCTAGATGGCCTTCAAGAGAAGACAATAAGTAAGTTCCTAATCTATACTTGTGGGTTATGATATAAGGTCAAAGCCAATTGAAAGTAAACTTGCTACACTTCCTTTTCTCCATATTAGTGACATGTTGATTTTCCTTTAAGATGAGGTCTCTGATATTGAATTATTGCACTTTAAGGTGTTTTTTATAAGCATGCTTGACATGCTTTTGATAGACATAGAGGTGGGTAAGGATTGATAAGTGATGCTCATTGAGTAGCTTTAGTTGGGATAGATGATGCTGACAATAATCACTCTCAAAAATGAGATCTTATAAATATATGCAAAGTGATGGGTTTGGACTTCAAGAGGCAAGATGGCCTTTTCTCTAAACACAAGAGAAAATGGGATTTACCCATAGGGGTTCTAATTCTAGTATGATATGTCCATAAGGTTAAGGGGATGTGCAAATGCCAATCCTAACTAGATGCATTGACCATTTTAGTTAGCATGTTATTAAGAGTTTTGTTAGAGGTTTCTACCTATCCATTTACTTGGGGGTGATAGGGTGAGGAAAATTTTAAATTAATTCTAAATGAATCACATAGACCCTAAAATTACTTGCTCTTAAGGGATTTACCATTTTTGATGATAATATTATGAGGAACACCAAAGTGATAGATGATATGATGGTTGATAAAGTCTATAATCTTTTTTGCTTTGGTCGAGACTAGATAAATAGCCTCTACCCATTTGGTAAAATATTTGGTCATGGTGATGATAGATTGGTACCAATGTAAGGAATGGGGGTTAATTTCACCAATAAGGTCCAGACCCCATTGTGAAACGGGCTAGAAATTGGTAAAATTACAAAGACTATGGTTGGGTGTGTGATGCAAATTAGCATTTTGTTGACATTTGACACACTTTTCACATAATCATAGTAGTATTTAAATATAGGCCAGTAATAGCTAAGATAAAGGATGCTCTTAGCTACAATGAGGCCATTAAAGTGACCACCATAGATTCCATCATGTGTTTCCTTGATAGTGTGAGAGGCTTCATGACTATGCAGGCAATAGAAGAGGAGATCGTCAAAGCCGCATTTATGAAGAATTACTTCCATAATGGTATAGTGAGAGGTACTCTAAATAAATACTCTTTGAGCATTCATAGAGAGGCTAGAAGGAACTATGCCAAGGTTAAGATAGTTGAAGGTTTGCTGATACCAAAGGTCAGGTTGGGTTTCCCCCACATTGAAAATGGTGGGAGAATATGGTTTGACATAGGAAGGTTGGGTAAGCCTATGGATAATGATAGACATCTTAAAATTTGGGGGTGTAGACATGATTTGAGAGGCAATATAAAGCATGATATCGACAAACTTGCTAGTAGATCATGGGGTCGATTGGATGCAATAATACTCAAATAATGCTAAGAGTTCATCAACTAGTTATTTTTACTATCATAGAACATCATTATTACACTAGTAAGAGCTGTTGATTTGATTAACCACTAGTTAGAAGTCACCAAAGATGTTGATCATTTTAACTCTTAGGGCTAAGGCAATTTGAAGGCCTATCACTAGGGCTTCATACTCAGCCATGTTATTAGTACATTTAAAATCAAGCTTGAAGGACAAAGGTAGAGGTTCACCATAAAAGGGGATAAGGATGATACTAGCTCCCACATAGAATTGACACTTTGATCTATTAAAGAACATGGTGACTTGATAGGTGAAATCCACTTGAGAGAGGGCCATGATGGACTCATCAGGGAACTCAAGAGGAGGGGGTTGGTTGTCTACTAATGGTGCTTTGACTAATTGGTCAAAAATGACTTGCCCTTTAATTAAATTCTAATGAAAGAACTCAAGATCAAACTCTAATAAGAGTATGAGCCACTTGTCCATACACTAGTTTTGGTATGGCTTGGAGTGCATGTACTTGAATGGGTCGGTGTTAGTTATGACATAAGTTTTGTGGTTAAGAAGGTAGTGGCAAAGTTTGGTGGCCATGAAGACTAAAGCTAAGCAAAGATTCTTAGTATTAGTGTAATAAGTCTTGTATAATACAAGTGAGAGAATAATGTAGTAGATAAATTTCTCTCTATGTTGTTTATCTCAATGAGTTAGCATTGCCCATAGGGATTGGTTAGTGGTAGAGATATAAAGGTAAAAAGGGTTGGTCATCCTTGGGAGGGGTGAGGACAAGTGGAGATAAAAGGTACTCCTTGAGCAAATTGAAGGCCTTTTGATAGTTGTTATTCCACTTGAAAGACACATCCTTATTTAGAAGGTGGTGAAATGGTTGGCCCAATTTAAAATCTAGGAAATGAAATGATGATTGGAATAAAGTTTTACTTGTAGGCTATAGAGTTGCTTGAGGTTGGTTGGAGGAAGCATGTCAAGGATGGCTTTGATTTTGGTGGGGTTGAATTTAGTTTTAGGAAGGGAGATAATAAAGCCAAGAGAATTTCTTGACAAGACCCTAAAAATGCACTTATTGGGGTTAAGGGAGACATGATAATGGATAAGGTGTTTAAAATTGATTTTAAGAAAGGCCAAGTGATCTTTTTGGAGTTTGGATTTTTTGAGGTCATCTACATAGTCCTCGACAATCTTATGGATGAGGTCATGTAAGATATAGGTCATGGCATGTTGGTAGGTTTCACCAGCATTCTTTAGCCTAAAAGGCATGACTCTATAGTAGAAGGTTCCCTATAGGTTGGTAAAGGTGGTCTTGTGCTAATCTTTGGGAGCAATCAAGATTTGATTATATCCTGAGAATTCATCCATAAGAGATAATATCTCATGGATAGCTTTAAGATCAACAAGTTGGTCGATGATAGATAGAGGAAAGTTATCCTTAGGGTAGGCGAGGTTGAGGTCATAAAAGTGCACACAAATGTATAGTCCCCCTGTGGCTTTGGTGATAGGTACAATATTCAATATCCATTGGGGGTAGTCAATGGGTTGAATAAAGTTGATAGATAAAAGATGCTGAAGCTCTTCTTTGATGAGAAGGGATATGTAGGGATGCATGTGTTATATCTTTTGATTGATAGGTTTGGCATCATGGTGAGTGACTATGTTATAGGTAGTAATGGTGGGATAAATTCTAGCCATATCACTATAAGACCAAGCAAAGGCTAAACTACAGTCTTGGAGGAAAGAGGGAAACTCCTGAAGTTCCTCAACATTTAGTGATTGGTTTATTTTGATAATGTGGGGGTTGTCTAGGCTACCCAAGTTGATATCTATAGTGGATTCATTTAAAATGGTTGAGGTCTCAGGAGGAAGGAATTTTTGGATTGAAGAATCTAGGGTACCGAAATAGGTGAGAATAGAATCATGATCCTAACACTAAATAGTGTTAATGGTAAGAGAGTCTTCTCTTATAATCTCAAGATGGGTCAAAGGGATGGTTATGGTCACCCCCTCCTTTTTATAAGTTAAGGTTCCAAGGCTGATCATGTTGATGAAAAAAATTAGGTGGGATGATGTCATCATCCTCACACACAAGTGGAGGCAAGGTTGGCAGGGAAGGGATATCCTCCTCAATAATGGTAATGACAAGTTGTTTGGCTTTCTTCTTACTAGGTAAGATGAAACCAAGTCCATGATTCTCATGCGACTTCCTAGTTTTGATGGTGACCAATTCATGTGGGTCATGCTTGTAACACCTAATATCAAAGCCTCTAAGCACACTGATGGAGGTATGTCTTGGTAAATCTTGGTTTATGTAGGTAAGAGAAACTGGTGGTGAATCATTGAGATAAAAGAGAGGTAGTAAAGCACTAAGGGATTTATTGAGTCCCCCATAGATAAAATGGGCTTGATGATGGGGATATTCGAAGGAAATAATGGTCCCAACATTGGGGTCATATCTTGATTGGTTGGTAAGTCATCCATACTCATGAAGAGTAGGGAAAGTATCAAGGGATAAAAAGTGACACTCTCATAGTAAAAGACAATGGAACATTGATTCCAAAGGGTTTATGGTGGGGTTTTGGTCCAAAAAGATAGAGGAACTAGTCGATGCCTCATTGGTAGAAGGGGGTATGATATCTACTTTGGTGGTTGATGGTTGGGTTTTAGTTGATAAGGGTGTGCTGGATGGGGGTGTGAGGACATAATTGGGGCAATAGGTCATATTTCATGTCAAAAAAGGACTTGGGTTAGATTGGATGGTGATGACCTGGCCTTTATGCTCAGACTTAATACAATAGTGGGGGGTATATGGAATGCAACCCATGGAGTGAATATAAAGTCATCCCAATAAGATGTATTAGAATTCACCTTCTACAACATAAAGAAGTTTAGGAAGTGTGTGAGGTCCTAAACATATATGAAAGATGATAGTTCCTAAGGTAGTAGTTATGGCATCATTGAAGGAATGAAGGATGACCAAAGATTTGAACATGACATTGTCTGACAAGTTGAGTTGGTTGTAGGAATGAGAGGAGATGATGTTAATGCTAGCTCACCCATCAATAAAGACCCATTTGATGTGGGTTTGATTGATGTAAGAAGTAATAAAGAGAGGGGGATCTAGGTGCTCAAGGTGGATGGAAGGTATTTATGAATCCTTAAAATAAGAAGGTTGGACATTTGAAGGGCACCAATAAAGGATGCTAAAGTTTGGGGGTCCTTAAGTTGAACCTCAATGGATTTCAAAGCCTATATAAGCTCATCTTCATTAGAGTCTGGTGGAGTTGCTTAAGGATAACTCCCCTGATGTATTCTAAGGGGTTAGATTAGGAAGCACTTAAAATATACACCTTGGGTTTGGTCAAAGATGGAGATGGCTGGGTGTAGGTTGGTTAGGAGGTTGAAGATGGATACATCCATGGAATAGACACCTTGACCTTCCCTTTATCCTTCTACTATGATCTTATGACCACATCGATGGTATATATAGAAGGAGAGGTTGATCTAGAAGATTAGTTAGACTCATTTTCACTCTTAGGTGAGAGTGAAGGAGTAGGTGAGCATTAGATAAGTATGGTTATTAGTTGGATTGGCATGGGGATCATGGAAGGTTCATCTATTAATAGATCATCCTCATCATAGAGCCAGTGGATAATGGTTAAAAGAGCCTTATAGTTCTTTATGTCATGGTTAAGTGTCCTATGATAAGAACACATGTGGTGGTCAATATACCAAATGGGTTTGGAAGTAATAGGGTTAAAAGGTCTAATGGGAGGTAAGGATAAACAATAATTATATAATAACCTCTGAAGAATGGTTGAGTAGGACTTGGTTAAAGGTGGTAGAGGTGTAGTGGTCTTTGCTTTGATGGTTGAAGTATGAGGTCATTTGGAGATAGGTTTGGTGGTAGGTGTTTTGGGTAGAGTGGTGCATTAGGTTGATGACCTCAGGTTAGGCAAGGAGTTCGATTAGCTAGAGGTGGAATATTGTAAGGTAGGTAGGTTAAGTATTATTAGTGTGGTAAAAAGAGGTACATCAAAGAGCAATTGTGAAGGTGTAACTAAAAGAGGTGGTGGGGTTTTGGTAGAGGCAATTGGATTCTTACTCAAGGTAGATGGATGAGGCCTTAGAATGGAGGGCATGGTTGAGGGAGGCAAAATTTGAGCCTTCTAGACTTTATATGGTTTTACCTTTTTGGTTGCTTTGGCTTGGCATTTGGTTGCTAGTTCTAGTAAGACAAGCTCCACCTTCATCGAGGGGTGGCTAAGACTTTTTATGGGGAAGGTACCAAGGTTATTAAATAATTTGGTTAGTTTAGTTTGAGAAGGTGATTTGGTCATTTGGGGTTTAAGTGTCTCAGATGGTTGAGGGATTATTAGATTGGTAAAGGTTGTTATTGGTTTGGTTGGTAGAGTAGAAGTTTAGATAGCAAAAGTGGTAGGTTGGTCTACTAAAGGTATGGTTAGAGGTTCTTAGTTGGTGATATAAGGTAGCCCTAATTGATACCAAAATGTCGCTCAGTCCATGTTAGGGTTGGAGATAAATTCTAATTTTTGCACTAGCCTAGAGAATAGTTTATAGGTTGGTTTAATTCCCTGAATGGTAGACCTAAAAGATTGGACCTTAGGTGGAAAAAAAGGGATGGTAACCTCATATTATTCCTCAATTAGAGGATACAGGGTTGAAATAGTTGGTTCCTTAGTTAGAAGAGTAGACATGGGGGCTTCTTACTCAAGAACATATTTTGAAGGAGGAGTAGGTTGCTTAGTAGTGATGGTTGGTCATTTCGATATTTTAGTTGAAAGGGAGGCTAGTGGACCCACTATGTCAATAAGTGGAGGGGGAGAGGATGGTATTTACTTAGATTTAGTACCTGAAGGAAGGGAAGGTAATTCCACTATCTCAATAGATGAAGGAGGACCAAAAGATTGGGTACTAGGTGGTTCAATAATGAGTGCATTAAGGACCATGTTAATCATATGGGTATCATGAGAACACTCAACATTGTTTCTATCATTCTTGGTAGGAGTATGGTTTGGGAAAGGTTGCCTAAATATATCAAGGGATTGATTAGATGGTGCATTATGGTTGTCCAATATAGGCTCCCCTTGTCAATGAGGGATTAGACTAGGCTCTTGAAGGTGTTTCACATTCTGATGTCATGTCTTATAACCTGATGAAAGGCACACAGATCATTCTCATTGAACTAACTAGGTGCAAGATGAGAGGCATCAAAATACTGAGGATGTTTGATAGGATAAATTTGAATGATGTAGGCTTTCAATAATTTCTCCAAGATAGGTGCATAGGATTCTCCAAGTGGAGTGAATTGATTTTGGTTGTTTTGGTTTTGGTTCTTTAGGGTTTACTTTGAGGAACTAGAGGAATTAAATTGATTAATGGAAGATAGAGTAGTAGCTTTTAGGATGATCATATTCATGGTTCCTTTGCCCTTGCTATTGGTATTAGGTTGGATACTTGACTTGGAGGAAGAAGTCTCATTAGTTTTGTAGGTTGAATTCTTATTTTTGAGATTTAGCTTTCCTTCATCAATGGCTTGATTCTCTAACTTATGTGCCATATTAAATGATTCATCAAAGGTTTGGAAGCTTTAGACACATAGTGTAGAGGAGATATGCTTGGCACATGCCCAAACAAAGAGCTTTTCGAGTTCAAGTTGAGGAAAAGAAAAGGAAATTTGGTTAATCAAGATCCTCAAATGAGCCACAAAATTGGCAATGGATTCATCCTCAAATTTTCAGATGGAGTAAAGGTCAGTGATAGAAACTTTCTTTGAGATATTGATCAAAAATTGGTCTAAGAAAGTTTGAGCCAGCTGGGTGAAGGAGAAGATGGAGTGTTTGGGTATGACACTATACCAATCTAATGACAAATTAGATAGGGATATGGGGAAGGTGTGGAGAAGAATGGAATCATCATAGGTGATGAGATAACAGTAATGCCTAAATGCCCTAAGGTGTTACTAAGGATCCTTCTTACTTTGAAATTTAGATAACTTGGGAAGTTCCCATTGGGGAGGATATAGCCTGATAGGTACAGATGGATGGATGGGATCATTATAGATTTGGTCATATGACAAGATGTTGTGAGCACCCAAAATGGATGAATCTAATGTGGTTATCTTATACATAAGCATCTTCATTAGGTTCACTTGGGGTTGAGCACCTAGAAGGTTGTAAGATGTATGTTACTATGGTGGTTGGGAGACATACTGATAGTGGGTAAAAGGTTGGGAGGCTACCAGATATTGGTAAGTGCATGCTAATAGTTGGGTGGAAGATACATAAGGATAGGTAGATGTATGTGGTTGGGTAGTGGGTACATGCCCTTTTAAATTAGGGATATAGCCAAAGGATGGTCCATGGGGTACTTATTGGATAGGAGTGGTAGTTGGGTTGGTGATCGATAGAAGGGTGGTGACCCTTGTATTGATTGGTGGCAAGGTAGAGGGTATGGTCACCACAAGGATTTGAAGTAGAGTAGTGGTTGATGGATTGGAGGTAGCTAAAGGAAGGTTACTAGTGGAATGGTTGGTAGGGGTGGAAGGTATAATGATAGTGGTAGTTTGGGTTAGTTGGTTCTCTATGGTAGTCTCAAAGGGGTTGTTGGTTGATGAGGAAGCTTGGGTAGTCGATGGTTTGATAGTAACCATGGTAATAGAGGTACTGCCCATGAGGTGGAGAGGCTTGCCATAAGGAAGATATACAGGGGGGGATAAAGCTAAGGTATGGTAAGACATGGTTGTAAGATAATGCTGCAAGGCCATATGATTATTATCTAGGAAAGTGGTAAAATATGCATCTCCTTAAGGAACCTCCCAAGGGAAAGTAGGATTTCTCAAGGGGTGAAGAGAGTCTACTGGTTAAGAAAATTAGTCCATGGATGAAGAGGTAGGTTGTCTTGGTGATGGGTTTTGCTCTGCAAGGTCTCTTCGCTACTGGCAAGTGAGAACCATATGAGATAAGGGAGGTAGACAACACAAACAACCTTACTACTCAAATAAAGAGAAGATAAGAAAATGATCAAAGAAATCAAATAACACTCTAAAAGATACATTAAGCCCTAGAGTTTTAATTAATCTTGCTTTTGGATTATGTCTTAAGAAGATGCGTAACTAAAATTGGTTTATATAGTGGGTACTAGAGAGGAAATCTAAGGTTGGTTTTAGGTTGTGTTTAGGTGCTAAAAAAGAATCTATATTAGAATCATTACATGGTTTGGTATTGGGGCCAACCCCCTCACTTCACATACCAAAATGATAAGCGTGTTAGGTTCTTAGCTAATATATATTGATATTTAGAGAATATACTCAACTAGAGAGCTGAGTTGGTTTTCCCCTTGGTAATGACCTCGAAGTGGGATTGCTGAGAAAGGGTAAGGTTACTGCTAGGTGATGAAATCCTAGTCGGGCCTTATCTCAAATTTATTTGGTGTTTACTTGATGAAAGTGGTTTGGTTTAGTGTGTAAAACAAAGAGATAAGCTACAATAGATTACTTTTGATTTTTAAGTTAAGCTATGTGAACTAAACTTTCAAGCAGTCAATGTATGCACTTAATTTTAATCCTAAAAGAAACTTTTAATTTCATTAATGAACATAGAATATAGAGAGAATGCAAGAAAATAAGAACCCAAGTAGAGACACAAGGGTCCCATCGAGTGTCCCAGAATGTTTCAATGCATTTTTTATTATTATTGGGAAGAGGAAAAGGATAAATTACGTATGGGTATGGTTAAAAAATATAATTGATAGTGTGCATTTTTGAATCAAAATATTGTGAAGAGATCCTTTTTGGCTTGGGAGGATGACCTACAGATAATAAAGCACTAAAACAAACTTATTTGTTAGACAGATAGTTAAGTGGATTGCCTAGAAAAATTTAGATCCTAGAAAAAGAGTTTCCTCAAGGGCTATCAATCCACACATTTTCAAACAATTAAGTTTATAAAATATAAAGGAAAGTACTTGCATCATTAAATCAAAAGTACTGAAATTAAACAAAAGAATGCTTGCTTTATAAATATGCTATAAATGATTAAAATATCAATTAGCTAATTAATACTAGTTTTAAAGAGTTGGGGTATGCTTAAAAAAATTAGAAAGGGGTCTATGAATAGGTAGGAACAGAAAAAAATAGATTTGATTGGGTGTAGGTAGGTGAAATTATCTTACTTTTTTTCAATTCCATAATAACCATCGATGTTTGGGCTAACCATCGATGGTTGAGGTGACCATCGGTG
This sequence comes from Torreya grandis, assembly GCA_037957365.1. Taxonomy (NCBI): domain Eukaryota; kingdom Viridiplantae; phylum Streptophyta; class Pinopsida; order Cupressales; family Taxaceae; genus Torreya; species Torreya grandis. The sequence continues at coordinate 112,492 of JARHVA010008832.1, read as the reverse complement.
GTCAAGGTGATCGTCAATAGTTGGATAGACCATCAACAATTGAGACAACCATCGGTGGTTACTATGTATGGATCTAGGTTGGTCAAAAGGCTAGTTGATGAGATCCAAAATATGGATTTTGAGAGATGGGTAAGACTTGGGTTGATTTTTAAATGGAAATAAATTAAATGAATACTAAAAAATAAGTACTTGTCTTACCAAAAATTGATTGGGTGGATAATTGAGGTAGTTGACCTATTGGTGGAATCTAGCTTGATTCTGATAGAGTAATGGTACCTAAAAACTTGGTGGAGAGGTGGTGGAAAATCAACAATTTGATATGATTACTAGATTTCTGATAATGATTGACCTAAAAAAAACTCCTAGGTGCACAAGCTCTTGATAATGATTGCAGATGGATTTCACCTCTCTGCTCCTCTCTTCTTATAAGCAAGGCAAGAGAGTTGCAACAAGCCATAAATTGGGTCTGTTAATTATAACTTGTAGATGTAATGGCTTGTAACAAGATTTAGATAAATTGTTTTTAGAAAAGCAAGGTAGGTGGCTTACATGTTGGTTGGTTAAGGAGGTACACCTTGACTGTTGATGGTGAGGGTGACTGTCAGCGGTCAACTTGACCATCAATAATCAACGATAAAGGGTAAAAAGTTGGTAAAGGCTAGGTTAAGCTAGTGAAGTTAAAATGACTATGGGTTAGGTTTAGTTAAGGGTTAGAGGGTCAAATGGTCCCAAGGGGATCCTAAGGTCATCCAAGGGAATTATGACATTTAGAATTGTGATGTGCAGATTTTTGGTGTCTACACTACAGGTGTGATGGTTATTTCAAATGGCATCATTGTAAATTACTAGTTACTATGTCAGATTCTAAATGTTATTTTGTGAGTATCCTATTCCTTGATACATAATTGATTATACCTTGATCTGAGATCAATCTTGGAGAATATTGTTGCTCCTTTCAACTAGTCAAATAGATCATCTATCCTTAGCAAAGGGTAACAATTTTTATAGTGACCTTAATCAACATACAAATATTAATGCATAAATAAAAATTTACATCATTATTTTTGACAAACACAAAGGATCCCCATAAGTAAACACTTGGTCTTATAAGTTATCTATCCATGAGCCCTTGAAATTTAACCTTAAGTTATCTTAAATTTAAATTATTCATTATATAAAGGCCTTGGTGGATGGTGTAGATATTTGCACTATGTCAATGACAATGCCAAATTGTCTTATTAGGGGCATCCCTAATATTTCTTCTTGAAAAACATCTTGGAACACTTGTAAGATCAAATAATATCTAAGCTTGGGTTCTGTTATGCCTATTTTTCACCCCCTCAATTTTTTTTTCCTAAACTAATACTTTCTACCATAGAGATGACTTTGTCATGAAATTTAAAACTGTGTCAGGGACCTGGTCAATTAGTAGTATATTTGAATGCATATTTTTTTATTATGAATTGATGATGATTATTTGATGAATTCATGTTTATATTTTGAGTGGTTTCAAAAAGTGTAGTGGATTAATGAATAAAATGTGCATCTATATATCACTGTGTATGTATATGATCGGTCATTTATTTTCTCAGATTAATTATTCATATTACAACTCAACATTTTTAGTTTGACATGGTTCCACTTGGTGTGTTTACAAATATGGAAGCATATATATTGCTATGACATTTTTGGATATCTTTATTGATTTTAATGAGTATGGATTGTCATGACAAATTTAGGAATGGATTTTTAGGTTTGACAAATTAAACAATTTGTAGTGATTATTGGCATGGTTTTCATTAGCAATGTGAGGTTGGGATTAGAACCGATCATAATGTTTTTTTTTTGAATCAGTTATAATGATTTTATTTCTTAGCTTATTTTCAAAAAATTATGAGTATTTAGATGGATTAGATATAATCATCACAAGAAGAAGAAATAATGCACTTTATTGGTTGTTTTGATATGGATTCATTTTGAAAGACGATGGTATAATTTATGTTGGTTTGAATTCTCACCATGAGATTTGAACATAATTATAAAAAGAACTTATTCATTTTTTGAATTAGTTTATGAATATATCTTTTTGAAGTGGTATAAGTGGTTCATTTTAAAAGTTCAAAATGTGCTCGAGAGTTATTATTTTAAGGTCCTAACCTAAGTCTTTTATCCTAAGTCTTTTGTTATAATCATTGAATCCTAGTGATTTTAATGGCATGGAAATGATTTAGAAGGTTTATATATATAAAAGTCTTGTTTTAAAGGATTAATATTATTGACTAAGGACTTGTTTCATGGAATGGGTTTTGAAGGCATAAGGCATTGTTTTGAAGTCAAATTATTTAAATCTAAACCTTCATCAAAACATATAGTTTCAAAGGGTCTAGGTTGTTTATTTTGAGGGCATTAAAATAAATTGAAAGGCATATGAATGGTGTGAATGACTTGTTTCAAGTTCAAACCCCTTGTGATATAGGATGCTAAGTTGGTAGATGTTATGTAATTGATGGATATCCTAACACCAAGTTGGTAGAAGAGTTAATGTGAGAGCATATTCAATGATGTTTGGAGATATGCCAAGAGATTTTGAAAGTCTAAAATTTAATGGAATAGGTACATACCTCAAAAGGAATAATATAGTAAGGATTTAGTGGGTGTTTTGGTAATCACTAAATTTGGTTTTTGGCTAACCTAGATAGAGGAAATGCTAAGTACATCTCAGTTTCGATGAGCCAATGGTAATTGAGCACATCATCAAGTTAGTTATGGTGGAGGTTGGCACATATAAATAAGGTGGTTTTTCATTTTTTTAGTCATTTTGGAATGCTTCTCATGGAATTGGAGCTCTGGTATTTTGGGATTTCAAGTTGCAGAGAAATATTTTAAGATAAAATATAATAGAGAAGCATAACCAGGTATGCCATAAATGAATTTAATGACTCTTTGAAGGATTTTTTTGAGTTATTTAGATAGTGTATACATGATAAATTGGTTAAGCAACCACACATATCATTTATTTTCATAGTCCTTTTTATAAGAGACTCTGACTAGAGCATATGAGACTTGTTCACATTACCCATGTCTCTATTTTACTTGTCTTGGTCTTATTTCTTGATTTTATCACCTCTTTGTTATCTCAATCAACTCACCTATACCCATAGAGACCCCCAGAATTGGCCTGTGTTAGTCCCAACCTATTTTTTATGAGTCCCAAATAATAGAATTTTTAAGGACTTCAATGCTCGATGCTTCTATCCTACTCAACGCTATTGTCCAATAGTCATTTTTTCTTGCTTAATGGGTCCCTAACCCTTCTTAGCCCCTCCCTTAAGTTTTGTTTACATTTTTGATGTTGGATAATGTGAATAAAGCCCCCAAATTAAAAATAAAGAGTCTCTTATATAAAGGACTTCACAAGGCATTTTATATCTAGCACTCACTATTTTGGCACACTAAGTAATTACAAATTAGTTAATAGTATAACTCAATATTTTGCATCACACATACATCTACATGATTGATCATAGAAGGGCCTAGGAAAAAGTTCATTCTTGCATCTACTATGCATGTTGATTATGCATGTTACCCTAAGGGATAACTATATTTGATCTGAGACCCTAGCTTGAGGGTTAATGTATGTAGTGATCAAGACAACAGGGGTTATAGATTGTGCGATCATACTTTCCTTAATCTATTTTTTCCCCCTTTTGCTTATGATGTGTTTGTTTTTTAATGTGTGTAGGTATACCTAGGGTTTTAGAATAAAAAAGGTTATAATGTAGTACATACAGATGATCATAGAGAAGTAAAGACACTTACATTGCCCAAAAATTGGACTGCATTAAAATCTAGAACTAGAATTTGATTTGGATAATAGCACTAGAACTAGACTACAACATCAGAAAACAAAGTGTCATGTTTTTGGCACTCCTATCCTTTCACTGAACAAAATATAAATTTAGGTTTTTGACATATTCTTAGTCCTGCACAACAGTTTCCAACCTCTGAATCATCTGTTTTAGCCTATTTTTTACATAAGTTACTTTTTTTTCCTATGTAATTGATTTGATCAAATTGATATAAATATGTATTTTACTACATTTGATTATATTTTACCCTTTAATCTAGATCCTTTATTATTTAGGAACTAAACCCTAGTTTCCCAAAAATAATAAAACATTTGGTGAGCCTGACTTACTTTGAACAAATTTCAAACCCTAAGTACCCTTAGGGCTTTTCCTTCATATTTTTGTGCAAAAATTTAATTTTAAATTTCTAATTTTCGTATAATTTTTTTTGAATTTATTTTATTCAATTTTATTTTATAATTTAAATTATTGAAATAATTTTCAAAAATTATAAAACCCCAACCCTAAACCCTAGATTTCCAAACTAGGTCCTCAAACCCCAAGCTTTCCTCCCTTATAATTTTTAGATATTTTTTTTGGAATTTTTGCAAATCGTATGGAATGTTAAAAATATTTTCAAAATATCTATGTTAGTATTTATTTTTTCATTTATTTGCTTCATATCAATTTTACATATTATCTTTGGTGAAATCAATAAAATGGCCACTAAGACACTTCTTCCCTCTCATCCTATAGATAAATTTCTAATTTTTTTTCATAATTATGACAATGAATGGACACATTTGCAAAATTGCACATTAACCAAAAATGAGGACAATGATTTCATATACAATGAAGATAATTACTATTATTTCAATGAGGAATATGATGATGCACATGAAAATGACAGTGAATAAAAAGTAGATGCATCTTCTTCTCTCAAACCTATCTCTTTTATTCCCTCTTATAAAAAAATAATTTTGATAAATGGGAAAGGTACTTTTCACCTCATTCTCCTATGCATAATGCATCAAATGAATAAATTATTCATGTATTTCCAATTGAATCTATCATTGGTGATAATTTGATTTCATTTGAACCTAATCTCTCTCTCTCTCTCTCTCTCTCTCTCTCTCTCTCTCTCTCTCTCTCTCTCTCTCTCTCTCTCTCTCTCTCTCTCTCTCTCTCTCTCTCTCTCTCTCTCTTTCTACTTCTATGTTGAAATTAAAACAATATAAACACAATAGAATAAAAATTCTAATGCCTAATTAAAATGCTCCATTTCATGTTGTTAACTCTACCTTGTCATCTCAAATAAAGAATGTCTAAATGATAACTCTCTTACTCTTAATTCTCATATTGTAAATGAAAATAATGCATGCACTCCAATCAAGGATAACATAGATGCACATAATATTCCAATTTCACATGACAATTTATTGCATATTAGAAAATAATTAACATATTCTCTTACCCCTCTCCCTAGTGATAATGGAAGTGATAATGAGTATGATAATGAACATGCAAATGAATATGAAAATGAGAGTGAATATGAAAGTGATACTTCTACTTCTCCTCTTTCAAATGAATAAAATTTTGATTGTGATAATGCATGGAATAATGATGACTATTATGCATATAGTGAAGAAGAAAATTCATCTCATGCTTCTAACTCTTCTCTCACTCCTTGTATAAAACATAATTCATTATAAAATTTTGCTTCTACTTCTATGCATGATTATATTTCAAATGATGCACATGTCAATGATAACATCACATATTCTATTCAATTATAGTGTAATTCACTAAATACTAAAGACACCAATGAATCTCCCAAGCCACCCCCTACTATAGTAGCACCTATTTTTCACTCTTAACCCAAAGAGAATGGTATCCCACATCCCTCTACTAAGGTCCAAGTTATCATTCCTCCAAAGGTTCAAGTAAGCACACCCCCTCTTTATGATCCAATTGATAAATGTAGCATTCCCACGGCTAAAATAAATGATCAAATTCAATGTTTAAATGAACCAATTCAAGATACTAATATACCATACTAAGAGATTATTTCTTTGATGCATATATTTGGTGAATTACAACAAGTACATCTCCTTACTTTAGAAAATAAGGCTTATAAGTCTTGGATGGATGCCAATGACTTGCATGGTAATCCTCTTCTGAAGACATTTGTCAAAGATTCATTGCCTAAGCATTTATAGATACCATCATTACCTCAATTTGATGGAAATGAAAATCCATTCATACATCTTCAAGCCTTTCAGAAGGCTTTACCATCTCAGCGAGTCCTTTGATTCTACTTAGGTTATTCCAATAGACATTAGTGGGTAATGCACATAATTAGTTTTTTCATCTACTCCCTATTGGTTCCCTGCATAGATATGACAACTTAGAGGAGGCATTTATCAAATATTACATAGCAAAAATAGGCCCTCATGTTACATATGAGAAACTTTTCGCATTGCATCAAAATTTCTTCAGAGCTAGTTAGTGATTATATCTTAGGATTCAAGACTGACATGTTAAGATCAATATATAAAAAAATAGATTTATCTATTCAACATATATTTATTAAGGGGATTCACCAACCCCTCCTAGAACATATATTATATTAGATAGATTCCTCTTTTAGGAACTTATGTTATATAGTTTTAGCCTTAGAGAAGAAATTGGGATTGATTGAGTCAGATTCAGTTGATTAGATTACTCTAGATATCATAGCATTAACTCCACCTAAAACTCCTAGCACTAAACATCGACCATGTCCAAAACAAGATAGGATACAACAACCAAAAAAGTGACTAGTTAAGAAAGAGAGCCAGTTTCATAAACACCACCTATAGTATGTACTATAGAGAACAACAACAGGGCACCACTTCAATTTGATTCAAAGAAAGATAACCCATATGTCATATTATTAGTACTAATAGAGAGGAGGTTAATCACATTTACTTATACTCATTATCGAGATCCACATCTCTTACATAGGTAGCCACGTTGGCCATTTTATAACTATCATCATATATGTGGACATAGAGATAATGATTGTTATGGACTCAGGGACTATATTAATAGATGTGTTTATAAAAACATCATAGCATTCACATCAAGATCACTGAGATATCCTCTATCATGGAACCATAGACCTCATTCCTCCATGACTGAGTCATCCCAAGACATTCCTTAATAGGAATCATCAGTTACTCATCATGAGAGTAGCACAATGTCTAAAATAGAGCCTCATAGGAGATATCCTATACCACCTACTTAGAGGAGTTGGAGACTAGTACAATGAGATCAAACTAAATATATTAGTTTAGTCTAAGGAGTACATCATCTAATTCCATATACATATCCAACACAGTCACAAGCACTGTAACAGAGTTTTTAGGGTCCTATCTCACATAACAACTCATTATGGTTAAGATTAGATGAACCCACATTATAGAGTACTAATCCAAACAAATATTCACTATAGAAAAGTTTTTAGGGACCTATTTCAAATAGCAACTCATTATGATTGAGATTAGATGAGCCCCCATCATAGGTTACAATTCCATCTCAATCTATTGCTCAATCGTATGCATCATAATAGAGGCCACAAGGTGTTATTTTTCACGTAGAAATCCACTATGATTGTGGATAGATGAGCCTCCTTCATAGAACATAGTTTCAATTATACAACCAATGATATTACATCTTATAGAGTCTCCACATACAACTACAGTTTATGCACTACAAATAGTATCAGATACAGGACATGTTCCTACATAGCATGAGTAGTATGGGCACTTGTTCAATTGGGCATCAAAGTTCAGATAGTGATACAATAGCCAAGGGGATGATACTCATATAGGGATATCTTACATTCCTAGTTTTAAATAACCATCCATAGACAAACCAAATTATCCAAATCTTGATCTTTCTAATATCTTATTTTACCAATCTTAAACCAATTTACTTTATTAAATCAATTTACAAATTACAAAACAATAAATTTTTTTACTCACATATGATCCAAAATAAAAAATAGCATCATACTTGAACCTATCAACAAAAATCAAAGCACATCCCAAATACTATTTTACCAAACATATGCAACCTCAACATCAATGCCAAATCAATTATTTCTAAGTAACCATTAACAAAAAATATACCAATACACTCCAAATTCCATAACATAATACTCATGAGTCAAAATCAAACAAGTATCCATATGTATATAATGAGTTTTTTAAAACATATACACTAATATCAAGTACAATAAATCATGAATGGGCATCATGCCCTCGCTCTTAGTCTCACTCTCCCCACCAGTACTAGTCCCATAATCCAACTTAGGACTCGATGTCCCCGTACCCACTCAAGCTACCACATGCCTCTTGTGATGACTCTCTCACTCTAGAAGCTAATCATGATCATCACGTAAGTCCACATATCACATCTAAAGATATATATACTCATCCATAATCCTCATGCTAACAAAACTAAAATCAAGAGGAGGCATCCTATACCTATCTAGCTCAGCTCTCATCTTGTCTCTCTATCTAGCTACCCTAACATATGCAATTGTTGCTATAGTAGCCTTATCAAATAGATGAGAATGATTACCATCCATGACTATCACTTACTCTATCAATCCCTCCTCCATTAGATAATTAGGTACATGACATTTGGGCTCTCAGAGTGTTGACTCGATTATTATCTCCCAATAATCATCATCTCCACTTCCTACCCAAACTAGTGCTTCATCTTGAGAACCTCCAACTTCACCTATACACAAATTATGACAATATATTAGCTATATAATTTTAAATCAAACTAAAGCACAAATTTATACAAAGTTTAAATGTAATCATTACTTACCTCCCATCATCTAGATCAACTCAAGATCCTCATAATCAAGAACATCCCCTACCTCAATATTATACAATGAATCCCACTGATACCTAGCCCACCATGTAGTATATGTTTATATACATCCAATGTAATCCACATCCTAAATCTCTGTGGTCACCTCCCTTGCATCCAAAGGTAATGGTGCAAGCTCAGCTTCAGTAGGCTTCACATGAGATCCTACTCTTGTAGATGCTCATGCACTCCTAACCCACACCCACACTAGTGGGGGCACATCCTATGGTACCCCAAACTATCTAGTCATGTACTCATATTAAAAGTGCTCATATAATCTATCCCAGTGGTCATGTATCTAAAAATTGACCCTCATGTATCGCAACTATACTTCATCCTCAACCCACCTTGCAAATCCTCTATAAAGCCTCCATATGATGTCACCAACCACTAATCCATCTAAAAACCACCTATAATGGTCCATACCAAGGGATAAATTAGCCAATGCACTTATTCACCACTCTCTAAATGGCTAGGGAGGTGCCCACTTTTCCTTTGATAATCTAATCAATTTCACAACTATTATGTGCTCATAGGCCCAATAATACAATAAGGTCACCATGCTCAACCCACCACTGAATTAATCCTATGTAATAGATACTCCACTCCCATCCACAATAATAAAATATGCAAAAAAAATAACTAACTGCTTTTACAAGTGTGGAACACTAGACTACATAATAACTGGTAGTAGCACATCACTATCACTACCTCTCTGATGTATACTTAAGGGCACACCAGTAAAGTAAAATGATGTATGATCAATAACATCAACACCCATATCATCCTATATCATCACTCACTACCCACTAATCAATAAATGCAATATGTAATACACATCCTCCAAAGTCACAATCATCTCCTATATAGGAAATCAAAAAGTACATGTATCTACATTCCACCTCTCACATAAGGTATTCAGTAGATATTGATCCCACTACATTATACCTAGGTCACACACATGACCCAACCCTGCCTTATCCATGAAAATTCTCTCATCAGTAGATAATGGTAATAACCTCAATGTATCCATCACTTGACCCCTATATAACTCTCTCATCTTACCTTGCCCTAAAAAACACCATAAACAACATATATATCAGTCAACAATGCCAAATCAAAAGCTAATATTAAACAATAGTGAAAAATAAAACATCATAAAAAAATTATGCCTCTTGGAAAATAACATTGGATATAGGATACTAGTGCCACAACCTAAATAGGAGCATTGAAACCTAGAGAGGAGCATTGGATACATGATACAAACACTGGAACTAGACGAATTTTTCCTAAGATACTTTTAAGAACTCAAAAACACCAAAATAGGCCAAAAAACTGACAAAAATTAGGCATTTGAGTTACTTACTAGGGTCACATCACCACCAGCCTGAACCTGGGCTACCAACTACTTGAAATGGGTCACAAAAGGTGCTCATCTTCTCAAAATTTCTCTCTCTCCAGAGCTCAAGATATCAACCTAGTCAATACACAAATGAATCAAGAATTAATCTAACTTATATTATACAACTCTTTCAATCAAAATAAACACCATTTTTCCCATAGTTTGAACCCCGTAACCCCATTTTTAAAACTATTTTCTTTCACAGAATCATGACAATGATACCTTTGACATCACTCAAGATTTACTCTCTTAATACTTCATCTACCTACTAAAACATGAGAATTTATATATTTATCTTATATCTAGACACACACCTTGGTATTCACCAACCCCAATATGTTCTACTTTCAACAAATCTAATCAATTCAATAACCTTTCAATCTATTCACAATATACCAACCTTGTTTTTATTATTATGCCACTAGTTATCACTTTTGGCTCATCCTCCTCTATAACAACTTTCATCCCTCTCCTCAAAATGGGGCATCATTCATAATATTACTATTTATACACTTACCCAACATACCCATCCACTCTCATAGGTGGATATACCATGGTTCTTACACATCCAACATTTAGATTGTCAAATTCAACTTAGACTGGTAGAGATATATAGTGATTTAGGTTATATGGGTCACTCACTATTACTTAGGATATTTAGAAGGATATGCCTTAAACTTACATATACATAGACTATTTAAATATAGTGGTTCATATTATATAGATTCACAATGATTTTGGTATAGATATAGACTCAAATACTAGATTTGGGGGCATGTACATACTACATGTCTCACATATACAACTTCATACAACATGACACAATTACATAATCAGATAACAAATTATAGGCATAGTATAGAGCATAGTGTTTTGATCTCTAATTTTGCATATGAGGCATGCTAAGATATGTTATATCACATGTGGTTATATAGATTATCATATTGTATAAATGCATCACTCACATACTAGATTTGGGGGTATGGCACAAATGTTCATGTTCTTCATCACTCGAGATTATATAGATGGATGGCAAGAAATGACATTCTATTCTTGCATATCAATTAGAGTTTTAAATTATACCCAACTATACCCAAGTTGTCTCTAGGTTAGATCGCATGACCATCTGTAGTGGTTGGTCCATTATATTACTCAGATCCAGACCACATGAGTTTGTGCGGGATAGAGGACAAACATTGGTTTTGGGCCTTTAAGCATTTATCAATTCTAGTTTAGATCTTCAGAGTGAGGGAATGACATATTTTGATCTTTATAACATACAAATTTTATACATACATTCTAGATTACACAAGTTTATATGGGACACATAATAGACATTGGTTTTGGGCCTCTGAGCATTTCTCATTTTCAACTAGATTTAGCATAGTGGCAAGCATTACCATCCTTATCCATGTTACATAGATTATACATTTAGATTTAGTATAGGGGGCATCCAATCCATGGATTCCTTCTCTCTCCCAATATTATTCAGTTCTCCATCCACTTCCCTAGCTAGGAAGTGAGTTAGACCCTTACATCACATTTATCTCCATGCAGGTAGGTTTAGGTACCCATGTTCCTTTTCTTTATTTTACTCTATTATTTCATTTCATTGTATCACTAAAAAAAAAGGGGGGAAAATTTATACACCCTAAATTGGTCAACCACACATATCATGTTTTTTCATAGTCCTTTTTACAGGAGACTTTGACTAGAGAATATGAGCTTGGTTCACATTAGCCATGTCTTTGTTTTACTTGTCTTGATCTTGTTTCTTGATTTTATCACCTCTTTGTTATCTAAATCAACTAACATATACCCATAAAGACCCTTATACTTGGCTTGTGTTAGTCTTAGCCTATTTTTTTGAGTCTTAAACAATAGAATTCAATAAGACTATAACACCCAATGCTCATGTCCTACTCAGTGCTTTTGTCCAACAGTTGTTTTTTCTTACTTAATAGGTCCCTAACCCTTCTTAGCCCTCCCCTTAAGTTTTTTTACCTTTTTGATGTTGGATAATGCTAATAAAGCTCCCAAATTTAAAATAAAGAGTCTCTTATATAAAGGACTTCACAAGGCATTTTATATCCAGCACTTACTACTTTGACATACTAAGTAATTAAAAATCAATCAATAGTACAACTCAAAATTATACATCACACATAGATTTTCATGCTTGATCAAGGAAGGGCCTAGGTGAAAGTTCATTCTTACATCTACCATGTTCATTGATTATGCACATTCTCTAAGGAAGAACTACATTTGATTTGAGACCTTAGCTTGAGGGTTAATATAGGTAGTGATTAGGACAACAGGGGTTCTAGATCATGCGATCATACTTCCTCTAACCTAGTTTTTCCTCCTTTTACTCTTGATGCATTTGTTGTTTCATGTGTGTAGGTAGACCTAGGGCTTTTGAAGAAATTAGGTTATATAATAGTACATGCAAATGATCATAGTAAATTAAAGACACCTAAAGGACCAAAAAACTAGACCGTATTAGAATCCATAACCAAAATTTGATTTGGATAATAGTGTTATAACTAGACTATAACACTAGACACTAAAGTGTATTATTTTTGGCACTCCTACCTTTTCAACAAATAAAATCTAGATTTAGGTTTTTGACATCTTCTTAGTCTTGCACAACAGTTTTCAGCCTCTGAATCATCCATTTCAACCTATTTTTCTAGATAAGTTATTTATTTTCCCTATGTAATTGATTTGATCAAATTGATATAAATCTATATTTTACTATATTTGACTAGATTTTACCCCTTAATCTATACCCTTTATTATTTAGGAACTAAACCCTAGTTTCTTATATATAATAAAACATATAGTTATGATGGGAAAATCATGATAGTCTGCATGTTAATAAGTTTTGAGGAGGTTATTGATTTGAAATTTGTGTGTGAATATTTTGAAAAATGAATGATTTCATAGTATTGAATATCCTTATCATTAATTTTGGCTAAAATTGGTTCTGATTTTCTATATTCCTGATCTTCAATAAAATATTTAATTGTTTGGGTTTGAAACCAGGTGTTTGGAAATATAGAAGTTTGTGGAAATCTGTGGGCTTTTAATAATAGTTTAAAAAATGGTTTGAACACTTAGAAATTTGTTGTTCAAGAATCAGAGGTCTTTGTTGGAATTTTTAGATGTATATATCCAAGCTCAGTGAAATATTGAAAGGATATTATGTGTGCCTGATATGATATAAGATGGTTTTATAAGTTTCAAAAACATGCAAGTACATTTTGTGGTAAATCATTCTATAGTGTCATATTTTCTTGGCTTTTGAAGTAAAATGCTTTCATAGTTTTTAATAGGTTAAAACTTAAGAAAGAATGGAAGTTTGTTAGATTTACATTTTCTTTTAAACTTCCAGGAGTTTATTTAGTTTTTGAGGTTTCTTTGAAGGTTTTAGATAAAAAGGATTTTGGTGCATACATATCAGTTTTAGTTTCAAAAGGAAATTTAGATTCATGAAATGAGACTATTGAGTTTTGAAATATGGGAAGGGTTTCTTAGCATGTGCTTAAATTTCAAGATTTGACAAGTCTGTTATTTTTAAGTATATGATATTTTAGTTTTTTTTGAAGCCATATTTTTGGGCATATAGGGTTTTGATGAAAGATGAATATGTATATGCCTGAGATATTGATGTTTAAGTCATTTATTATGTCTATTGTACTTGCTTTGGAAGGGTTTTGAAGGTATTTTATTTTTCTAAATTTTTTGTTACTATTAAAGTTCATGAACCTCAGTTTTCTATAGGAACACATTTGGTTTGTTTATTTTATAAAGTTCATAAAGTGGTTATATACAAAAAGGTTTTGAACAAATATGGTTGGCCATAGTGTCGAAAAATATATCAAGAAATTGTCAAGCATATGAATAAAAGGCCTGTAAGTCATAAGTCTCATTTACGAGTTTTAGTTACAAATATTGGTTTTAAAGAGAGTTAGATAAAAGATGAGACTTTTGTTGAATTTACATCTCAATATTGAAATATTGGGTTTTATTTTGAATGTAGATGTTGGAATAATAGTACCTTAAAAAAGTCATTTGTTGCTTAGTTGAAATTTTGATGAAGGTTATATTTTGCACAAGTAGTTTCTACTTAAAAATATTATTTGGTTTTACATTTTGAAAAGTATGTAGTTGAAATGAGGTGAAAAGATTATTTTTGGGTTTGATAAAAAGTTTGAGTAGAGTTTGTTATGAGATTTCACCAGGGTTTTATTTTAAGTTTGGTTGATTCAATTTGGCTTTCAAATAAGTTGGTTCATTAAAGATGGAAACTTCATTAAAATAAGATTATAATATGATTAAGATAAAATTATGATATTATAATTGTATTTTTGAAGTTTTAGTTGATAAGATTATTGGGATATAGTGATACACTTGGTGTAATTTAGTTCAAATTTTTTGTTGAGATGTGACTGAATGTTTAGAATATAGTTCTATTTCATTTTGAAATGAATATATGTTGATTTTTAGTCATCAATTTTAAATATATTTTAGATTGTTTTAAAATATGTTTGAATGGGATTAACTTGGGTTAATTAGGAGTAATGATGATAGAGGTTGGGGACAAAATTTTGGTAGAAATGTTATCCAATAAAATCTTAATAAAAATGTTCAGAGAGGTGGTTTTAGGGCTAGGATATTTGGCCCTAGGTTTCATAGAGTGATATGATGTCCATTAATTTTGATAGAATAGATCTTAAATTTTAGAATATCCTAAATAATTTGGCTTTCAATCTAGTCACCCATTCTTGACAAAATTGAGCCTATTATTGAACCACAACCTGATTAGGGAATCACCCAACTTGAGATTGAGACAACACATGCTAATTTTTTTTTCAATCTTGCCATTCTTTTAGTTTTAAATGAGCCTTCATCTCCTTATAGAGAGCCTATTTTTAGATGTAGTAGGTTAGGTTTGGCATCTTCTCATAGTGAACCCATCACAAGATGTAAGAAATTAAATTTGGAAAACCCTGTTTTAGCAGGTAGAAAGCATATGATTGAGATTCATCCTTCCATTTTAGATAAAAAATGAGATAGTTAGAATGATATAAATTCACCAATTGAGGTTAGAGTGCTCAAGTGAATCAAGATGGAAATTGATGACAATACTGGTGATTCTAGAATGAATTTGGTGCAATTTATAGAAATTGAAATGGAGTATAATGAAGGTGTTAATGAGCATGGGAAGCTTATAATTGAGGTCCTTTCAGATTATGATGACTACTAGATGTCATCTAGATAGACTTTTTATTTTTCAATTGAACTATAGTTGGAAGATAGTTTACTTTCAGACTTGATACTTTGACTTACAATTTTGATGCATAAAATTTAAGATCTCTGATAATTTTGGGAAGTATAACAGACTAAAATTTTGATATATATATGCCTAAGTTAATTTTAGAATATGCATCATGGTTTGATATAAATAGAATTTTATTAAACTTTGACTTATCTATTTAGTAATTAATATAAGTATTCTATTTTATTATTAATTGATGGGGGTCCCCACCCATTAAGATAAGTACCTAATCTATATTAAAAAAACTTGATCTATTAAGACTTTTGAGTCTTAATAAAATGTATCTTTAACCAATAACTATTTATAATTAAATGAATTTTAAATTCAATTAGTTAACATAAACTAATAACTAAGCTTAGTTAGAACTTATTTTTCAGCTAAGTTTAGAGCATAAAAGGAGATCAAGGATTCATTTGAAAGCAAAAGAATAACATAAGTATTGAAGACTTATACATTTTGTGAAGTTAATCATTCATCTCCTTCTTTTTATGTAATTTATTTGAGATAACATGACTTTTGCAGATATATCCAATGGTACTTTATCTGATAGTTGAGTAATTTTGTAGGCAACATAGGTATATCTAGTTTTTATTATCATTTATAATAGATTATTTGAAGATTGTCAAGTCTAACATCTTTTGATGATTGCTATTTACAGTCCTATGCGTAGAATCTAGGTAATCAACTTGAATAACAATGAACACCTTGTTATTTTATGACATCTCATTGATCTATTTTAATTGTAAAGTTGTCTCTTAAGACATTTTTAAAGAAAATTGTTGGTTTTCTTAATAAATCTTTCTTATTTTGCTAAGATGATTCTCTTTTGAGACTCACAGACTTTATTGTATTTTATATTTACTCTAGTTTTAAATATAGTTTTGTTTATCTTATATTAATTTAGTTTTGATTTTTGTTTCTTAGTTTATATATTTATCTTTTTATCTGCTTAGTTTACTATTTTATTTCTATTTTCTTTAAGTGATTTCTTATATAGATCTTTCTCTGCATGCTTTGATATAGTTTGCTCTTTGATTAGTTCCTTTTATATAGTTTTAGGTTTAGTTTTAAAGTTCTTTATTAAATTTTGTTGTTAGTTGTTTTGTAGGTCAGACATAGTTTAGTTTGGATTTCAAACTATAGTTTTAGTTCTATTTTAGTTTAGATTGTTGATTAGACTCTTACTTTTTTATTTTAAATGTATTAGACTTGTTAATTGTTCATTAGCTTGTTATTTCTTAGATAGTTAGATTAATTTGTTTTATATTTTAGTTTAATTTAGATGTTTTCTATTTATTTTTATTTTAATTAGTTTGCTATCCATTGTTTATTGTATCTCTTGTGTGCTTGCTTTACTCGATTGAATATTTATTTACTTTTATCTTATCTCAAATATGTTTATTGGTTTATCTCTTCAAGTTATTTAGAAATACTACAGTAGAATAAAAATATTACTTGAAATATATTATTTTATTAAATTAGATTTATTTCCTTCAAAAGATTATCTAATTCATAAGTTTTCTCTATCAGACAAGATAAATTATAGATTCATATCTAAATTGACTCATGATTTGTTAAAGTAGATTTTTGATGTTATAATGGAATATGTTACATTTGATGACTTATTTATTATTTCCTAGAATATTTAAAAACCCCTCATGTCTTTAGAATCATATTTTAACCTTTAGAACCCCATGATTAGACTAGTATGATTCTAAATTAACCTTTATAATAGGCTAAAGGGTTAATTCGTTGATGGTATAATGTTCACCTTCAATAAATTTGATGACTCTACTGAGGAAATCCATTCAAAAATATAATTTGTTTTAAGTTTTGTTTTTTCTTGCTCATGGTACTTGAAGAGAAAAAATTTCTTATTATCCAACTTAGAATAGATATTGTTGATGATCAAGTAGATGTTGCTTTTAATCTAACATGTTATGCATGGTATAATTATCTTGAAAATTTTTAACAAGTAGAAAAGATTATAGAATTTGAGATTGTTTGGTATTATAACCTCACATGTGAAACTCAACAAGACATTATTAATTTAAATAGAAGAATTTAGGAAGATAGAGCTAGAGTTTTAGTTGTTAATCTTAGACCTAAAACTCATTTTATTTCTGATTCTTTTTTTTTTGATTCTTTTTTTTGCCTTTTGAACTTGCTATTACAAATCTATAGTTAAATCAAGTAGATCAAGTTCAAAATAATCAATCACTTCAGGCAGAAACTATTAAAACTTCCAATGAGAGAGAAAATAGAAGTAGAACAAAGGATACAAGATCTGATTCATAGATTACAAAACAATAAAGAACAAGATGATCTCACTGAAGGTGAAGATGAAGAAGAATTTTAAGTAGAACAACAAATAACTATAACTCCATGGATTTATACAAATCCAATTAATGTTGGAAACCATCCTAGTAAGTTACCTTCTCTTAAAGGATTGAATATACCAAATTTTTTTGGTGCTCTGAAAAAATATTGATAAAATCATTTAGAAGCTTTTAGATTAGTTTGTGTTACTCTTAGAATAATGAGTGAAAAAAATTGTTTAAGTGTTTTTTACCAAACACTTGAAGAAAAAGCTTACCAAAAATTTATTAGTTTGCCTACCAAAGTTATTGATACATGAAGGGATATTGAGGATTGACTAGAGTTATCCTTTGGGAAAGTTAAAGAAAATTTTAATATAGTTAATGACCTTATAAATTTTTATTTTGATCCAGGTGAGACCATTCAACATTTCATTTCTAGGTTCACTAAGTTACGTCAAAAGATCCCACGTGATCTTAAACCTTCTAAGAAGTTATCTAGACTTTATCTTTGAAATATTTTACCTTTAAAATATAAAATGACTCTAGAAGATGGAGATATTATAGAATAAAATGAAACTATAAAATTCTATATTGCATACGAAAAGAAGCTTAAATAAATTAGGTTGAAGGAAAGATCTTTTATAGGTTTAAATTCAGATAATTCAAAATTTTTAAAGGCTATTCAAAGTCTAGGAATTGAGCTAGTCGCTATTAAAAGACAACTTAATGATAAACCTTATTTAACAAATAGAAATAATAATAAAAATAAAAATTTAGACATTGATTATTAATATAACATATGTAAATTGAATCATGATCCATATTCATGTGTTGTTCATAAGTTCAAGAAGTTTCTTCAAGGGAAAGATCTAATAGACAATATAAACACTCTTGATGATCCATCGGAAAATGAGAATGCTTATATTATGAATACTAGAAATAAATATTATGGTTCTTCTCAAAATAATAAAATAACAAATAATAATTCTTTTTCTAATGATAAAGGAAAAATAGTTCAAGATAATGCTATTAGTTCAATTGATAATGCTAATCAAAATATTACTCTATCAGTTATAATAATAGTCAATATAAGCCTAAAAGTTTTAGATAAAGTGATGTTAAAAATTATATTATAATTGATAATTTGTCAATAATTAAAGTTGAATTCTCTTTATTGTAGGCAACTAGTCTTTTAGGGCAACTTGATAAGATTAATAAAATTGTTGAGAATCCTAAAGCTAATGTAGGCTTATAAGAAGAAGATAGTAATGAGCAATCAACTATTTTTGCACAAAATTACGATCCTCCTGTTGATTACATTTCTCTTTTTTATGTTATGGTTAAAATTGCTAATAAGTTAATTCATAATTATATTTTAGATATAGGTGCTTCAAAAAATATTATGTCTAAATACATTGCAGATCAATTAGGTATATCTTATGAAATTGATAATAGAAAAATTATTAGTTTTGATTCTAGATAAGCTAAGAGTTGTGATAAGTTCCAAGACATAGTCATTAAAATTGCACAAGATGAAAAAATTAGATGCATGACTAATGTTCAAGTTTTAGATATCCTTAGTAATTACGCTATGTTATAGGAAAGAGATTGGTCTAAAAAAATTGGTGTTTTTATTGGAAAGGATATCACATGAATTTCTGTTAGTAATGAAATTACTTTCATTAAAAAAAAGGATTAGTCTAGTACACCTATTGAATCATCTACTTCTTTAGCCATTTTTTATGTTGAAACTAGGATTGAGACTTATAAATTGCTAAATTTAGATGACCCAAAAAATCAAAATGAATAATTATTTGAAAAAAAATATTTTATGATCACTTTACTTTGATGGAGCTTGTTTTCAACAAGGTAATGGTGCTAGAATTTATCTAATTTCTCCTTTAGGTAATTTTTTTTATTATGCTTATAAGTTATCATTTGAGAACAATAATAATACAACATAATTTGAAGCATTATGTTTAGGATCAGAAAAGATTATTGAAATCAACATTAAGTATTTAGAAGTTTTTGGAGATTATGAATTAGTTGTTAGACAAGTTTGTAAAATATGTAAGACTAATCAAACTTGTCTACATCACTATACGCAAAAGGTTTGGTCATTAATTAAACATTTTAAAGTTTTCAATATCACTCATATTCTTAGATAATATAATGTTAAAGATGATAATATTGATGTTTTTACATCTAAGCTAACTTTAAGTGAGACTGAACCTATCACAAATTTCTTTTATGTTAAAATTTTTCATCATAAAATTCTTGATTTAAATGATAGTTGGTTTGTTTTTAATTGTGATAAACACATAGATTCTTTCATTAGGGGTAATTATTTTGATCATGGTGATTATATACTAAATTGTAGATATTATTTGCAATTAAGTATTAACAAATTACCCCCTGCTTTAGTGAGTTTGTAATCTATGTTTTCATGAAATTATCAACCTAAAATCTCTATAATAGATCTTTCAAAGAAAAATATAGGTGAAACTATTCCCATCAATTTAGGTACTGAAAAGGATCCAAAATATGTTTATTTAAAAATTCAAGTTACTGTAAGTGAGAAGGCTAAATTTGTTAAATTATTTAAAGAATTTATTGATATTTTTATCTGGTTATATAAAGATCTTAAGGGTTATGATACTAAAATTATTAAACATGACATGCCTATTAAGCTAGGTATCAAATCTGTACGGTAAAAAATATGAAGATTTAGCTCTTTATTAGAAGACACCATTAACAAAGAGCTAGATAAGATGATTGATGTTGGTGTCATTTTTATTTTAAAATATTTAGAGTGGATAGCTAATCTAGTGTCGATTAGGAATAAAAATGGTGACATTAGACTATGTGTTGATGTTAGAGATCTAAATAAAGCTAGTATTAAGGATAATTTTTCTCTACCAAGTATAAATTAGATTTTATAATAAGTTGTAGGATCAAAAATGATGTCTTTGTTGGATATATTTTATAGTTATAATCAAATTTTTGTAAGTCTTGAAGATGGACATAAAACTACTTTTACTACTTGTAGAGGTACTTTCACGTATAACAAAATGTCTTTTGGATTGATGAATGTAGGAGATATTTTTTAGAGAGATATGCATGTTGATTTTGATGATTTGATTGGCATTTTTATTTATATTTAATTAGATGATCTCACCGTACATTTAAAAAGAAGAAAAAAACATTTAGACCATCTTTGTGAAGTTTTCACAAGATGCAAAAAATATGGCATTTATTTGAATCCAAAAAAAAAATTTTTTGGTGTTATCGAGGGTAAGTTATTAGAACATATTATTTCTAAAGATGAAATTTCTATTGATCCTAAATGTGTTAAAACTATTAAAGAAATATCTCCTCTCAAATATCAATCTAGTTTTAGGTCTTTCTTTGGTAAGATAAACTTTGTTAAGAAATTTATATCAAATTTTGCTGATAAATCTAATCTTTTACAATTATTGATTAAAAAAGATAAAATATATAATTGGGATGTAGGTACTGATTTAAATTTTAATTGTATTAAAGATGCCATTATAAGTACTCTAATTCTTATTAAACTTGACTTAAAGAAAGCATTCATACGTACCAAAAAAGCTATTAGAACTGTAATAACTCAAGAATTTGAAAATAATGAATAAAAACTAATTAGATACATGAGCCAAGTTTTAAAAGATGCAAAAACTAGGTAACCCCTTATTAAGAAATTTATTTTCTCACTAGTTTCCTCTTTGATTAAGTTTCACTATTTGTTGATGAAAAATATTTTTTTTGTGTGATCTAACATACCCATTTTGTTTTATCGTTTAAAACAACCAACCATTCAAGGAAGGCTTGCTAAGTGGATTTTATGCATTTAAGAGTTTGATCTTGAATTTGAAACTTCTAAAATAATGAAAGGTAATGAATTGGAAAAACACCTAGCTAAAAATACTTCTTTAGATATTAATGTTTTAGTTTTGTCAGTGGACAATAAGTTAAATACAAAGCCATATTTAAAGACCATGAAGATTGCTGATTTTTCTAAAAATTTAAAGTTTGATCTTGAAATGAATAAATGAGATTGTTTGTTGGCTGAAGATAATTGGTACCATGACTTAGTATATTATTTTCAAAATCAAGCCTATCCTAATAATTTAGATAAAAAACAAAGATGTTTCCTAAGATTAAAATCTTAAAATTTTTGTTTGTTAGAATTTTTTTTGTTTTATAAAAATAGAGATGGAGTTTTGTTGAGACATCTTACACATAATCAAACACAAAAAATTATTAGAAGCTATCATGAAGGAAACTATGATGGACATTATGTTGCAAAAACAACTGCTTATAAGAATTACAGAATAGGTTATTATTGGCCTACCCTATTTCATGATGCTTATAAGCTAGTTCATTCTTGCATGCCATGTTGATTATTTGTTAGAAGAGATAAGTTGCTTACAATTCCATACCCTGTTATTATTGAAAATATTTTTACAAAATAAGGCATTGACTTTATTTTAGATATTCACCTACCTTCATCTATAGGTCATATGCATATTTTAATAGCCACATATTATTTCACTAAGTGATCTGAGGCCAAAACACTGAAGAGTTTGATAATAAGTGAAGTGATCTTCTTTTAAAAAATTAGATTTTATCTAGATTTGGAGTCCTTTATGAAATCATTTCTGATAATAGACCTTAGTTTGTTTCAAATAAATTTCTATAATTATTTGAAAAATATTCTATTATATCTAGTCATTCATCCAAATATTACCTTAAAAGTAATGGTTAAGCTGAGTCAATAAATAAAAATATGATTTCAATTATGAAGAAATTAGTTTATGATAATAAAAGAAATTGGCATCTCAAAATTTTTGAAGCTTTGTGGGCTGATAGAACTATTGTTAAGGTAGCAACTAGTTATTCGTCTTTTATGTTAGTTTATGGTTTTGAGGCTACCTTACCAATAGAACTTTAGATTTCTTCAACTAAAATTGCTTTAAAATATTTTGTTAAAGATACAAATTTAATTGAACAAAAATTACATGATTTAATAGCTCTTGATGAATCTAATGCAATAAAATTATAGAAATTAGAAAGAGCTAAGCAAAAATTAAAGAAAATTTTTGATAAAAAGTTTTCTAACAAGAAGTTTAATGTTGGGGATTTAGTTTTATATTGAGACAAATCTCATGAAGAGATTGGAAAATATCAAAAGTTTGATTCATTATGGCTTGGTCCTTATAGAATTGCTACTGTACTTAGAAATAATATTTTTCATTTAAAAGATCTTGAAAGAAATTCGCTGCGTTACTTAGTTAACGACCATCATTTTAAATCATTTCATGATTAACTACTTGTTGTTTTATTTGTTTCTTTGTGTTTCATTTTTTTTCATTTGTTATTTATTTTTTTTCTATTTGGCTTGCTGCACTTTTATTTTTGAAAAGATCAATGAACTTAAAAATAGAAAAGTTTTCATATTATGAAGGAAAAGTGCAAGGATTCTACAAATCTACTATAAGTATCGATTATTTTTTGATATTATGCTTCATGAATTAAATCTTCTTTATATAAAGATAATATATGTTGAGCTATATCAATTTGTTAAAATTATTACTTAATTTTTAGATTTTATACCTAAGGCATTTGTATTAGATTATGCATCTAGTCCAGACTTCCTTGTTATATCATTCCCTTTCTTCGTGACACACTAGTCAAATAATCTATCCCTGAATGAATATCACTATTAAAGAGGTTCGTGTATATCTAATTGAGAAATAATTTTTCTAGATCATACTCATAAGAATATGTTTTATTTAATAGGCAATTATTTGCTACTCAATTTTATTACACAAAACTAACTACCAAGGTCGCTAGTGTTATGCCTAATTTTCACCCCCCCTCAATTTTTTTTCCTAAACTAATACTTTCTGCCATAGAGATGACTCTGTCATAAAATTTAAAACTGTGTTAGGGACCTGGTTAATTAGTAGTATATTTGAATGCATATTTTTTATTATAAATTGATGATGATTGATTGATGAATTTATGTTTATATTTTGAGTGGTTTTTAAAAGCATAATAGATTAATGAATAAAATGTGCATCTATATATCACTATGTATGTATGCAATCATTCATTTTACTTCTTAGATTAATTATTCAGATTACAACTCAATATTTTTAGTTTAGCATGGTTCCACTTGGTGTGTTTAAAAATATAGAATCATATATATTGCTATGACATTTTTAGATATCTTGATTGATTTCAGTAAGTATGGATTGTCATGACAAATTCAAGAATGGATTTTCAATTTTGATAAGTTGAATAGTTTTTAGTGATTATTAGCATGGTTTTTATTGGTAATGTGAGGTTGGGTTTAAAACATATTAGAATGATTTTTTTTGAATCAGTTATAATGATTTTTCTTCTTAGCTTATTTTCAAAAAATTATGAGTATTCAGATGGATTTAATATAATCATTACAACAAGAATAAATAATGCACTTTATTATTTGTTTTAATATGATTTCATTTTGAAAGATAATGGTATGATTTATGTTGGTTTGAATTCTCACCATGACCTTTGAACATAATTATCAAAAGGAGAACTTATTCATTTTTTTTGAATTAGTTTATGAATTGTCTTTTTGAAGTAGTATAAGTGGTTCATTTTGAAAGCTCAAAATATGATTGAGAGTTATTATTTCAAGGTCCTAACCTAAGTCTTTGTTATAATCATTGAATCTTAGTGATTTCAATGACATGGAAATTATTTAGAAAGTTTATATATAAAAAAAGTCTTGTTTGAAAGGATTAATATTGTTGACTTAGGACTTGTTTCATAGCATGGGTTTTGATGGCATAAGGCTTTGTTTTAAAGTCAAGTTATTTAAATCTAAACCTTCATCAAGACATATAGTTTCAAAGGGACTAGGTTGTTTATTTCAAAGGAATTGAAATAAATTCAAAGGCATATGAATGGTTTGAATGACTTGTTTTAAGTTCAAACCTCGCATGACATAGGATGATGAGATGGTAGATGCTATGTAATTTATGGATGTCTTGGCACAAAGTTGTTAGAAAAGTTAATGCAAGAGCATATTCGATGATGTTTTGAGATATGCCAAGAGATTTTGGTGATCTAAAATTCAATGCAATAGGTACATGCCTCAAAAGGCATAAGTTAGTAAGGCTTTAGTGGATGTTTTGGTAATCACTAAATTTGTTTTTTTGGCTACCCTAGATAGAGGAAATGCTAAGCACATCTTAGTTTTGATGAGCTAATGGGAATTGAGCACATCCTCAAGTTAGTTATAGTGGAGGCTGGTGAATAAAAATAAGGTGTTTTTTCATGTTTTTATTCATTTTAGAAAGCTTCTCACAAAAGTGGAGTTCTGACAGTTTGGAATTTCAAGTTGTAGAGAAGGATTTTGAGATAATAGATAATAGGGAAGCACAACTAGGTATGTCACGAATGAATTTAATGACTCTTTGAAGGATTTTTTTTGAGTTATTTAGACAATTATGAAGGGAAAATCATGATAGTATGCATGTTAATAAGTTTTGAGGAGGTTATTAATTTGAAATCTATGCATGAATATTTTGAAAAATGAATTATTTCATAGTCTTGAATATCCTTATCATGCATTAATTTTGGCTAAGTCTGGTTTTGATTTTTTATATTCCTAATCTTCAATGAAATATTTAGTCATTTAGGTTCAAAATTGGGTGTTTGAAAATATAAAATTTTGTGGAAATATGTGGGATTTCAATAATAGTTTAAAAAATGGTCGGACACTTAGAAATTTGTTATTTCAAGACTTAGAGGTCTTTGTTGGAATTTTTGGATGTATAAAGCCAAGATCAGTGAAATATTGAAAGGATATTATGTGTGCCTGATATAATATAAGATGGTTTTATGAGTTTAAAAAACATGCAAGTAACTTTTGTGGTGAGGCCTTCTATAGTGTCATTTTTCTGGCTTTTGAAGTAAAATATTTCATAATTTTTAATAGGTTAAAACTTGAGGAATAATGGAAGTGTGTCAGAATGGCATTTTCATTTAAACTTCTAGGGGTTTGTTCAATTTTAGAGCTTTCTTTAAAGGTTTTAGATAAAAAGGATTTTGGTGCATACATATTAATTTTAGTTTTGAAAGGAAATTTACATGTATGAAATGAGATTGTATAGTTTTGAAATATGGGAAGGTTTTCTTAGCCTGTGCTTAAATTTTGGGATTTGGTAGGTATGTTATTTTTAAGTATATGATCTTTCAATTATTTTTCAAAGCCATATTTTTGGGCATATAGGGTTTTGATGAAAGATGAATATGTATATGCCTGAGATATTGATGTTTAAGTCATTTATTATGTCTATCATACTTACCTTGGAAGGGTTTCAAAGGTCTTTTGTGTTTTTAAATTTTTTATTACTATTGAAGTTCATGAACATCAGATTTTTATATAAACATATTTGGTTTGTTTGTTTTATAAAGTTCATAAGGTGGTTATATACAAAAAAGTTTTGAACAAATATGGTCAGCCATAATGTAGAAAAATATATCAAAAAAATTGTCAAGCATATGAATAGAAGGTCTGTAACCCATAAGTCTCATCTACGAGTTTCAGTTACAAATATTGGTTTTAAATAGAGTTAGATAAAATCTGAGACTTTTGTTAAATTTACATCTTAGTATTGAAATCTTGGGTTTTATTTTGAATCTAGATGTTGAAATAATAATACCTTGAAAAAGTTAGTTATTACTCAGTTAACATTTTTATGAAGGTTATATTTTGAACAAGTAGTTTCTACTTTGAAATATTATTTGGTTTTACATTTCAAAAAGTATGTGGCTAAAATCAGGTGACAAGATTATTTTTGGGTTTGATAAAAAGTTTGAGTAGAGTTTGTTATGAAAATTTACCAGGGTTTTATTTTAAGTTTGGTTGATTCAATTTGGATTTCAAATAAGTTTGTTCATTGAAGATGGAAACTTCATTAAAATAAGATTAGAATATGATTAAGATAAAATTATGATACTATAATTTTATTTTTGAAGTTTTAGTTGATAATATTATTGGAATATAGTGATACACTTGGTATAATTTAGTTTAAAATTTTTATTCAGATTTGCCTGTCAATATAATCACCCATTCTTGATAGAATTGAGCCTATTATTGAAACATAACATGATCAGGGAATCACCCAACTTGATATTGAAATAGCTCATGTTAAAAACTTTGTCAATATTTTAATTAATTCAGTTTTAAATGAGCCTTCATATCTTTATAGAGAGCTTATTTTAAGATATAAGAAGTTAGGTTTGGCATCTTCTCATAGTGAACCCATCACAGGATGTAATAAATTGAGTTTGGATAAACCTATTTCAGTAGGTAGAAAGCGTATGATTGAGATTCATCCTTTCACTTTAGATAAAATATCAGATAGTCATAATGATATAGATTTACCAGTTGAGGTTATATTACTCAAGTAAATCAAGCTAGAAATTGATGACAATACTAGTGATTTTGGAACAAAGTTGGTGCAATTTCTAGCAATTGAAATGGAGTATAATGAAGGTGTTAATGAGCATGGGAAGCCTAAAATTGAATTACTTTTAGATTCTAATGACTACTAGATGTCATCTAGATAGAATTTTGATTTTTTAGTTGAATTATAGTTGGAAGATAGTTTACTTTTAGACTTGATACTTTGACTTGCAATGTTGATGCATAAAATTTCAGATCTCTGATAATTTTGAGAAGTATAACAGACTAAAATTTTGATATATATATGCTTAATTTAATTTTGGAAAATGAATCATGATTTGATATGAATAGAATTTTAGTAAACTTTGATTAATCTATTTAATAATTGATATAAGTATTCTATTTTATTATTAATTGATTAGGGTCTCCACTCGTTAAGATAAGTACCTAGTCTATATTAAAAAAAAACTTGATCTATTAAGACTTTTAAGTCTTAATTAAATATATCCTTAACCAATAACTATTTATAATTAATTGACTTTTAAAGTCAATTAGTTAACATAAACTAATAACTAACTAAGGTTAGTTATAACTTATTTTTCAACTAAGTTTGGATCTTAAAAGGAGATCAAAGATTCATTTAAAAGTAGAAGAATAACACACATATTGAAGACTTATACATTTTGTGATGTCAATCATTCATCTCTCTCTTTCTATGCAACTTATCTAAGATAGTATGACTTTTGTAGATAGACCCAATGGTAATTTATCTAATGGTTGAGTAATTGCTTAGGCAAAATATGTATATCCAGTTTTTATTACCATTTATAGTAAATTATCTTAAGATTATCAAGTCTAACTTATTTTGATGATTGTTATTTGCAGTCCTATGTGTAGAATCCAAGTATTCAACCTGAATAATAATGAACACCTTACTATTTTGTGACATATCATTGATCTATTTTGATTATAAAACTATCTTTCAAGATATTTATAAAGAAAGATGTTAGTTTTCTCAATAAAATCTATCTTATTTTGCTAAGATGATTCTCCTCTGAGATGCACAAACTTTATTGTATTTTATATTTACTCTAATTTTAAATATAGTTTTATTTATCTTATATTAATTTAGTTTTGATTTCTATTTCTTAGTTTATATCTTTATCATTTTATCTACTTAGTTTACTATTTTATTTATATTTTCTTTAAGTGATTTCTTATATAGGTCTTTCTCTGCATGCTTTAATATAGTTTACTCTTTGATTAGTTCCTTTTATATAGTTTTAGGTTTAGTTTTACAAATTTTTATTGAATTTTATTTTTAGTTGTTTTGTAGGTCAGTCATAGTTTAGTTTAGATTTCAGATTATAGTTTTAGTTTAGATTGTTGATTAGACTCTTTTACATTTTTCTTTTAAATTTATTAGACTTGTTAATTATTCATTAGCTTGTTATTTCCCAGATAGTTAGATTAACTTCTTTTGTATTTTAGTTTAATTTAGATGTTTTGTATTTGTTTTTATTTTAATTAGTTTGTTAACCATTGTTTGTTGTGTCTCTTGTCTGTTTACTTTACTCGATTGAATATTTATTTACCTTTATCTTATCTCAAATATGTTTATTGGTCTATCTTTTGAAGTTATTTTGAAATATTATAACAAAAGCAAAATATTACTTGAAATATATTATTTTACTGAATCATATTTCTTTCCTTAGAGTTGATCTAATTCATAGGTTTTCTTAATCGAATAGGATAGATTATATATTCATATCTAAATTGATTCATGATTTGATAAAGTGGATTTCTATTGTTATAATGGAATATGTTGCATTTTATGACTTGTTTATTATTTCCCAAAACATTTAAAAAACCCTCTCATCTTTAGAATCATAGTTGAACCTTTAGAACCCCATGATTAGACTAATATGATTCTAAATTAACCTTCATGATAGGCTAAAGGGTTGATTCATTGACAGTATAGTTTTATTCATCAACAGGTTCTATCTCCTTAGTTTTCTCTTCTACTTGTAAAAAATAGAGCATATACCCCTTTATTATTACCTTCTTGACATATATGGTTGAAATAATTATTGGAGACATTCCATTCTTAATGCCCTATAGGGTTA
Organism: Torreya grandis; assembly: GCA_037957365.1. Lineage (NCBI taxonomy): Eukaryota > Viridiplantae > Streptophyta > Pinopsida > Cupressales > Taxaceae > Torreya > Torreya grandis. Next base: position 83,032 of record JARHVA010008832.1, on the reverse strand, counting down.
CAAAAATACCATAGTCATCTAGACACAAATTTCTTTTCAAAAAAATTTAGACTAGCTTGGTGTGTATGGAGATAGTCCATACCTATGATAACATCATATGATCCTAAAGGGGCTAGATAAAAATTTATCCGAGTCTTAAAGAATTTAAAATTTGGTTTCACTTATTCTAATAGTTTTTTTATTAGATATCTCTTCCCTATACAAAATTGTACTTGCCACACTTATCTCATTTTTTAGGGTTTAGTTTTGCATTCTAAAACAACTTTAAGTGAAATTAAACTATTAGAAGGCCAAAAATAAATTAAAATTGATAAAGTAAAACCTAATAAATTACATCTTATTTTAATCAGATTGGCCTATAATTATGCTTTATGATTATCTACCTTTTCATAAACCTTGTTGTTGCCCTCCTTATTAGCATAATACTACAAAAAATATTTATTATAGTGAGCCATGTCATAAATCCAACAACCTTGATTCGGCCCACATGGTGGTAATGGTATCTAATTGGATTTGTGGTAAGATTGGGATTACATGGAGGTGGAGTATTATTTTGAGAAACTTTAGGTTTTTAAAATTATTTTATACTTCCTTGAAATTTGACATAGTTATTCTTGAATTTAACATTGCTTTTTGTAAATTATGCCCTTTCTAACCTTATTAATTATATACTTACTAGTTTTGGTTTTTTTACTCTTTATTTCTTGCCTATATTTAATTATGGATTTTTGGTTTTCTTTAGCCACGTAGGTGATTATATGGTAATAACTAATGTCTATGGATTTGTGAGGTTTATGTCATGCATAATTAAATCTCTAATCCCTAATTTTAATTTGGTAAGCTTGGTATCTTCATCCCTCATATAGTCAACATAACAAAGGAGATCTAAGAATTTTGTCTCATATTTAGCCACAAACAAGTTGTTTAGCTGAATAGCTAAAATTTAGATTATTTTATTTGCCTATATTTGGCTAAGATATACCTTTTCTTGAAGTGATATTTAAACTTCTCCTATGTTATAGTTTGTTTATCATAGCCTTTTATTTATAACAAATGAACCCAAAAAATTAGAGAATCCTCCAAGTGGTAAATAATAATGTGGGCATACAAGTTTGAGCTAATATATTACAGCCCAAAGTACCATCATAGGCTAAATAACCAAGCCTTGGCAGAAGCCATAATGTTTGTTTCCCTTATTTTATATCTTTAGAGAGGGACCTTTTTGAATTATATAAGAAATGAGTTTAGTTTTTGAACTACATGGTTCCTTACTTTCAACTACATATACTCTGCTTGTTGATTTTCAATAAGGTTTGGATTATGGTTGCCTATAACCTAGATAGATAGTTTTCATGTTCTTCCATGTTAGCTTGGAGAGATCCCAAGACTCCAAATATGCCCTTAAAAACTTTTGAATTGTTTATAAGAGGTGGTGGAGAAGCCTTTTGCCATTGTTCCTAGTTCAGATTTTGATCTAAGTTCTAGTCTTGATTTAGGTTTTAGCCGCTTCTCCTAGATTGGTCTCTTATTCTTCCCTCCGCCTATCCTTTGTTTTAATTCTTGGCATTACCAACATTATCAAAATTTCCTATGTTAATACTTTGTGTCCTCACCATTATTGGTGAAAACAACACGAGGAATTAGTTTTTAACCCAAATTTACCTAGTGTTCAAACCTATAGCTATGATACCAAGTGAAACAACCTCTTAAAAATCACCCTATTTTTTATAGCCAATAAATCAACACAAAAATTGTGGTCATTATCATTACATAATATAATAACTCTCTCAATCTATTTGAATAGAGTATTAACTATTTCACAACATTAATGTCCTATGCAAGTTATGTAAAAGCCTAAATATCATTTTGCCTATTTCAATAAGTCATTTAATTTATAAGCTTCATCATGCGATGCTTTAACTTCAATCAAGTCCTTAATTTTTCAAGTATATTAATAAACTCATTGATTTAAGTATATTAGCATCTACAAAATTCATGGGTAAGTCCATGAATTTGGGGGATAATTATGTGGACATTTTTGAGTAGAGTGTATGTGTTATTCAAAATTAAGCTCGATAATCACTGAGCCATAACCACATACATAGTATATAACATGTAAAAACTATGTACATGGTATATAATGTGTAAGAACTACATACATGGTATTATTAGTTAGCATAGAAAGAAAAAAATGAGCCTAAAAATGTTGAATTGCATTTACATTTTACTACCAAGAGGAGAAAACACAACACTGCTTCTAGTTAGCTCCACAAATCAATAATTCTACTATGGAGGGGAGGTAAGCAAGAAAAATTTAAACCTATTAACATGGAAATTTATAAATTATTTTTTATTTACATTTTTTTTGTTAAAACCATTTTTTTGTTTGAATAACCCATTCAAATGCAACACAATGCCCTCCTAACCCTCCTATAATTCCACAAAACCCTCCAAGTAGTTAAGAGGATTTTGATGCACATATAGTTCAGAACAAAATACAAATTGAATAAATAATTAGGAGAATGAGGGACCCCATTTTTACCAACACCTACCATACATATTTGGCTAATACCCTAGAGTTAGTACTAGGCCAAGTTGACATGATAACATGTCAAATTAACATATGGGCATCTTATAGGGAGAGATGTAGCACTTATTGTGCTAAAAAATTATCAACATGTGAAGTGAAGGATAAAATAATAGAAAAATTCTAAATTTGTGCCTTATTGATTCATCAACCAATGCACCTTTTCCATTATTGATAAAATTGTTCCCAATCCACCGATGCCAACATAATTTGATAAGAAATAATTTTTGGGAATGATGGTGGATGTTTTTTGTTACGCACCTTATAAAAACCATGAGGTTCCATTTTTTTTTGAGGAAACTCTTTTGTGAGTTTATCATCAATGAGATTCCTAATTATTTTGACTACTCAGAGTTTTAGGGCTAAGGGAAAGACTTTTCACATGATAGACTAGGTGCACATAGTGCACCTAATCCTCCTACAAAAGTCCATACCTAAAAGCCACTTCGACTTGAGATCCTACACATAGTGAAGGAGGTCATTAAGATTGACACTCTACATTCACTTACTACACTTATTGACATACTCATTCAACATACGAGTGACTTTTTCAAGATTGATGCTAAAGAGTGTGGACATTAGAATACTTCACCTAGTGTGCATGCTTGAACACACCCTTGTAGATCATGTGGTGTTATATACACTGGAATTTAAAATGATTATGGTGGTGCTTCCAAGGGCTTAGATGTTATAGTTTTGAGTGATGATTTTTTAACATGTGTATTTGGTGTGCAGACTTTGACTACACATATGCAAGTATCTTATATATTTTACATGTTAAAATTCCAACTATTTATATTTAAAAGGTAACAATTAATTTACATATAAATTCAATAATATATATGTAATTTTTTATATTCTATGAGGAGATGGTACCATCATCTTCATAACCATTTTGTGGACCATTTACTACTATGTTTATTGATGTTACTCAACCAATGTTTACATATATATAGTTGATTTTTCATTAATATTATTATTCATGTACATGTATTTATTTATATAGATCCATGCTCAACTAACAATCGTATATTATTTGTTTAGTTGACGACCACATTAGAAAATCCTTCATCTTTACAGGCTAAAATAGCCATATGTATTACTACTAAAATACTATCTATGCAACCACTCACTAAGGTGTGTTAAATTATAATTTTGAATTGTAAATATAGATTTGTTTTAATAATTTTAATTTATACTTGGGAAAATATAACTTATATGAATGTATTATGTACATAGGATTGTATGATGAAATATGATAGCCCCATGTAAATGATTAACATGGAACCTTCTCATGTTTTTTGTCCATTTCACACTCTTGTGCATGCACATGACTTGTCACTAACCTTATTGAGTATCAAAGATAAATTTAACATGACCACAAGATTGTGGTAAGTGCATGTTTAAATAATTTTTGTATTAGTTTAAAATTAATTTTTGAACTTGGTTACATGTCTAGTATGTAAAGTTTTTAATTATATTTTTATATAAATAGGTCTAACTATAGGTGAGCAATGATCATAGAAGGACTCATAGTCAGACCTTAGAGGAATCCAAAGCATATGAGGGATCTCCATCTATGAGTAATGCATCCCAAAGAGAGTATTATTTGAGGAAGATAAAGAGGGAGGCTTTTTGATGAGTAGGATGTCTTAGATGATGTAATTTTTTATGCCTATATGGAAATGTACAAGTTTTTGGCATTGTATGACTATATGGAATTAACCTGATATTCTATTATGTTATTAGATGATGTAATTTTTTATATGCCTATATGGAAATCTATGCATTTTTGGCATTGTATTCTTATATGACATTTACCCATAATTTTATTATGTTCTTATTTTGTATGCCTTTATGGATTTTATGGATGTGTTTGTGTGTGTGTTCACATTTTTTAGTGATAATATGTAGACACTCCACTTTCATCACTTTATGTGTTAAATTTATAATCAAAATGATTTTTTGCAACAACACATAAACCAAGTGAAAAATCACTAAAACATCCTAACCTACCCACACACCTTACATGTATATTATATAAAACACTAGGGCATTCCTAATTAGAGAAATGCACTGTAATCAATCATCAGCTTCACTTAATTCATCTTGAGTCAAATTGTGATTGTGTAAGGGATGTCTTGGATTACCTAGGTTAAATAGTTACTCAGCTTTAAAAGTCACATCACTATGTATTGAGTTAATTAACTTGATCTTAATGTAATGGGAAATTCCATAGCTTTTAAAATTTCCTATTTTCTTAATTCATTAATTGAATTATTCTTCCACTCACATGGCAAGTGGATTCAAATATTTAAAATCATGACATCACATAAAAAGTTGTCAAGCATTAACATAAATGCAATATAATAAAATAAAATATAAACCCATGCCTAATTACTGCAATCTAAACCCCAAATATTAATGACATTAACTATCTAAATTAGACTAAATTCTATCCACACATCTTGATATTCATTTGACAATCAAAATTAGTTAGATAAGTCTATAAATACATGGCACATTTGACATTATAGATAAAATTTTCTAGTGCAAACTTACTCTAAAAAAATCAAACAAAAGCTTCAAAATTTCTTCTATTATTCACCCAAATAATAAGTAGTCAAGGGGAGATGTCATCTACATGAAGTTGTGACATTGAGAAATATCTCATGCACTACAATCCAGGCATAATCACCTCTATATCACCTATAAACTGATATCCATGAGGAAGGTAATCATTTTGATGTGATTTCTCTTTGCTTATCATTTCTATATCTTCCCCCATCTAAAGACAACCCCTAATATGTTATGTTACTTATTTTTTTATGATTTTTTTGCATTCTAAAGACTAACCTCCTTTACAATCATGTGTCTACATTGGCATGCTTGGTGGGACCGATGCACCCCACAATCCACTTGATAACATTCCATCATCCTCTAATTTCAAAATTATGTAATTTTGAGATTAATTTTGCTTTTTTTCTCCTAAAAATATTATTTTCCATTTTTTGCATTTCAGTAATAACACTTTGCATATCAACAGATGCACTCCCCATAATCATTGGTATCAACTTGTGTACCAATGATATCACTTTTTCTACTACTTTCTGTATCTTGGTATTTTTTAGGAAAATGGTAGGATCACTCTATGTATCAACAAGAAGGAACTATGTATCATAGGGAAATCTCTTAGCTCAATTTAACCTAGAAATGGTGAGACTAAAAACCTTAACGATGGGAATGCCATGTAAATCAATGATATTATGTTGTGTAATGACAAAATTGATAGGGTTATGAGGGTAACAACCTATATTTTCTTCATGTTTATCTATTTTAAAATCAGTGAGAATGCCTACTTAACTATAGTATTTCCCTACTAATCAGTGAATCACTAGTTTCTTGTTTATATTTTATTCTACCTATAGAACTATGAGATTGTCCTGCTATGGTGGGATCACCCTACTAAATGGCTTAATCACACTGTGTATTTTTCCTATGAGCTAAAAAATAGTTTTTTTTATCTTCCCATGATTTCCAAAGCGAATAATTTAAAATCTTGACTTATTTATTGTAGGTTTGCTTGACAAATACATGGTATATACACAAATAAGTAATTTTTGAACACTTTATTTTAGTGCACTTAAGAAGAACCAACACTTACATTTGGAGTACTAAAATACTTGTTTGATTTTATTTCATTACTTATATGTTTACTTCGATTACCTTATTATACTTTATCATGTGTATACTCTCCCCTTGCCCCCTTTAGGGAGCCCAGGTGACCAAAAAAACATATTATTATTATCCTATTTTTCTTTTTTGTTGACTATACAAGTTGGATTTCATTTCCTTATTATGAGTTCTTAGGGTATGATGTTTGGGGTTTCATATCTAACCCAATACATCTAATAAGAGATATAAATTGAGGGAGTTTTTCATTAAGATCATAGAAAGATTCCCCACTAAGGGTTTTATGATAGTAAAGGATTTTACCCTAATGCTATGCTATCAAACCTCACCCTCAGAGTTCAAATATCTAGTAGCACTTCACTGAGAGCTTTACAACTAAAGTGATCATGGAGGGGATTGACCCTCTTGAAAATTGACCTTTATTTGTTCTTATTTAACATATTTTGATCCACATGTACTATGAGGTATACTAGGGACCCTTTAAAAAATCCATGTCAAAATTTTAGATTAAGACATTCAATCATAAATAACTTATAGTGTGAGCGAAACCAAACTCCCCCAATATTTCATGATGTACCAATTGAAGTGAGGGTTAGGTGAAACTAATCTATCATCAATTTAAGTGAGGTATTTATGTGGACTATAGTTGTATTACATACCTATTCTTCCACTAAAGATAGGGCTTATTTTAAGTGTGTGTTTTTGTTTATATATTGTCTTGTCCTTATTTTATGTGACACATATTACACATCAAAACAAGTTAGAAATATCTTAAGTCCAAACATTGTCAATATAAACTCATGTGATAAGGCATGACTCTACCCAAATTTTGGGTCATTTTTATTCCATTTTAAGCATTAAAATACCCATTTGGTATGATAATTTATCCCTATTATACTGTTACATTATTTATTTCAAAATTATTCTAAATTGGGTTCATTTGAACCAAAAATCTAATTCTCCTAAAAAATCCCAATCAAGTTCATTTTGAACCAAAGACTTTAATTCTAATCCACAAGTCAAACAAATTCAAAGTTTTAGATTCAAATGAAGCCAAATTTCAAAAGTCAACCCAAGTCAAATTTTAAAAGTCAACTAAAGGCAAATTTTGAAAGTCTAACAAAGTTAACTTTCAAAAGTCAAGTAAAGTGAACTAAAGTCAAATTTCAAAATTCAAATAGTTAACTTTATAATCAAGTCCACTTTGAAAGTTAAAGTTTGAGTCAAAGTCTAAAGTTAAGTCAAAACCAAGCATTTTAAAGATTGGATTTGGTCAAAGGATATTCCAAAATAATCCTTGAACCTTCAAACACATCACTACAAATTTTGGAAAATAATTTAAACCAAACATTGTTCTATTTTGATACTCTTATTTGACAAGTTTAAATAAAGCCTTCTACTTTGATCAATAAATATTATACAAACACTTCAAGGTACCAATTGACTTCAAAATGCCTTTTCAAATCCAAATATCCACTTTGAATTGATAGGTAAAGATTTGCACATTTTCAAATCAAGTCAGTTTAAATATTCTCCTTAGATTCAAATATAAAGATCATTGATTCCAAAATGCCTAGATATATAAGAAGTGGGGTTGTGTATAACACTAATTCTAAGGAATAATGGTTTTATGATCCATTTGGGTCTTTCCAAGACAAAGAAAACCAAGAAGAGGAGGAATATCAACCTATATATGAGGATACGTCACCCAAAATAGAAGAAGTGCATAGTCATGTTCGAATAGGGAAAACACGTCCAAAGTTAAATTCCACTCATGAACATGCCCTTGTTTAAAATGTTTCTCTACGCTTTTGTGCTTTTACATTCAGAAGAAGGAGAAACTAAAGATAAAGGGTCAGGGGTTAGATGTTACCTAGATTAAGTTACACATCATATCCAGACGTTGTAGGAGCTCCTCTTTGGCTGTGGAGGAAGACACCTGTAGAAGAAAAGAGACTCAAACATAGAAAATGTTAGGTAGAGGTATGGTGGACTGCTAAGCAATATGCTCAATCCCAGAAGTGTAAAAACTTCCTTGAGGGATGACAGTCCACTATTTATGAAAAGAAATGTCATATAAAGAGAAATGGTGAAAGACTAAGAAAGAGAAATGAAGATAATGCGTACCTATTCTCTGTTGTCAGCCTGTCATAGTCACTGACATCGATAGTCTTTCCGGTGTCAGTTGGTCAATATGATGATGTCGGTTATGTTACCAACATTAGTAGGGGCAATGGTCGATGTTGGTTGGGGCAATGGGCCTTGGATGGGTTTTAGATTATGTCTGTGGTTGATAGAGGAGTCTAGGAGTTTAAGGCTTTGTGCAGGGTTGTAAGACAATAAATAGGGTCTAAGAAGGGGCAAAGATAGAGGATAGGGGTGGAAAGAGAATAAGAATGAGAGGAAGGATTTTCAGCCTCTCTAGAAAGAAAGTCAGATTGTCTCTCAATAGTACTCAGGAATATTCAATGGAAACTAATTACCAATGCTTCTAAAATACTGAAATGAAATAGAAGAATACTTAGCTCTGCTTAGTGGAGAACCAGAGGTGTAAAACGCTTGTTCTCGATGCAGCTGATGTAGAAGACTTTGTACAACCTTCCAATCCAATGTTTGGAGTGAATTTTGTAGAGTTTTTGTAGTTGGAGAGTGATGATAGAATCCTCCTACCTCGTCCCAAAGCCTGCCTTTGATATGCAAAGAGTCAGGGAGCAAGAGAATTCATGTTCGGGCCCCCAGCCAAGGTTAGAATTTAGTTTTAAGTAATCAACGTAGGCGATCCCACCGGCGTTGACCGACGGTTAACCGATGTTGACCGACGGTTAACCGACGTTGGTGGCTAGAAAATGGGTAAAAAGGCTATTTTTAGGCTTTTGCCTATTCCTCCATCTGCCAAGTTTAGTTGCCATTGGTGAATAGTCGAAAGGTAGGTTTTATAGGCATGAGAGTTAGTGAGAGAGTTGGAATAGGTCTTAGGTAATTATGATTTGGAAGACTTAGTCATAGGGTGATAAATGGTCTAAGGGTGAGGTATCCAAGGTGAGGTGTCTAGGGTGATGTCATTAATTTAAAATAAGTAATTTATTTTAAATTAATAAAGTGTGCAAGGGACCAAGGGGAGTCAACATAATTTTGGTGTCTATATTTTGCCCCTTTTTGTCTTGTTGGTTGTTTTGACGAACTACAAGACAAAAATAGGAGTAAGTTTCCCCAGGTATGGGATAAGGTGTAGGTTGCTGCAAGTATGGGATGAGGTATTCCCCCTTAAAGTGGGAGTTGAGGGAAGGGAACCTGATATTAGGTGCCAATTTGATAGGCAGTGGATGGGTATGGTGAAGTTGGAGTGTGAACGCTACAATAGTTGAGATTGCATGTATACCACTTCACGTGATAGGTAGGTCAAATTATCACAGGCAAGGTTGAGGAGCACTAAAATCAAAGTAATCAAGCCCCAACTTTTAGTTGTAGCTGATTGGGTTATTCGATCCAAGCTGTAGCTCTAATGGTCAAAGTAGACTAAAATCGAAATAACCGGTCCCCAACTTTTTGGTCATAGCTGATTGGATTATTCGATCAAAGCTATAGCTCCAATGGTCATCATGTTCCAAGTATCCTGGGCTAGGAAGTGATCCTAGAAAACATGAAAATGTCACAAATATTGGGGATCAACTTGCTCGTGATTCAACAATAGGTGTAAGGGTTATGGACAATTTGCTAACTATTCCTGAGGTAGCATATGCAATCAAAACAACCAACGCATAGTTGTCTCAAAAGTGGTCATGGTCTGAGGAGATAGTCATGATCTCTAAGGTTATTGGTCAAGTTAGGCTAAGATATAAGTAATCTCAAGTGTAGTTTATTGTGGATGGGGAGATGCATGTGATCGCTAAAGTGCCCCATGAGAAGTCTAAGGTGACTTCTACAGTGTCAGGGCTGGTTGTTTAGTCATGATTTTGGGTTGGTATAGATAGTTGGTCCATTAGATGGATAGACGAAGGAATGGCCGAGCTAGCCTCAGAAGACCCCATGTCAACTAAGTGCTGCCTACATAGCCCCTGTTTGAAGGGCCTCAGGCCAATGTAGTTCTACCCAAAAGGGAAGATAGAGTCAAAGAGGTCGATAATTGGTTTGGTCATGTTAATGGTTTAACACTTCCCATATGTCTGATGGTACATGCTTGATATGATGAGTGTATGATGATGTTACAGCCTTTTCCATATTATGTGATGGTGTATTCTGTAACATAGGTTATGTGGTTTTTCATCCCTAGTAATTTTCCATATTGGTGATGGATGTATGCTAAAAATGAAATGAGTTTATTTATGCTTCAACACTTTTTGTGTTGGTGATGATATATGCTTGACATAAATTGTGTTTGGTTGTTAGTTTCCATGTGTATTGTTTTCCATAAAAACTAATGTGAATGGGCTATGATAATTTATATAACACAAATTGATATTTGCATTAAACAAATCATGAGGTTATGTTAATGGTTAGAAAATGTTTTGGTTTGGTTTGGTTTGGTTTGGTTTAGAAAATGATTTGGTTGTATGTGACAAAGGTATGTAAGAAGTGAAAGGTGTTTTGCTCTTTCATTGACAAGGACCATAATGGTAGCATAGATAGGGTTGGTGCAAATAGAAGCCCAATTCATGCATTATGTCATTGACCATTGTTTGTGTTAGAGAAGTATTCAAATCACTTGATGTTAAGTGAGCTCAAAATCCCTTGGGTATGTTGGGGTAATAGGTTTTATTATGTGAGATGTGAGGATAGCGTAACCCTTTTTAGCAAGGATAACTTTTCCCCTTTTATAGGTGACCCTGAGAATGACTATAGGCAAGTCCATGACTTAGTAGTTTGTCAGTCAATTTTTTTTTTGGGTAGACTGATCAATGCAGGAAGTCTACGTGGGGATGTTGTTTTGTTTTGTGGTCATATGTGAAGCTGATCGATGTGGGAAGCTTTTGAGAGAGTGTTATTTGTAGCAACATTCTGGCATAGCCATCCTTTGAGGGAATGGTCTATAGTTGACTTTGTATGCTTGGAGATTTATTGAATAGCTGTCCTTCAAGGGAGTAGTCTATTAATTACAACAATGATATAGCCATCCTTCGAGGGAGCAGTCTATATTTATAGTTTTTATGTTTGTTTAGGCATCCCAATTTTATGTTTTGTTTCTTGACATAATTTTTAGTCATAGACAAGCCTATAGAAGTTTTGAGGTCCCCTTTTTATTAAGACAAAGCATTAATGCAAAAAGGGTTAACTAATGTTTGTGGGAAAAAAAGGGTTGAAAGGAATAGGAATGAGAATGATGAGGGTTGCTCAAGGGACGAGCTTCAAGTTAAATGTCAAGTGAGTGATTACTTGATTAACAGTAGAATGGTCGTAGATATAAGGCATTAAGGGGCTCAATTTCTGGTTGACCTTCGAGAGAAGATAGATGATAAGTCCCCGATCCATACTTATGCGTTATGATATAAGGTTTGAGCCAATTAGGAGCAAACTTGCCTCGTTTTATTTGTTCCATATTGGTCACATGTTGGTTTTCTTTGAGGATGAGATCTCCGATGTTGAAATCTCACTCTGTTAGATTTTTGTTATAGGCACGTTTGATGTGGTTTTGGTAAATGTGGAGATGATTAAGGGCAGTAAGATGATGTTCGTCAAGTAACTCAAGTTGAGCTAATTGATCTTGACAAAAGTCATCATTGGAAAGTATGTCATGCAAAGAGATGCATAGAGAAGGTATCTGTACTTTAAGAGGCAAGACAACCTTAGTTCCATACACTAGAGAGAAAGGTGTAGCACTTGTAGGGGTTTGAATGATAGTGCGGTAGGCCCACAAAGTGAAGGGAATGTGGATGTGCCAGTCCCTTCCAGTGTCATTGACCACCTTCATGAGGATTTTGGTTAAGATTTTGTTAGAAGCCTCTACCTGTCCATTTGCTTGTGGATAGTAAGGTGAGGAGAAGCTGAGTTTGATACCAAAAGAGTCACAAAGTTTTTGGACAGTTTTATTTTTGAAAGACTTGCCATTATTGGTGATGATCTTGTGGGGAACACCAAAATGATAGATGATATGTTGGTTGATGAAGTCAATGATTTTGTCAGCTTTAGTGGAGATGAGGGGAAAAGATTCGACCCATTTAGTGAAATATTTAGTCACGGTGATAATAGACTGATGTCAGAGAGATGAATGAGGGTTAATCTCACTGATTAGATCTAAGCCCCATTGTGAAAAGGGCCAAAAATCCTTAGCAAATTATAAAGCATGGCTAGGGATGTGAAGTAAGTTAGCATGTTGCTGGCATTTGATATAATGCTGAACATAGTCACTGCAGTCTTGGTGAAGAGTGGGCCAATAATAGCCCAGGCGAAGGATTCATTTTGCAATCGAGTTACCACTGAAGTATCCTCCACAAATCCCATCATGAACTTGTTTAATGGCATGAGATGTTTCAATGGAGGTTAGACATCGAAGAAGGAGGCCATCAAAACCTTTTTTGTAGAGAAGACCCCCTAACATGGTATATCAAGCAGTACTCTTGATAAAAGCCCACCATGCATTGCTAGAGAGATCAAGAGGAATGATAGAAAACGTTAAGTAGTCAACAAGTTGTTTATACCAAACGTCATGTGGACTAGAGTTGATATTACCGACAAAGTTGATGTCAGTGGAAATATATGAAGGCAATGCCAAAGGATATACCATGACATAAATTCTTGAAGAAGAAGATGAAGATGGTATGCGTGAGGCAAGAGAGGCCATAGTGTCGATAAACTTATTCGTAGACCGAGGAACAGTTTGCAAGAGATAATGGTCGAAAGACTCTAGTAATGTGTTAACACGGTGTTTATACCATTGCAAAACTTCATTTTTGCAAAGGTATGAACCGTTAATCTAATTAACGACTAGTTGTGAGTCACCAAAGATGTTGATTGTCTTGATGCCTAAGGAAATGGTAGTTTGAAGTCCCAAAATTAAGGCTTCATATTCAGCCATATTATTGGTACATTCAAAGTCAAGTTTAAAAGAGAGAGGCATGGGCTCACCATTGTGAGGAATGAGAATGACCCCCACACCTCCACTGAGTTGACATTTGGACCCATCAAAGAACATTGTCATTTGATAGAATATGTCATCAGTGGAAAGTGTGGCGATAGATTCATCAGGGAATTTACAATGAGAGGGTTGGTTATCAGGTAGAGGGGCATCCGCTAGTTGGTCAGCGATTGTTTTCCCCTTTATAGATTTTTTTTGGATGAATTCCAAATCAAACTCAACATGAAGCATGAGCCAATGAGCCATACGCTAGTTTTGGTATGGCTTGGAATGCATGTATTTGAGAGGGTCGGTATGAGTGATGACATAATTTTTATGATTAAGGAGATAATGATGGAGTTTGGAGGTGGTAAAGACTAATGCCAAGAAAAGTTTTTCGGTATGAGTATACCGAGTTTCGTAGTCAATGAGTGTTTGGCTTATATAATAAACCACCTGCTCCTGATGTTGTTCATCTCAATGCGCGATCATGGCACCTAAAGAATGATTTGTTGCTGAGATGTAAAGATAGAAAGGTTGGTCATCTTTAGGTGGAATAAAGACTGGTGGAGAGACAAGATAACATTTAAGAGCCTCAAAAGCCTCTTGGCAATCCTTATCCCAATTAAAGGAGACATCCTTCTTGAGGAGGTGATGAAAGGGTTGACATCGGTCAGAAAGCTACGAGATGAAGTGATGAATAGATTGAAGCTTCCCTTGTAGGCTATGAAGTTGCTTTAGATTGGTAGGTGGCAGCATCTCGAGTATAGCTCTAATCTTAGTGAGATCAATCTCAATGCCACAAAGACCAATGATGAAACCCAAAAGCTTCCCTGAGAGAACCCCAAAGACACATTTCTTGGGGTTTAGTTGAACATTGTATTAGAGGAGGTGAGTGAATATGATTTTGAGAATAGTTAAATGGTCACAACGGAGTTTGGATTTCCCAAGCAGGTCATCCACATAATCCTCCATGATTTTGTGGAGGAGATCATGAAAAATATAGGTCATGGCACATTGATATGTGGCGCCTACATTTTTAAGACCAAAAGGCATGACCCTATAGCAAAATGTCCCCCATGGGGTGATAAAGGTGGTTTTATGTTGATCTTCTGGCATAATCAAGATTTGGTTATATCCTAAAAACCCGTCCATGAGTGATAAAATCTCATGACCAGCTATAAGATCAATAAGTTGGTCGATGTTTGGCAAGGGAAAGTCATCCTTTGGGCAAGCTAAGTTGAGGTCACGATAGTCAGTACAAATTTGAATTCCCCCAGTCACTTTTGTGATTGGGACAATGTTTGACACCCATTGCGGATAATCAATGGGTTGGATAAATGAGATGGAGAGAAGACGTTGAAGCTCCTCTTTAATAAGGAGTGCAACACGAGGATGCATTTTGCGAAGCTTTTACCTGATAGGCTTAGCCTCTGGGTGTGTGACGATGTTATGAATGATAATGTTAGGGTTGATGCTGAGTATATCGCTATAAGACCAAGCAAAAGCTTTGTTATGATCTGTAAGGAATTTGGTATAGTCAATTTATTCTTAGGCATCTAAAGATTGACCAATCTTTAAAATGTGAGGAACATCGAAAGATGGGAGATTAATGTCAATAGTTGATTCATTTAATATAACCTATGTTTCTGAAGGAAGGGATCATTGAATGAAGGAATCATCTGCACCCATGTAAGTGAGTAAGGTGTCATCGTCCACGCATTGGACAGTGTTGATGGTAGAAGATTCATCGTCTATCATGTCTGGATAAATGAGAGGAAGGGACCTTGATACCCCACCTAGTTAATAGGTCAGGGGTTCTAAGCAAATGGAATTTATAGAAAAAAACTAGGAGGGATGGAGACCACTGACTCCATAGGTGAGGATGGGTGAATAGGCAAGGTTGGAGGAGATTGTTCTATGATAGTTTCATGGCGAGGGTTTTTAGAGGTTTCTATAGGTTCTTCAAAACCCAGGCCATGTCATTTCTTGGCATTTTTTATTGCCTCATCATTTGGAGGCTCAACGGGCTGGTGGGAACCTTGTCCATAGTGCCTAAAGCCAAAACCCTTCCATGCACACCTATAAAGATAAGTGTGGGAAAAACTAGGGTTGCCGAGAAAGGAGAAATTAGAAGCGAATAGTTGGGGTGATGAAAGAGGGTTCCCGTAAGTAGGAGCTTAGTCTAGCCCTCCATAGATGAGATTAGTTTGAAGATTAGGAGGACCATATGGGATGACCATTCTGATGTGATGGTCATAGTTAGGGTGATGATGAAGTTGTCCATATTCCTGAGGAGTTTGGAACATGTCCAAGGTAAGCAAACGATACTCCCCAAGTGAAAGCCACTAGAAGGTATCTTCCATGGGATCCTTTGTAGTCACTTGAGGGGTAGGAGTAGGTGCAACCATCATTTGTGAACTTGTTGATGCTTTTGTGAATGGAGGTGGCATTTGGGTCAATGTTTTCAAAGGTATGAGAACATCATTGGGTCGATAAGTTGTGTTACATGTTTTCAATGGAGAAGGGTCAGTAGGAATAATGTGAACCTATCCCTCATGTTCAAATTTGACACAACGATGTAGTGTCGAAGGGACACAAGTCATGGCACAAATCCAAGGTCATCCCAACAACATGTTATATTGGAACTCCCCCTCAATGATGTAGAAGAGTTCTGGGACTGTTCGTGGGCCAACACAAATATGTAAGATGACGGTGCCAACGATAGTGGCAGTGGAATCATTGAAGGAATGAAGAATTGCGTCAGTTTTTGACATGAAATTCTTTGGGAGGGTTAGTTGGTCATATGAGTGGGTGGAAATGATATTGATGCTAGCACCCCCATCAATCATAACCTACTTAATGTGAGTTCGATCAACATAAGCTATGATAAAAAGGGCAGCATCCTGATCTTCCAAATTAGAATTAGGAATTTCAGAATCACTAAAGGTAATGGAGGCGATAGTAGGTAATGATTGGACTAAGGTAGCTAGTGGTTGGGGGTCTTTATGTTGGACCTCCACTACCTGTAAAGCTTAGATTAAAGCTTGGCATTGTTGTGGAGAGCTTTGAATGAGATCATACAAAGACATCTTCACAGGGGTTTGGTGAAGTTGTTTCACCATGGAGTCATGAATTACCTCTGAAGATGTTGGATGGGAGGTGCCCAAGATTGAAATATTGGGTTTCAATGGTTGAGAAGGTTTGAAAAATAGGTATGTCCAAGGGATATAAACCTTCTCTTTTCCTTTATCCTTTAATATTTGTGACCTGGTGGCCACATTAATGGTGTTAATTTCAAATAAAGGAGTAGAAGGTGGTAAAGGGACCATAGTCTGATGATGGGATTCTGATGAAGGTGAGGAGGTTTGAGAGACATAAGAAGGTGTCGAAGGTCTGTCAAAAGAATCTTCAACAAGAAGGGTGTCTTTTTCCATGTCTTGGTGAATGACAACCTTAAGGGCACAATAATTTTTAGTGTTATGCCTAGGTGTGCGATGATATAGGCAAATTTGAGTGTCATCGAACCATTATGGTTTTAATCCGAGAGGTTGAAATGGTTTAATAGGTAGGAGAGTGATGCTAGAGGATTTTAACAATCGATGTAACAACAAAGCATAGGATCCCACTAATGGGTCTACGCTTGTTGTTGTAGTGGAGGTTGATGACTTCTATTTTGTAGGAGTTGTTGAGGGAGTTTTCCATACCACCTTTTTAGTTGGTGGTGTGGCTACTCATGTAGATGACACTTTTTTGGTGGGAGGTGCCGAGTTTTTTGGAGGAAGTATATTTTTGATGGGTAAAGGTAGCAAGGGAGGCAATTTGTTTTTGTTAGATGTTGGAGTAGGGAGTACTCTTATTAAGGTAGAAGGGTGTTGGCCCAAAATAGAGGGCAATGGTGATGGTGGGGGAGGAGTTCTCCGACGTGGTTTAGTAGCCTTTTTCAATAGTGCATGAGGACCACTAGTATGGGGGGTGAGGTTCAAGTCTACCTTCACTTGTGGGTGAGTGAAGTTTGATATGGGGTGAACACTGAGAGGTTTATCTTGTTTCGGCATGGTAGATGCCTACGAGGGTTTGGGTGATTGTGAGAGCAAAAATGTGTGAGACATAGCAATCTCAGGCAAAAGGTGAGAGAAAATCATCACTGGATCTTCCTTAGCTGAAGTGGGTGAAGTGACAAGTTCTTCTCTCAATGGAGAAGGGTTTGGAAAATATGGCTCTTTGAGAGGATAGAGCGCAGGTATGGTCATGGCTTCCTCATGTGGTCGAGGAGCGGTAAAAGTTTGATCCTCCATTAGTAATAAGAAGGATGAGGGCGAGGCTACCGGCGTTGGTGCCATCAAGGCATCTTCCAATATGGGAGAGGTCAAAGTAGACTCTCCTATGTGTGAAAGCGGGGTTGATGGAGGACTATCCCCCATTGGTGGAGGATAAATAAGAGAGGAAGAATCTTCTACCTGTAGTGGACAAATAGGAGAAGAAGGCTCTTCTTCTTGTGGTGGAAAAATAGTAAAAGAAGTCTCTTCTACATGTGGTGGACAAATAAGAGAAGAAGGCTCTTCTACTTGTGGTGGAAAAATAAGAGAAGAAGGTGCTTCTACCTATGGTGGACAAATAGGCTGACTAATCTCTTCAGATTGTGGGAGAGGTTGGTTAGGAATGACAGGAAAGACCGTGTTAACCGTTCATATATTGTGCTCTTGAAGGTCATCAACCATGTTCTGAACATTATTCTGACTTGGGGGATGGTTAGGGAATGGTTGCCTAAAGATATCTATGTTTTGGTTAGCCAACGCATTTGGGTTATCCAAAACAAGATCCCCCTTGTCTAGCATGTCTTGAATAATATTTTTGAAGGTTTTACAATTGTCTGTGTCATGACCTTTGACACGATGATAGTTATAGAAGCTATTTTCCCTATACCATGTAAGGATGGCTTTTGAGGGGTCAAATTGAGGTGGTCAAATTTGAGGGAGATTGAGGACCCCCTACTTGACTAATTTATCCAACACGGAAGTATATGATTCTCCTATTAGAGTGTATTGACGCTGTATATTCTATTGTTGGAATTGTCTTGTGAAGTATTGTGATGTAGAGGGCTCAGATTGGTTAGTTGTGGTGGAGGATGATGATCTAGCGGCCACAACATTTGCTGACCCCTTGGACTTGGAGTGGGAAGAAGAAAGTTTGGAAGAAGAAGGGTCATTAGATTTTGCATTGGTATTTTTACTATGCAATGTGACTCTATCTTCTTCGATAATGCAGAGTTCAAGCTTCTTGGCCATGGTGAAAGCTTCATCAAATGTGCGAAATGTTTGGACTTGCAAAGTAGATGAGATGTGCTTGGCACATGCTCTAGATAAGAGCTCAATGAGCTCAGGTTGAGGTAAAGAAAAGGAGCATTGGTTAATCAAACCTCTCCAACGAGCAATGAAGTCAGTGATTGACTCATCGTTGAATTGTTTGATAGAATAGAGGTCTGTAATGGAGACCTTCTTAGTGATGTTGATTGAAAAGTGGTCAAGGAATAGTTGGGTGAGTTGAGTGAAAGAAAAAAGGGAATGACTGGCAATAGAGCTATACCAGTCAACGGCAGCGCCAAAAAGTGACATGGGAAATGTGTGAAGTAGTAACGCATCATCATGTGCTATAAGGTAACAAGCGTGTCTAAACGCTCTCAGATGTTGTTGTGGGTCCTCTTTACTCTAAAAATGAGTAAATTTTGGGAGTTCCCATTAGTTAGGATATGGTTGAATAGGCACCGAAGGGTGAATGGGTTCATTGCAGATTTTTTCATATGAAAGAACATTCTTTGATCCTGAAACAGATGTCTAAAGATTAGACATCTTATCCATCAACATCTTGATGAGATTGGTTGATGGATTGGCAGGTGGGGTACCCCCTAGGTTGTAAGGTACTTGGAAGAGATTGGGAGGGCCATATGACGTGCTAGGTTGCGTTTGTATAGGTGCAACATATTGGTAGTTCATCATGGGGACTGATGTTGAGGTCAAGGGAGGTTGTGCCATGAAGCTGGAAGGCACAATTTGACTAGGTGCCACCAAAGTAGGTTGGATGGTGGCAACACTAGTTAGAGGATAGGTAGTTACTCTTGTATTTATGGGTGCAAGAGTGGGTGGGATAGAAACTAACAAGTTTTGAAAAGGTGTTGAACTTGTTTGTGGTTGAGGGGGTACAAAAACCCCAATGGAGGTAGGTCCAGAAATGGAAGGGGAGGGCAACTCTTGAACGTTGGCAATGGTTGGGTCATTATTTGAGGTAATGGTCTGAGTAACCATGGGTTGAATAACAGAGGCTGTTGATATATTTTCCATTTCAACTAAGGAAGTTGGCAACCCAAGAATAGGGTTACCTAAAGGATCTCACGTTTGGCTTCTCACAAGGTAGTGTTGGAGAGCCTTGACATTGAGGTCAAGGAATCTCTCAAAGTCTTGATCCCATGTGGGAACAATAGGTGGTTGGTTCAAAGTTGGAGTACGTTTAGTGTCTGAAGGATACTCCATTAGGGGACTTGTTATGAAAGGTGAAGGTGTAAGTGGTTGTTGCCTTGCGTGGTCAACAAGAGTTTTAGCTTGACTACGTGTCAAAACCATTCAAGGCAAAATTTGTTCAGGTTATACAAACTGTATATTCCAATCTCAGAGTTCTAGAATGTGTGTTTGATAGCCAAAAAGTTGGGTTTTGAACTTGCTATTTTGAAAGAAATATTTTTGACAGTGACCGACATCAGTAAAATAACTGATGTCAGTTATGAAGAGTTGCTGAGGTCGGTGGTATAATCGATGTCGATGAGATGAGTTGCCGACATCAGCAAAAAAATTGATATTGATGTCTGTGTATTTATAGAAACATAGAAAATTGATATTTTTGAAAAAAAGAGAAATTTTGAGTTGTTTTTGGATCTCAGAATGCGACCTCACTAGCTCAAAAAATCAGATATAGTCAGAAAAATAGATGATGGAAAGCAACCTCTAAATGTTAAATTCCTAAGAATAAATTTTAGAGTTGTGGTGGCTTATGCCTTAGAAGAGTATGTTTGGGAATTGGGCTTTTAGAATGGGTCCTAAAGAGGAAGTCTATGGTTGGTTTCAGGTTATGTTTTGGTGCTCAAAATCTGTGTTAGGTTCCATACGTGGCTTGGTGCTAGGGGCTTGCTCCCTTCACTTCACGAACCCAGAGCCGAGTTGGGCCGCTTAGCCAATATATACTTTGACTATAGTTTATACTCTACCAGAGAATAGAGTGGGTCCTCCCCTTGGTAGTGAAGTCCAAGTAGGATTGCCAGAAAGGGTAAGGTATTTGCTAGGTGATGAAATCCTAGACAAGCCTTGTCTCAAGTATGTCTAGGTGTTTGATTGTGTTTGTGGTCAGGTTGCGTAACATATGTGCACTATGATTTATTCATAATGAATTTTAATTACTAAATGAGAGGGCTAAATATGCATTCAAGCAAGAATGAGATGCAATAGATTTTTAACCCAAAATTGAAATGTTTTGTTTGGATGCAAACAATTGAGAAGAGGTTAAGAGTATGAATTTCACTACTCTAAGATGTAGGGAAAGATTGACAAGAAGAAAAAGAAAGAAGTTCTTTTTAACTTGTGCTTATGATTTCTTTTCAAGATAAAGAGATAGAAGAAGGATGCAAGAAGAGAAAATTTCCTAATGCACCTATATGAAAGTTTACCTTTTAGAAGAAATGAACCCAAGGAAAACTCCATGGTCCCACCGGGCGTGCCAGAATGTTTCTCTACACTTTTGTGATTTTACATTCAAAAGAAAGAGAAACTAAAGATAAAGGGTCAGGGGTTAGATGTTACCTAGATTAATTTGCGCACCGTATCCAGACGTTGTAGGAGCTCCTCTTTGGCTGTGGAAGAAGACACCTGTAGAAGAAAAGAGACTCAAGCATATAAAATGTTAGGTAGAGGTATGGTGGACTGCCAAGCAATATGCTCGATCCCAGAAGCGTAAAAACTTCCTTGAGGGATGATAGTCCACTATTTATTAAAATAAATGTCATATAAAGAGAAATGGTGAAAGACTAAGAAAGAGAAATGAAGATAATGCATACCTATTCTCTACTATCAACCTGTCACAGTCGCCAATGTTGGTAGTCTTGCTAGCGTTGGTTGGTCAATATGCTGATGTCAGTTATGTTACCAATGTTGGAAGGGGCAATGGTCGATGTCGATCAGGGCAATGGGCCTTGGATAGGTTTTGGATTATGTCTATGGTTGATAGAGGAGTCTGGGAGTTTAAGGCTCTGTGCAGGGTTACAAGACAATAAATAGGGTCTAAGAAGGGGCAAAGATAGAGGACAGGGGTGGAAAGAGAATAAGAATGAGAGGAAGGCTTTTTAGCCTCTCTGGGAAGAAAGCCAAATTATCTCTCAATAGTACTCAAGAATATTCAATGGAAACTAATTACTAATGCTTCTAAAATATTGAAATGAAATAGAAGAATACTTAACTCTACTTAGTGGAGAACCAGAGGTGTAGAACGCTTGTACTTGATGTGGCTAATGTAGAAGACTTTGTACAACCTTCCAATCTAATGTCTAGAGTGAATTATGCAGAGTTTTTGTAGCTGGAGAGTGATGATAGAATCCTCCTACCTCGTCCCAAAGCTTGCCTTTGATATGCAAAGATTCAGGGAGCAAGAGAATTCACGTTTGGGCCCCCAGCTAAGGTTAGAATTTAGTTTTAAGTAACTAATTTTGATGATCCCACCGGCATCAGCTGATGGTTAACTGATGTCAGTGGCTAGAGAATGGGTAAAAAGGCTATTTTTAGCCTTTTGCCCATTCCTCCATCTGCCAAGTTCAGTTGCCGTTGGTGAACAATCGAAAGGCAGGTTTTATAGGCGTGAGAGTTAGTGAGAGAGTTGGAATAGGTCTTAGGTAATTATGATTTGGAGGACTTAGTCATAGGGTGATAAATGGTCTAAAGGTGAGGTATCCAAGGTGAGGTGTCTAGGGTGATGTCATTAATTTAAAATAAGTAATTTATTTTAAATTAATAAAGTGTGCAAGGGACCAAGGGGAGTCGACACAATTTTGGTGTCTACATAAAATTATAATAAAATTATGGAATTATCAAATAAAGGAAAAGGGAAAGTTTTATATCCTACCCAAAATATCCAGCTCATTATCACACAATTATAGTAGATTAGTTAACTTCTAGCGTCTTTGGTTACTACCCTAACTGCTACCTCTCTAAACAATCCCTCATCTATGGAGTAAAATCTACCCATTGAGCATCAATAACAAGATACAATGTTTAATCCTTCATCAAACATGGATCCATTCATGGATTGTGAATCTACCCCTCATATGGATCCATTTCTATAAGCTACTAACAATCCACCATAAGTGTTTTCTAATCTGTATCAAGTCCTTCCTTACCCACAAAAAATATCTTCTTTTTCCAAACCACTTGCTTATAGTTTCCAATAGGTTTCTTTGAACCCCCCAAAAATTTCTCATATTTCCTAACAAATTCCCTCCTCTAATTTATAACAAGTTGTTAATAATTCCTAACACCTTAATTTTAGTTTACAACATGCTTCTTTGAACCCCCAACAAGTTCCTTCTAGCTCTCATTATATCCCTTTTAATCTACAACAATAAGTTGTATATCCTCCATTACAATAAATAAATACCAATCTATAACAATAACTTATAAATCCTCCACTATAATAGGTTATAATTAATCCCTAATAAATCCCATTAATCCATAACCCATCCCTTCTAATTAACAAATTACATCTTTCAAATAGAAATTCCCTTTGTAATAGGTTCCTAATTTTTAGAAATAAATTCTCTCATATCAAAAATGAATTCCTCAAACTCAACATCATTTTGCTAATTTGTTTCCCAATACTAGTCAACAACAAGTACCTTATTAATTGTATAATCTTGGCTATAGGGTGAATAACCCTAGTAGCTTAGCCCAATGGGTACCCATAACTTAATTCAAACCTAATACACCCATTGATCTAAATCAATCCAATCCCCCTTTAGAAATTAATAAAAACAAACTTATTCTATCCTAGAATGCTCCCACTCTAGAAGAATTTCAAGACATAAAGGATATTGTTCATGGGCTCCAAACAAGAAATCAGAGCAAAAAGTTCAAATTTGATGAAATATGTCCATACCGATTTGACATGAGCTTTCTTCAAGTACCTTTCCCATATCATTTTTAGGCAATAAAATTTTAAAAATATAGAGGAAGGGGTGCTCATAGAGATCACCTAAAGGAATTATTTGTCCTATGTTGGGAATTAGCCTACACTAACATCTATGTACTTCACTTGTTTCCAATTAGTTTTGGGTAGACAAACCTTATAATTGTTTAGACACTTACCTAAGGGATATGTCATCACCTTTGATGAATTTTTGTTAAAAATTGTGAAGCACTTATCCTACAACATAGAGCATGGGTTGATCATGGTTAACTTACGTAGTGCTAAGAAACATGGTTGGGAAAGTTTTTCAAGTTACCCACAATGATGGAGAAGTTTGGATAGCCACTTCCCTCACAATATTCTAGATAAAAAACTAGAGAATATATTCACTTTTAATCTCAATTCAGAGGTGGTTCATAACTTGAGATTCTATTGTGCAGATAAATTTAATGATAATATAGATAAGGGAGTGTAAATTGAAAAGGCACTTATAAACAAAGGCCTAGTTAAAATTTATTCTCAGAATCAGATGCAGGATCAAAATTTACCACAAGCACCAAAAATTGCATTTGAAAATCTCAAAATCTTTAATAGAAATAAGAATGTGATGGGTAATAGAGTAACAAAATCATGTCATGAAAATGGTGCAACCACCACCTATCAAAAATGCTCCACCTACTCCCTCTATTAAATTACAAAGACCATCTCCATGAAAGAATCAATATCAAAATATATTCTTCAATGACTTTGGTGAATCTATTAAGGTGGTATTCTAGAAATTAATTGTGGCTAATATGATCATTTAGACTAACACAAAGCCTTTTCTAGAAGGCCGACCAAAACCTCAATAAAAGAGATAATAAATCTTGTGATTACCATGGTGTCAAAGTTCATGGAATTCATAGGTGCAAGTAATTAAGGCACTTAATTCAATATCTCCTTGAGTGGGGTGACATTGAGTTGGATAAAATTGCTTCCAATTCTAATCCAAATATAGGTATTTATAAAGACCCATTCGTGAAGCATAACTCCAATAATTAGTGATGACCCTATAATCAAAATCAAGGGTCGATCAAAATCAAAATCATGTAAATTATAGTCAAGTTCAAGATTCCCAAGCTAATCAAATTAGCTATCATGATGTCTCATATAAATACAACAATGTTGTAGGTTGTATTAATAACAACCATGTAGTTACTATTAATATTAATCCCTCTCAACCTTACAACACACCTTAGAGTGTTAACCCATCTATTTTAGGGCCTCCTCCTTCATATCCTAATGTCCCTTTATCGACATGCAATAACATTATTGAGCCTCAATGACCACATATCACCATTCCAAGTGCTATGCTTCCTTATTCTAATTCAAATAACACTTCACTAACTAGAAATTGCATTGTCACAATTCAATGTCTAAAGGTTACACTTCAAGGCACCTTCCTCCAATAATAATCCTATAAAAGTCTATTTAGATTCTAAAGCCAAACTATCTCTTTATTTCATTGAGAAGTAGTATGATCTTGGAAAATAATTAAATAAGACACATGAAAATTTATATTCTATATCTCTTGCATACGTTATAAGTTCATAATAATATATTGTATGATCTTCTTCAACAATCCAAATTACCTAATGATATTGAGCCTGTTACCTTCCAAGCACTTGTGGGCCATTTATTCCTCAGTCAATAGCTTACGCATAACAACCCTCTTTAAATTGAAGGCATCATCCCCACCACAAGATTGAGTGGGTCCTCATAGATAATGGTTCATGCCTAAATATAGCCTCATTAAAAATTGATAAAACATTTGGAGTATATTTAAGTAGATTCATAGCCAAACACCATTAATATTAAGGCATATGATTGTTTCACTATTTTTTCATGTTTATTTTCTTTAGAAAATGAAAAGTAGCTTAAAGAGGGGTGTGGTTTAGAAGAACTTGATTTCATTTTGTGCACATGATCCAATCATTTATAGATACTCCTCTTTGTCTCAGGAGGATGACCTACATATAAGAAAGTAACTATAAAAGGGTGGATTAGTAAGATATATGGGTAGATTACCTAACATAAGCTAGATCAAAGAAGCACTAGGCTTCCTTGGAGGCTATCAATCCACTCTTTAAGATAATTAAATTATGATAAATGGAAGTGGGTATTTGTATGAAATAATGGAAAATATTGAAATCAATACAAGAAATGATTGAAGGGAAATAAGTGATTTCCAACTAAAATAACAATAAATTATTGAAAACGAAAGCTAAAGTGTTCAAACCTATTTAAAAAAATAGTTCAGATATATCACAAAAACCAAAATTTGGAAGAAGGTAAATAAGTGGGAATTACTTGCTATTTTAGGAAAAATGAAATAAATAGTAACTGGTGTCGGTCATTATGTAACTAGTTTTGGTTAAGGCAAATATTACCAATCGAGGTACGACTCTACCGATCAGAGATGATTGGTGTTAGTCTCTATAAGTCTTGGTTTGGGAAAAATGGCTATTAGGTTGGTTGCAAGAAGCCTATATGTGTTGTTTCTAGGTTGGGGAATGGTTGTGAGGGTGGAGTAAAGTCTAAGAAGTATCAAAACTATAGGTTGGATATATAGGTGATTGAGGTGGCTAGTGGATACTTGGTGGAAGGTGGAGTGTTTAGAGTTGTAGAAATATAATAATGAAGGGTGGTGTGAGAGGGATGAGAAATGGGTGTAAGAAATAAAATAACTAAAGATAATAACAAAACTTGATATAAGTGTAGGTATACTTAGCTCTAAATTTATTGTCTTGGAGGAATGCTGAAGTTGAGTGCAAGCTACATGGGATCTTGGAGTAATATAGACATAGTAACAATACTTAGGATTTTTGTGGTGATTTTCTAAAGTACTTAGACATCTCTGGTCTAATTGCTAGTTCACTTAGGATCATTGGTTTTCCTAAGAGTTTAATATTCTCACACAAAAGATATATTCAACCTCCTGAGGCAAGGATTTTACATGACATTAACCATCATTGGTCTTAGTCAACTAGTGCTAGTCGAGGGATGACTGACATTAGTTAGGTAGAATATGTTTAAATTTACCAAAAATAAGTATTTACACTTATGATTGGTTGGTAAAATTCAAGGAAATGGTTTGATGTTAATAAAGGCTACATTGGGATGCATGGAGAATAAGTCTAAGGAGTTAGGGAATTAAATACCTAGGTGGGAAATAGTCTTAACGGTAGGTGTCAACCAGTTAGCCATGAGTTTGGGTGGGAAGGTGTAGATAGGCATTTTTAAATTAATTAACTTAATTAAATTATCCAAAAGGGTTTAAATGGGCATGTTAAAGCATTTTAATAATTAATCCTAACCCAAGGGGGCCAATGGGGCCAAGGGGTGTTTTAACGATGACTAAAACCATGTGGTTTTCTAGTGTCTACATTTTGTACCTTTTTGTTGTGTAGGTTGCATCTTCAAGCTACAAAAAAAAAATAACAAGTGCAGTGGTAAGTTGGATTCCTTGAGTATGGGAGTAGGTGTTCCCACTCAAACTGGGAGGTGATGAGGTAAAATTAGAGTTGGGTGCAGGTTTGACAAGTGTGCATGTGTGGAAAAATGGGTAGGATGGTATGAAGTGGAAAATAAGGCTATTGTAATGAAGACAAGTGACAAGTGAACCAGGCCATTGCATTAGGCCTAATGGATATAGGTTCACTTATAAACATAAGTATCTAAGAAAAGGTGTCCATGTTATTAGAGGGCCAAAAGTAGGGTAATCCTAAGTAAATGGAAGTGGTCATAGGTGCTAGAATTGTAAGTCAGTGCATTCCAAGGTAGCTAAAAGGTTTAGACACTAAATGTTGTGGTCAATAAAAATGACATGAAGCATGTCAAGGTGGGATAACTTGGTGAATGTAATGATGTTGATGTAGGTTGTCACAAAACCTATGCAAATAAGTGGGCTAAGTGACCAAAGGAGAACTAGGTCTGAGGGTAAGTCTAAGTTTAAAAAGGGGTCTTTTGGGGTGAAATAGTAGGGGAGGGTATCAAAAACCCTAAATTACTAAATGACATAGGTCACAATCAATTAACATCGATCAATTAGAGACTAACATCAATCATGGGAAAACCCTAAAAAGGGGTCAATGATAACCTAAAGGTCAAAATGCTTTATATTTTTGGTATAATGATTTTTGTTGAAAGTTAGTGTGTCCTTTGCCTAAGTAAAAAATGATAGAGAGGATGAAGGATTTCTCATGAGATGACTGATTGACTTGGGTTGACTGAGAGTTGGAGTGTGGGGTACTATGTAATGTGATAGTGGTTAAAAAGGTGTTAGGTAGGATAAAGGAGAGGTAAGTTAGAGGATGAGCTAGGGGTGGAGGGTGAGTGGTTGTAGTGTAATGGGTTCCACCATGAAGGTAGATGTGGAACAAAGTAGGCATTTATCCCATTGAATTTTTGTTTCACTGTGTTCTTGAATTTGGGAGGGCATTTTGTGAAATAGGCATATAGTTTTGGGAAGGAATTTGGGTGGGAAGTTTGTAAAAAATGATAGTTGTGAGATTTATTGGTGAGGTAAACATGGGAGGGGAAGGGAATAGAGTAGGTTATTATAGGTTGTTTAGTAGGATTTGGGAAAAATCTAGGGTTCGAAGCTATCATCCATTGATACAATGATTGATGCTGGTCACTTATCGATTGATGTTAGTTGATAAGTGATTAGTTGTTAGTCAAGTTAATATCAAAACCAATACTACCACTCAATTAGTACTAATTGAGCATTGACTAATAGTGGTTTCATAAGGAACTAGCATCGGTCAGGACTCAACCACCATTAGTATTGAAGGGAAGGCTAAAAGGGAAGGTGTTTAAAGAAGTAGAGTGATTTTTAAAGTTATCTTCGAGTTTGTGTAGGCCTGGCTTGGGGATATAAAACCTAGACTTAGGATAAATTTTTAGACTTAGGCTTATGATAGGTTAGGTTATAAGGGAGGAGGTTGGTAGGGGTTGGAATACTTGCATTGCTTAAAAAAATGTAGGTTAAGATAAATCCTTTGTCTAACCTTATAGGTGAGGATGATGTTAGTCATGTGATATTGAGTGCTGTCACTCTTAGATGATGTTTTTAGGGACATGACCCTAATAAATTAGGATCACATGGTAACAATTGGGTTGGGTGGTATGTAATATTATCAATGCATGCCTTGAGATACTATGATGATGGTATCCCTCATTGAGAGATGGGACTCAACTACCAACACATTCATGTTGTAGATTAGAGAGATCATGATTCTAACATAGGACATTCATAAGATCTTGAGACTATTGATATAGGGTTCAATGATAGATCATATTTGTAGTGATGAATAAGATGCCTACATAGACTGGCTATTTAGAGAGGACTTTGTATAGGCAAGATGGCATGCTAGTGGCTTCTATTTTAGATATTTATACTACATGGATAGGGTGGGGAGATGATTGATGACCAAGATGATGATAGCCATTAATTTTTATGCACTCCTAGACTCAAGTAGAGGTAGGTTCCCTTGGGCATTACTAGGTGTTTTTGTGGATGTGATCAAGGACTAGATAGTGTTTGCTTGGGCCCTAGTACTACTAGTGAAAATATATTATGAGCTCTAGGGTTATCAAGTACACAAATGTTATGGGTTGAGTTTAGGATTCATATTACACTCTGGTCATATGAGCATATCACTGTACTATAACTAGTTGAATTATTGTGGCACACATGGGCTTATGCTAGGTTTAAAGTTAACTTTATGAGATAGAGGGTAGATCATGCACTACCACCAATTATGGTAGAGGGGTGGGATTTAGATTGTTTTAGAGAGATATTGGATGCATTGGTAGATGGGGAGGTGATTTAGAAACCATACACAAAATTTCCCTCTTGGATGGGTCCTAAGCTTTAGATGGATTCACAGGAGGTGATAGTAGGAGGTAGTGCTGATCCCATTTGATTGAGTGAGGAGACAATATGGTTTGATACATGGTATCTTGAGGGCATTCCTTAGGTATAGGATAGAGGATGCAGAGGCACCATTGCCTCCACTACAACCAATTAAGGAGGAGTTTTTATATAAGGAACTACTAGTTGTAACAAGTGTTGATGATGCTAACATTATATAGGATTATATCATGTGGTAGGGTTAGTATATCATATATTTTAAAGGAGATAAAGGATAGTATTAGGCTAGAGGAGAGGGTGGATAGTAGTAGGATATTGATGTAGAAATTAAGGAGAGGGGTAATCAAATGGATGTTGATAACCTAGATAGATAAGCCATGATCATAGAAAGGGACCAGGAAAGATCAACATTAGCCATAACATAGGTAGCATTGACATCCATAACCTTAGAGAGGGACACAACACATGGTTAGTTGGTAGTGAGGACACATGAGAGAGATAATATTCAAGATAGGTTGCTAGCATTACTCAGGAGAGAGACCAAGCTTGAGGATAGGTAATGACCCTCACATAGGATAAGGATCAAGCATGGACACAACTAGCTAATATTAAGTTGTAAAGGGATGTAACATAGGGATAGGTGAGCTTGATATTGGCATAGAGAGATGTGCTGAGATAGGTAGGAGGGTTAGCACTGATAGGACCAATGCAGACCATCTCAATGTCTAGGTATGTGGCCATAGTAGAGGAGTTGAGGTATTATAAGGCACTTGTCTTCACATAGCTACTAGATGTACCTCAGTATGCTGAGTATGTAGTAGAGTGGATTGTGAGAAGGAGGACCATCAGTGTGACACCTAGTGAGTGGGTAGCATCTGTAGGTGCTTAGATGGGTCCTAAAGATGGATAGGCTCCAAGGGGTAACCCTTAAACCATAGACCTAATTATACTTATTATTGTATTTATATGATTTTTATTCTACCTTGGGAGCTGATGCACTGAGATTTACATATCATTTTAAGAGACATGGACATTATATATATATATATATATATATATATATATATATATATTTTGATTCAAGTTATGAAGTGATGATCATGATGTGTGTTGCTTATGGTTATTTATTATGCTCATGTGATGATTCATTTAATGATGTTTATGATGTGGTGATTTATGGTTATGATTACTTAGCATTTTTATATTTTAGTAGGTATATGCTTGATTAGATGATTTTATTTGTAAATTAATGAACTTATGTGATCCCATATTTAGATAGATATGTGATGGATAACATAATGTATTAATTCATTTATTTATGAAAAAGTGATTAAATGATTATTATTAACTTTTATGATAAAAAAATATAATAGATTTTGATGTGATAGAATTAATTTGATTAATGTGATGATTGCTTAGATAGATGAGATGATAATATAATATATGATGATGGTGATTTATAATTAGAATGTTTTCATGATTAAAAACACCTAAACAAATGGTGTGAATGGATAATGACAATCATGTAATAAAACACATAATGTATTTAAATGTTTTTAAATGTGATGATTGTATTTAGAGTTGATTTAAGAATATTTAAAACTATCTTAACACATTGATTAAGATTAGATAACAAGACTATATGTAATAAAAGAGAACAAAGTGAAAATAATCAAAAGACAAATGTCTTAATGAATGTATCAATAAGTAGGTATGAGAAAGAATAAGGAGACATGATGCTCTTTCACTGGTGATGATTAATATAGGAAGTTAGATTCACGTATGAAAATAATCCCTTTGTATACTTCATATTAGCATTTATTATTTTGTTAAGAAATTTTTTATTACATTGTGTCAAGTAAGATCAAAATCCCTGGCTTTATGGACGGGAAAAAGGGAGATGAATGAAAATGGAACCTTCTTGTGGGGCTAGCTTGCCCCTTTTGTAGGTTGTTGAAAATTTAGTATAAACAAGTCTATGTCATATTTTTGTGTAGATTAATCAATGTAGGAATTCTACTATTTTGATTTTTGAAATTTTTGATAATGGGTCTTTTGATGTTTTATTGTTGCTTTGAGAGGTTGGGGAAGCTAATCAATGTGAGAAGCTTCTAAGAAATTGCTTGCTTTAACAAATGTTAGACTGAACCATCCTATAAGAGAGTGGTCTAAGCTTTGTGATTTGATTTAACATTAGATCGATGTCCTTTAAGGGAGTATTCTACATTTTAAATTAATTATTGAATTGTTTTGGTAGCTATCCTTCAAGGGAGTAGTCTGTAATGCTAGAGATGACCCATAAGATGGAATATTTTTATACTTTTTTTTATTTTTTATTTTTTTTGTTAGACATATAATTGTTTATATAGGCTTAAAGATTAAATTTATTAAGTCAAAAATATATCAAAATAAGGTTGAATAATGGGTGAGAGGATTCATTAAGAGACAAAGATCATGGGATTCCATCTTGATAGACAAAAAGTATCCATGAGAATCATGCCATGGGTAGAGTCGTGGTACTCATATTCAAGATTGAGGCTAAAAATATGATGGATAATCATATGATTCTATGCTATAATCAGTTGTCCTCAAAGTGAGGGGATAAAGGTAATGATCTCATAAAAGAAGGGATGAGTTTAAGTTAGATAAAAGGTGATTATGAATGTGTTTTACCAAAAGAATGGATGTAGATGTGAAGAATTGAGGGGCTCAAGTTTTGATTTCCCTTTAAGAGCTGATAATTGGTAAGTTATCAACCCATAATTATGTGTTATGATATATGGTCCAAGCCAATTAAAAGAAAACTAGCCTCGCTTACTTCTTTCCATATTGGTTACAAATTGATTTTAATTTAAGATGAGGTCTATGATATTTAATTCTCACTCTTTTAGGTTCTTATTATAAGTGTGATTTATTTGTTATTGCTAGACACAAATATGGTTAAGCATGGCCAAATGACACTCATCAAGTAGTTCAAGTTTGGATAAATGTTCTTGATGTTAATCACCCTCAGAAATGATATCCTATAGAGATATATGAAGATAGGTAATTTGGATTTAGAGAGGCAAGATAATATCATCTCCAAATATGAGAGAGAAAGGGGTAGGACTTGTAGGGGTTTGCATGATAGTTTGATATGCCCATAGGGAAAAAGGAATGTTCAAGTGCCAATCTTAACCAGATGCATTGACCATTTTAGTTAGCATTTTGTTAAGTGTTTTGTTAGAAGCTTTAGCCTATCCATTAGCTTGTGGATGATATAGTGATGAGAAGCTTAACTTAATTCCAAATGTATCACAAAGACCTTGAACTTTTTTGTTTTTAAAAGATTTTCCATTGTCAATGATAATTTTGTGAGGAACACTAAAGTAGAAGATAATGTGATGGTTAATGAATTCGATATTATTATTGACTTTGGTTGAAAAGAGGGGAATATAATCCACTAAATTGGTGAATTATTCTATTATAGTGATGATAGACTGATGTCGATGTGAAGAATGAGGGTTGATTTCACCAATGAGATCTAATCCCACTACAAGAAGGACTAGAAATCCTTAGAGACTTGAAGACCATGACTAGGTACATGATGCAAATTAGTGTGTTATGATACTTAACACACTTATTTACATAATCAAAATATTTTTGGTTAAGGTTAGGCCAATAATAGCCAAAGAAAAGGATACATTTAGCGATAACTAGACTGTTAAAATGTCCTCCGTAAATGTCATCATGTGTTTCCTTGATAGCATCAAAGATTTCATGACTATGTAGGCATCTAAAGAAGAGACAATCAAATCTATGATTATAAAACCCCCCCTAGTATGGTTTAATAAGAGGTACTTTTTATAAATATTCTTTGACCATTTCTAAAGAGATCATAAGAAATAGTGGATAGGTTTAGATAGTCAAATATTTGCTTATACAAGATATCAGATTACACCTCTTCCACATGATAAATGGAAGGAAGGTTTGATTTGGCATAAGAGGGATAAATAATGTGATGGATAGTGATAAAGATAATAGAGCTATAAGGCACAAATGAGATTTGGGAGGCAAGAGAAGCCATGATATTGGTGAACTTGTTAGTAGAACATGGAGTGGCTTGAATAAGGTAATGATCAAATGATGTCAAGAGTACATCTACCAACTATTTGTATTATTGTAAGATGTCATTTTTACATTAGTAAAAACCATTTATTTTATTGACCATAAGTTGGGAGTCACCAAAAATGTTGATTGATTTGATTCCCAAAGATAAAGTTGTTTGGAGACCTATAACTAGGGCCTTGTATTCAACCATGTTATTGGTGTAATCAAAATAAAGTTTAAAAGATAAAAGAATGGGTTAACCATCAAGGGAGATAAATATGATGCTACATCCCCCATAATATTGACACTTTTATCCATTTAATAACATGGTCATCTGATAAATGGAATCCTCTTCAGAGAGAATTACAATAGACTCATCAAGAAACTCAAGAGGAGGAGGTTGGTTGTTTTATAAAGGTTCTTTAGCCAATTGGTCAGTAATAACTTGCCCTTTAATTAAATTTTTATAGAGGAAATCAAGATTAAACTTAGCTAAGAGCATGAACCATCTAACCATACATTTATTTTGATATGGCTTAGAAATTATATACTTGAGTGGGTTGATAATAGCTATGACAAAGGTTTTATGATTAACAAGGTAATGATAGAGTTTGGAAGACACAAAGACCAAGGAAAGACACAATTTATTGGTATGGGTATATCAAGTTTCATACTCTTTAAGTGCTTGAATTTTATATTAGACTACTTAATCTTATGTTGATCATCTCAATGTACAAGCATGGCCCCTAAGGAATGGTCTATGGTGGAAATATAGAGGTAGAAAGGTTGATCCTCCTTTGGAGGAACAAGGATATGTGGGTAAAGAAGGTATTATTTAAGTGAGTCAAAGGCCTTTTAATAGTCTTTGTTCCATTTAAAGGAGATATATTTCTTAAGAAGGTGATGGAAAGGTTGACATCTATTAGATAGTTGAGAGATGAAGCAGTGAATGGATTGGAACTTCCCTTACAAACTATGGAGTTATTTGAGGTTGGTTGGAGGAAGCATGTTGAGGATCACCTTGACTTTAGTGGGATCAACTTCTATTCCATGGAGAGAGACAATAAAGCCAATAAGCTTTCCTGATAAGACCTCAAAGATACACTTCTTGGGGTTAAGGTAGATATGGAAGTGGATAAGGTATTCAAAGATAACCTTAAGAACAACCAAATGATCTTTACAAAATTTAGAATTTCCAAGGAGGTCATCTAGTAGTCTTCCACAGTTTTATGAATAATTTCATGAAAGATATAGGTCATGGCATGTTGTTAGGTTACACCAACATTATTCAAACTAAAAGGCATGAACCTGTAGTAGAAGGTTACCCATGGGGTGATAAAGGCAATTTTATGTTAATATTCGAGGGCAATCAAGATCTAATTATATCTCAATAATTTGTCCATAAGAGATAACATCTCATGGCTGGCCATAAGATCAACAAGCTAGTTAATACTTGGTAAAGGGAAGTCATATTTTAGACAAGCAAGGTTAATATCATGAAAGTCAATGCAAATATGAAGTCCCCTACTAGTTTGGTGATAGGAACAACATTTGAGACCGATTGGGGATAGTCAATGGGTTGGATGAAGTTGATGGATAAGAGGTGCTAAAGCTCTTTTTTGACAAGAAGGGATATACGAGGGTGCATCCTTCAAAGATTCTACTTAACATGCTTGGCATTGAGGGTGGTGATAATGTTATGGATGACTATGGAATGGTTGATTCCTCACATGCACTTTAAGACCAAGCAAATTCTATGATATGGTCTCACAGAAAGGAAGAGAAATCCTGATGCTCCAAAGAATCTAAAGATTGGCTGATTTTGACTATGCGAGGGCTATCTTAATACCCAAGTTGACATCAATAGTGGCTTCTTTCAACATAGTTAAAGTTTCAAGAGGAAGGGATTTGTGAATAGAGGAATATTTAACACCAAGATAGGTGAGAAGGGAATTGTCATCCTAACATTGAACAATATTAATGGTAGGAGAATTATCTTCTACCATCTCAAGATGAGTTAGAAGAATGGTCATGGTTTCCCCATCCTTTTGATAAGTTAGGGGTATCAAACTAATTATGTTTATTAAAAAAAATATTAGAGGGAATGATATTGAGATCCTCATATTTTGAAGGAGAATGGGTTGGTGAGGATGGGATTTTTTCGTCAATGATGGTGATGGGGGGTGGGTTAGTTGGCTCCTCTAGTGGATTGAATCTGAGACCAAATCATTTTTGAGGTTTTTGGGTTTTACATGGTATCAACTCATGTTATCCATGTTCATAATGTCCTAGAATGAATCCCTTCCAAGCACACCTATGTAGGTGTGTCTTGGAAAACTCTAGTTTATCCGAGTAGGAAAAATCAAAGGTGAATGGTTTAGGAGAAGAAGAGGCAGTGGAGGTAGAAAGTGGTCGATCAAGTCCCCCATAAATAAGATTAGTTTGGAAAGTGAGAGGCCTGAAAGGAATAATGATTCTAATATTAGAATCATAGCTAGGCTATTGGTCAAGATTCTTATACTCTTAGGGAGTAGGGAAGGCATATAAGTTCAAAAGGTGATATTCCCCAAGTGAGAGATGTTGGAATGTTGATTCCAATGGGTCCTTCTTGGGGATTTATAAGGAAGGTATGGATGAGATGGTGAAAGATTAGTTGATGAAAGAAGAAGGGGATGCATCCTTGATTGGGAGGAGAACATCATTAGGCCAATATGTCATATTTCATGACTTTAAAGGAATAGGGTCGATAGGTATGCTATGAACTTGACCCTCATGCTCAAACTTGATACACTAATGCAAAGTAGATGGAACACAACCCATATAATAGATCCAAAGGTGTCCAAGAAAAACATTATATTATAATTCACCTTATACCATGTAAAATATCTCATGAAGAGTGTGAGGTCCTAAATGAATATGAAGGATGATTATCCCTAAGGTTTTTTCCATGGCATCATCAAAAGATCAGAGCACCGCTATAGTTTTTGACATGATGTTCTCTAGCAATTTCAATTGGTCATACATGTGGGAAGAAATAATATTTATGCTATCATCCCCATAAATCATAACCCTCTTGATATTAGTTTGGTTGATGTGGATTGTAATGAAAAGGGGAGGATCCAAATCATCTAGATGAACATGGGGTATCTCTGAATCCTTGAAGGTGACAAGGGTGGAAAGCTAAATGGGTTTGATGAAGGATACTAGAGGTTATGGATATTCAAGTTGAACCTATATGGATTGCAAATCCTCCATCATGGATTGATGGTGATGGGGTAAGGTATTAATTAGCTCATATAAAGTCATCTTTACTAGTGTTTGGTGAAGTTGTTTTAGAACTATCCTTTGTATTGACTTTAAGGGGTTGGATTAGGGTGCACCCAAGATATAAATCTTGGGCTTGGGTGAATGTGTTTGGGATTGGTTGTGTGTTTTGGTGGTGGAATAAGGGTATGTCCATGAGATGAACACCTTTGCTTTCCTTTATCCTTTTTTTGGGCTTGTGATTGTATGACCACGTAAATGGTATGGATTTGGAAAGGAGTTGGACTAGTGGCTTGATTTGGTTCCTCCTCACTCTTAGATGAGAGTTTGGGGGTAGGTAGGTGTGGGGTGGTTGATTTTGGATTTTTTATTGGTGGTGGGCTCATGGGAGGTTCCTCTATCAATAAGTCATCCTCATCACATAGTTTATGGACTATAACTTGGAGAGCTTTGTAGTTCCCTATATCATGCCCAAGCGTCCTATGGTATGAGTAAATAAGATTGTCATTAAGCCAAGATGGCTTAAGGATAATGGGATAAAACAAATTTATAGGAGGTAAGACTAAGTAAGATGCTTATAAAAACCTTTACAATATGGTATAATATGACTCTAGTAAAGGTGGCAAGGGAGCAGAGGTTTTGGATTTGACAGTTAGGGTGAAAACCTTCTTAGGGGTAGGCTTGATAATTAGAGCTTTGGGTGATGGAGTTTTCATGGTGGGTGGATTTGGATTAGATGGTTTGGAGGTTGATGGTTTGGAAGTAGAAGACTTGGTTTTAGATGGTTTGGTGGTATAAGGCTTGGTAAGAATAGGTGGAGGTGTAGTTAGAAGTAGAGGTGTAGCTAGAAGTGGAGGTTAGGTTTGGACTTTATTTGGGAGACTTGGTTTCTTAATAAAGGTGGAGGGATGAGTTACTAAGATGGAATAAGGATGTGGTCCTAAAATGGAAGGCAAAATGGAAATGGGAGGCAAGGTTTTGGATTTTGGAATCCTAGGTGGTTCAACTTTCTTGGTTAGTTTGACATGTGGTTCCTTAGGTGGGTTTGGTGGTGTTAAATAAAAATTAAATGGAGGATGGGTAAGATTCTGAGTGGGGAGCACAACTAGGTTCTTGATGGGATTTATAGGGATAGTGAAAGGTATTTTGGTCATTTTGGAGGGAGTTAGGTTGGATGGTTTATCTATGTTTTGGGAGGTAGAGGATTTTATTGGTTCAGTTGGGGTGATGGTGGTTTCACTAGTGGAAGTGAAAGGTTGGGTAGAATATGGTGAGGTTGATGATACCTTATTATTTAGATAAGGGATTCTTAGGTGATGCCACAATATGGCTTGATCAAGGTTTGGTTGGGATAAAAACTCTAAATTTTGGATAAACCTAGAAAAGGGCTTATAGATGGGTTTGGTTCCTTTGGTGTTGGAATCAAAGGACAAACCAAATGGTTGAGAAAGTGGAATAGACATGCCTTCCTTTTAATTTATCAAAGGTTCTAAGGCCTTGGTGGATAATTATTCTATATAAGGGGTAGGTGAAGCAACCTTTTCCTTAGGAATGTTTTCCAAAAGAAGGGTGGATAACTCTATCATGGAAGAAAAAGGGATGGGGGTTAATAGTTTCCTCCTTTACTATACCTTCCAAAGGAGAGGTTGGTGATTCCACTAACTTAATAAGTAGAGAAGGGATGATACTTGCTTCCTTTATTTCATTTTCCAAAGGAATAAAAGGTGACTCCACTACCTCAATAAGTGGAGAAGGAATGATTGATTGGGACATGGGTTTAATAACTATTAGTTCACTACAAACAACATTAACTGTGTGAACCTCATGCTTATGATAATATTACACATTATTATGTTCATTATTTTTAGGAGGTGAATGGCTATTGAAAATGTCAAGTGATTGATTTGGTAGTGCATTTGAATTGTCCATCACAAATTCCCCCTTGTCAATCAAATCTTGGATAATGTTTTTAAATGTCTTACATTGGTTAACATCATGTATAATGACATAGTGGAAGCTACACATCTTGTTTTCCTTATACTAACTAGGTATAATATGAGAGGAATCAAATTTTTAGGGTGGTTTAATCGGAGGAAGTTGGATGATAGAGGCTTTTAATAACATTTCCAAAACTGAAGTGTATGACTCCCCTAATAAAGTATACTATTTTTGGACATAATATTTTTAAGTTTTAGCATTTTGGTTGGAGGAGATGGATGAATCGGGTTGATTGAAAACTAGAGGAGGATTTGTTTTGAGCATAATTGCATTTGTGATTCCTTTAGATATGGTGTTGGTATTGGTGTGGTTGGTGGTTTTGGAAGACAAAGCTTCATTTGATTTAAAACTAGAATTTTTGTTCCTCAATTTAAGATTTCCCTCATCTATAGCTCTAATATCCAAATTCTGAGCCATGGTGAGTGCCTCATCAAAGGTTTAGAAAGTTTGAACCTATAAGGTTGATGAGATATGCTTGGCACAAGCCTAAGAGAAAATATCAATCAACTCAAGTTGAGGTAAAGAGAAAGAGAGTTGGTTAATCAACCCTCTCCAATGGGCCACAAAGTTAGAAATTGACTCATCCTAAAAATACCTAATGGAATATAGGTCACTGATAGAATTTTTTTTGGAAATATTTATAGAAAAATGGTCTAAGAAAGTTTGGGCTAGTTGGGCAAAAGAGAAGATGGAGTGCTTGGTAATAACACTATACCAATCTAATGTGGGTTTGGTTAGGGACATGCGAAAAGTATGGAGAAGGAGAGCATCATCATAAGCAATAAAATAACATGATTTCCTCAAATCTCTAAGATGTTGTTGGGGGTCTTCTTTTCTTTGAAACTTAGCAAATTTTGGAAGCTCCCACTGTGTGGGGTATGGTTGGATTGGGATAGATGGGTGGATTATCTCATTGAAAATTTAGTCATAAGACAAGATGTTATGGGCACCATAATGGATGACTTAAGATTAGTCATCTTATCCATCAAAATCTTGATAAGATTAGTTTATGGTTGTGCACCCCCATAATTAGGTATATTTTGTTAGGGTTATGAAGGTGCCACATATGGGTAACTAGTAGAGGGTTGGGAAGATGCCACATATTGGCAAGTGGGCATGGAAGGTTGGGAAGATGCCATATATTGGTAAGTGGTATTGTAAGTTTAGGAAGAAGGTGGAGGTATGTATCCTTGTAGGTTTGGGACATACCTTGGGTTTGGTGCAATGGGCACTTGTTGGGGAAGAGATATGGTTGGGTTGGTGGGTTGAGGGTGTGTAGTTACCCTAGTTATAATAGGTGGGAGCATAGAGGGTATGAAAACTACCAAATTTTGGAAAGGGGTGGAAGATGGTGGGTTGGAAATGATAAGTGGTAGCGTAGAAATACTATTGAAAGGTTCTCCAATAGTAAGTGGTGTATGGGTTATCAAAGGTTGGGTTGCTCTTACGTTGGAAGGGTTGTTGGTTTGGGTAGAAGGTGTTTGGGTATTATTTTGTGAAATAGATTGGTTTTGGGTGGTGGTGTTTAAAGGGTTATTGGTGGAGGAAGAGGCTTGGGTCACCAAATGTTGGGTAGAGATAGTGGAAACTGAGGTCCTACCCATAAGGTAATGTGGCATGCCATAGGGTGGTTTAATGGAAGGAACAAAAGTAGGGTTACGGTGAGCCATGGTGGGAAGGTAGTGTTGGAGAGCTATGAGATTGTTATCAAGAAGGGTGGTGAAATCCATATGTCCTTAGGCAATTGTCCAAGACATACTAGGACTTCCAAAGTGATGGGGGAAATTTCTACATCCAAGATGTACTCCATGGATGAGGAAGAAGAAGATGGGTGGTTGGGAGGTGGATCTTGGTTTGCTTAGTTTCTAAGTTGTCTTGTTAAAACCATGTAAAGAAAGATGAAAAAAGGGTGAAAGCAATCTCACACACTTAAAAGATAAGAAAACAAAATAAAATATTCAAGGAATAAGCATACTAAGAGTACGTTTAAGTCCTAGAATAATTTCTTTCTCTCTTTGGGCTTATACCTCAATTTTTAAGAAGCTATGAGACTCAACTTGGGCTTGTAGAGCAGGAACTAGAAAAAAATGTCTAAAGATGGTTTTAGGTTGTTAAAGGCTCTCAAAAATTTGTATTATAATTTGATACATGGCTTGATATTAGGTCCAACCTCCTCACTTCACACACCATAGTGATAAGGGTGTTGGGTGATTAGCCAAAATATACCAAATTGATAGAGATTATACTCAGTTAGCAAACTGAGTTTTGGTTTCTCCCCTTGGTAGTGAAGTCCAAGTGGGATAGCCAAGGGAAAATTTTACTGCTAGGTTATGAAATCCTAGTCAAACCTTATGTCAGTGTTTGATTTTAAATTTGAATGAGTGATTTGGTATTGTGTGTGTGATAATAAGTGACTTGCTACGATTAATTTCACCATTTAAATTAAACTATGTGAACTAAATAAACAAGCAAGCAATGGATGCAAGTTATTTTTAAACCCATATGAAAATTTTGATTTCTTTTCAATGAGTATAAGTACAACTATGATGCACCTAAATGCGATATGAAGATGCAAGTCCTAATACTAGGATGAGTGCTTTTTGATTTTTAGAAATGAAGAAAAAATGAAAATATTAACCTTTTATAAGAGTGCAAAGAACTAAAACTTGCTTTTGGAAAGAAGAGATTGAAACTAAGATTTTCAATGCAGAAAAGAAAGAATGTTTAATTTTTAGAAATAAAATTTGTAAAGGATGAAAATTTCACTAATGAAACTAAATGTTCTAAATAAATACAAATCCAAGAAAAGCTCAAGGGTCCCACCGGGTATGCTATAATATTTCACTATTTTTTTTGTGTTTATTTTATTTAGAAAATGGGAAGAAACTTAAAGAGGGGTGTGGTTTAAAAGAACTAGATTTCATTGTGCATGTGTGATCCAGTCGATTGTAGATACTCATCTTTGGATTAGGAGGATGACCTGCAGATAAGAAAGCAACTAGAAATGGGTAGATTATTAGGATATATGGGTGGATTGACTAGCATAAGCTAGATCTAAGAAGCACTAGGTTTCTTTAGAGGTTGTCAATCCACTCTTTAAGATAACCAAGTTATGATAAATGGAAGTAGGTACTTGCATGAAATAATGGAAAATACTAAAATCAATTGAATAAATACTAGAAGGGAAATAAGTGATTTCAACTAAGATAATAATAACTTATTGAAAACTAAAGCTCAAGTGTTTAAACCTATTTCAAAAAATAGTTCAGATCTATGTGATATAACAAAAACTAGGTAGGAATTGCTTGCTATTTTAGGTAAAATGAAACATATAGTGACCAATGATAGTCACTATACAACTAATGTTGGTTAAGGTAATCATTTCCAATTGAAAAATGACCACTACCAGTCAGAGATAATTGGTGCCAGTCTATGTAAGTCTTGGTTTGGAAAAAAATGGATATTGGGTTGGTTGTATGAAGTCTTGTATGGGTTATTTCTAGGTTGGGGAATGGTTGTGAGAGTGGAGTAAATTCTCAAAAGTATCAAAACTATAGGTTATATATGTAGGTGATTGAGGTAGGCTATGATTGATTGGTGGAAGGTGGAGTAATTGGAGTTGCAAAACTCCAATCATGAAGGGTGGTGTGAGAGGGATGAGAAATGGGTGTAAGCAATAAAATATCTAAAGCTAATAATAAAACTTGATCTAAGTGCAAGTATACTTATATTTGAAGTTATTGGGCTAGAGGAATTTTGAGGTTGAGTGAAAGTTATGTGGGATATTAGAGTAATGCAGATAGAGTAACAATACTAAGGCTCTTCATGATGAGTTGCTAAAGTACTTGGATGTCTCTAGTCTAGTTACTAGTTTTCTTGGGATATTTGGTTCACCTGAGAGTTTAATATTCTTATGAAAAACATACATTCAACCTCTTCAAATAAGGAAATTGGGTGACATTAAGTAACCATCACTAGTCTTAGTCAACCAACACTGGTTGAGGGATGACTGACATCAACTAGGTATAATAAGTCCAAATTTTCTAAAAATAAGTATTTGCACTTATGATTAGTTATTAAAACTAATAAAAATGGTCTGAGGTTAATAAAGGCTATATTAGGATGTGTGAGGAAAATTTCTAGGGAGTTAGGGCATTAAATGCCTAGGTGGGAAATAGTCTTAATGATAGGTGTCGACCAGTTAGCCATGGGTTTAGGTGGGGAGGTGTAAATAGGCCTTTAAAATTAATTAACTTAATTAAATTAGCTGAAATGGAGTAAATGGGTTTGTTAAAGTATTTTAATAATTAATCCTAACCCAAAGGGGGCCAATGGGGCCAAGGGGTGTTTTACATTGACTAGAACCATGCAGTTTTCTAGTGTCTACAATGATAATGCATAAAGAGACTCACATGACACTATATGTTTACATGTCATTATTAGGTCTATCACCCATGATACCCTCTACCTTGTTTTAGACATTGAACTACCTTAAAACTTGATTATTATACATCCTTAGATCTATGAAGTATGCACAGTCCCTTCCACATTACACTAATGCTTGAACATCCCAATTCTAGAATGGAGGTTACTATTCCTTGCAACATGCAACCATACCATTATTGAAAACACTTGGAAGATGAATACAACCAATACAATTATTATCTTAGCACAAAGTATGAACCTAGAAATGACAATAGTAAAGCTCCCAAATATCTTGAATCTAATTACATTGATCCAAGTGACCTTCCTTCCACTTCTACCACTTCACCTTTCCATATTTATAACCGATTTATTATTGAAGATAAAGGTTTTGACACCTACATCATTAAAGATGCTTTCCACAACCAAATTACCAAAATGCCCCAAATCCCATGGTAGGCCCAAGATGGAGTGGCATAGAAAGATAAACCCTCATCCTAAGGGACCCCCCTATTTATTAAAAATAATTTTTTGACTATTGAATAAAATAACAATGTAGATGATTACTCTTTATACATTAATGATGATTTTTCCTCTTATTATCACAGTGCTAAGGACCTTATCCCTAACTAGATCTTGGATCATCATAATTAAAAAGGAAAGGACTTGGGACCAAAGTAATAATGAATTATTGAGCCATTATTAGTAACCAAACACAAAGGTATTAGATACAAACTACCTAGAGGTGATCCCTACGATCTTGAGAGTGACACTACTTTAGCATCTTACAAGGATGATCCTGATAGTGACATAGAGACATATTATAGTATTTATTATGAACTCACTGATACTAACCTCTTCATTACCAATTTTTTTCTTTCTATCAAATCATCTTCTAATTTACAACTTTCCCTTTGTTACCATGAATTAATCAATCAAGACCAATAATATCATATTATACCATTAGACGATTTCCAAAATGAAGAAGCACTTTCAGAGTTATTGGGGCTTAGAGACAATATATCAATTAGATATCACAAGAAAGGATTTGATATCAAATTGGACC
Organism: Torreya grandis; assembly: GCA_037957365.1. NCBI lineage: Eukaryota > Viridiplantae > Streptophyta > Pinopsida > Cupressales > Taxaceae > Torreya > Torreya grandis. The sequence continues at coordinate 38,733 of JARHVA010008832.1, read as the reverse complement.
TTACCACCTAATTTAGAGACTAGGTTAAATTCCTTGGTCAAATTAAAAAAAAAATAGTGACATCCATTAGTGAAAACCTCTCTGAGGTGATTTTGGACTAGGGAAAAAGTAAAGAAAAAGATAAATCCCTTAGCGAAAACCTGTTTCAAGCACTAATGGATGGGGAAGTTCACTTTCTTATTTAGGAAGATTAAAGTCATACAAGTTCACACCTTATCTTTTAATAAAATATTGGTGCTAAAGAATAATGGGTGTTTTCTTAGTTGGTTCAAGATTTTCCAAAAACATTTGTTCAATGACCATTACCTGACATGGGTGATTCAAACTCTTCTAACATGGGTGGGATGGATGGCTCACAATCAAAAGAGGAAAATATATTTCCCTTAGTACCTACTTTATTATAATATGGTTCTACACTATTAATGAAAGAAACCATTGAGATCAACATTGGCACAATAAATGAACATAAAATGATTAATCTTGATGAGTCGCTCACTATAGAGGAACACAAATTCATCATAATTATTCTTCATGAATTTATTAACATATTCACATGGTCCTATGCTGATATGCCTAGGTTAAATCCATGTATATTCATACATCATCTTATTTTTCACCTAGATGCTAAATCCATTAATCAAAAATTACAGAAGATATATCTACGCATTGCTATTCTAGTTAAGAAAGAATTAGAAAAACTATTAGGGTTTGGGTTCATTTTCCTAATTTATTACTCAAAATTAATATCTAACATTGTTTCAATTAGTAAAAAACTATAATGTATTCATATCTACATAGACTTCAGGGATATTAACAAATCATTCCCTAAAGACAACTTTATATTTCCCAACAAGATATGATTGTGGATTCAACTGTAGGATACAAAATGTTATCCCTTATGAATGTATTTTTTGGGATATAACAAGATCAAGATTGTGATAGAAGACCAACATAAAATGACATTCACCACTCCATAGGGGACATGCTATTATCAAGGCATGCCATTTGGTTTGAAGAACACCAATTTTATGTTTCAATGTGCCATGAATTTCATCTTCCATGACATGATGCACAATATTTTTTCAGACTATGTTGATGAAATTTTGGGTAATTAAAAAACATGGGAAACATATTCTAACATTTTATGGATAATCTTTGAGAGACTTCATGATTATATGGTTCACCTCAACCTCAATAAATGTGTATTTGGGGCCACATCAAATAAATTTTTAGGCTTCATTATTTATCACTGAGGAATTGAAGTCAATCCACCTAAGTTGAAGGTCATCACAAAAATTCCTTCCCCATATAATTTAAAAAAACTCTACAATTTATAGGCTAGAATTCAATCTATGCATCACTTCATTTTGTAGTTTGTCGATTTCTTCCATCCTTTCACTCATCTCCTAAAGAAGGAAACCACATTTCAATATAATGTTGACTATTAAGAAGCATTTTATCAATGTAACCTATTTTTAAAACCCACCAATGTTGGTCCTATCAACACCATTTAGTCACCTCCTAATTTATATCTCAGCAAGTAAACATGCCTTGGGGGAAATTTTGGCCTAGCATGATGACCAATGAAAGGAACACACATTATATTATCTAAACATGACATTGGTCATTTATGAGCATAATTATACACCTATAAAAATGGATTTTTAGTGTTAGTATTTGCATCACAGAAGCTATGTCACTATATGTTGAACAATATGACCCTCATCATTAAGAAAGTTGATCCTCTTAAATTTCTTCTTTATAAAACAACATTGAAAAATTATATGGCCAAGTGGATTATGATCCTTAGTGAGTTCAACATTGAATACACTAATTAGAAGGCCATCAAAGGGTAAATACTTTCTAGATCAATTTGTTGAGGAACCATTATCAAATATCCACCCTTTGAGTATTCATTTCCTAGATGAGTCCATATTCACTCTAGAAAAGTCATGTAAATAGAAGCTATTTTTTGATGGTTATTTCATAATGCATGGGTTAGGAGTAGGTATTATGTTCATTATGCCCTCAGGGGATCTCATTCTCAAGATGTTTCAAATTTCTTTTCCATGCACCAATAATATTGTAAAATATGAAGCTCTTTATATATGGATTCATCTCATAGTACAATGGAACATTCAACAATTGGTTGTTTATGGAGATTCATAATTTATTATTAATCATGTTATAGACTAGTTTCAAACAAAGGATGAGAAGCTTGTGCCCTATAAAGGCATGGTTGATAGCCTTAAGATAAAATTTGAATGTATTCATTTTGGGTAAAAATATGAGCCAATAAAAAATCAATTGATTCCATGGTAACCATTAGGTCACTCATATAAATATATTCCAATGTCAGTGACTATCAATTCCTTATTAAAAATCTTCTCATGCTAGTTTACAGTCATCCTGACACTACAATGGTATGTGATATTGCTAGTCTTGATTCCAATTAGTACCAAGATGTATACACATACCTCTAAGACCACATTATTCCTACTAACCTATCATGTAACCAATAGAATTCCTTTATTCATAACACATCTTGTTATACTTTACTTGGTGGTACACTCTATCATATGGCTATGATGGGATACTACTTCGATGTTTAAACTTGGGTGAATCTGAATTAGCACTTAAATAAGTACATGGAGGGATTTGTGGGGCCCATAAAAGTGAAGTGGCACTTTCCAAAAAACTCCTTATATCTTGATACTATTATCCTATAATGGAATAATATACATGCACTCATGTCAGGAAATGCCTTCATTTACAAAAACATGGTGATTTAATTCATGCTCCTTCACGAGCACTTTAGCCTGTCACTTCTCCTTGTCCATTTTATACATGGGAATTAATTTTCATAGCTAAGATAAACCAAAATTCTTCAAATGGCCATGATCATATCTTAATTTTCACCTAATATTTCACAAAGTGGGTCAAGGTTATCCCTAGTTATGTGACCGATAAGTAGATATCCAAACTCATTTTGAACCACCTCGTCTACCTCTTTGACATTCCCTCTTCCATTATACCTGAATCCACATTATCATTAATCACACTCCAATTTATAGGAGAAAGACATCATCCTGAGGTCTACACAAAATATGTAGGCAACACTTGTAGCTTGAGTCAACTTGGCCAATATCATTCCTATTTTCATTTCCCCCTTCATTCTCTTTTGTGATCTCATTATTTTGAGTTATTCTTATCTTACATTCTCACCAATTTAAGATCCTATTCTCTTTTACGACCTCACCATTTTGTGAGTCATTTTAATCTCTTATTCTTTTAATAATTTCATCCTAATCCATTCTCATCACTTTTTATTCACTCCCATTTTTGGGATAACTACATTAGCTTGAGGTCTGCACATACTATATAGGTAGTGCTTGCCTACATGGGGTAGTTAGGGTCAAATCAACCACTATAATTCCCATTTTAATTTCCCTCTTCATTATATTTCATGCTTCCACAATTTTATGAGTTCTTCTTATCTTAAACTCTTGCTATTTTGTGAGGCCATTCTCTTTTATGACCCTGCCATTTTATGAGTCATTTTCATCTCTTATTCCTCTAACAGTTTTATCCTAATCCTTTGTTATCACTTTTTATTCACTCCCATTTTGGGGAGAAATGCATTGGCTTGAGGTCCACATGGGATATGTATATAATGCCTGGCTACATGGGGTAGCTTAGGTTAATTCAAGCACTATCATTCCCATTTTAATTTCCTCTTCATTCTCTTTTACACTATCACCATTTTATGATTTCTTATTATCTTATGCTCTTGCCATTTTTCAAGTCCATTCTATTTTACACTCTCACCATTTTGAGAGTCATTTTTATCTCTTATTTCTCTAAAATTTTCATCTCAATCCTTTGTCATCTCTTTTTATTCACTGCCATTTCTAGGAGAACTACATCAACCCAAGGTCCACACAGACTATGTAGGAAACATTAATTTGCATGGGGCATCTAGGGTTACCTTATCCATTTATTCCTTCTTATTCCATTACCATATATAAGAAACATGTAAAAGTAACATCTAAATATCATATTCACACACCAATGATTCCTTGTTTTTTAATTAATTTTAGTTGTGTTTTTTGTGTTTAATTCAATCTCTTGATTGCTTGTTTATTTATTTTGTTACATTTTTTTTGTTTAGTACCCTATGTTTTATGCTTAAGTATTGATTTTTTATATCTTGATCTTAAGTTAACATTTGTATATAATTTTCTTTGGGTCTGTATTTGTTTGATACATTATACTTTACACTTAGGTCTTAATTTTTCATTGATCTCAAGTTGTTAAGTATTTGTATCTAAACTAGGCCTTACACAAGTGGAAAAAAATGTTATCATAACTCATTTTATAATTATGATGCATATTTTAATGTGAAAAATAATAAATAAAGTGTATGAGAGAATTATATACAATGTTTCACATAAAGAAAACATCCTTATGCACTATGGCTACTTGTTCTCCTATACACAAAGTGAAACATCATCACATTTTTCCTAATAAAAAAACAACAACTAAATAATATGGATACATATATGTTAAATCATAACACATATCTACCTATGAGCATATCAAATAGTCATAAACATTTTACATCACAATCAAATGGTAAAACATCATCAAAATCAATCACATACTAAATCATCATGGAAATTAAAAATACAAAATCATGGCACACAATATACATCCACATCGATATCAAAGATATAATCTACAAATAAGTCAACATTTATGAAATTAGAAAAAAAATCATATATATATATATATATCAAAAGAATATCAGTGTCCATATACATCATGTGATCAAAATGAATGTATGTGTACATCTCAAAACAATGTCTATACATAACAAAATACCAAATGTTGAGATATAATCAAGAATTAACTTTGACTCTTATCTTCCTTAAGAGGGCTCCTCTATGAAATATCCTACTATAAGATATACACTATACCATGCAGTGGTGGTTATTATGGTGGGCCCATCACTCTCTTTTTTAGGGGTAATTATGCCACTTATCTATTTGATGTCATGGTATGATTTGATATGGATGTGCAGCTAGACCTTTGGTTGTGAGTGTGCTCATGAAAGCTTGATGTCCTGGCCTATGCTGGTACTAAATACTCATATAAAGTTTTATAGTATATGGCCTCATATTTGGATTTAATTTCATCATCCCTAGCCTACACCACATCATCTAGTGCCCTAACCAATCCCTACTCTACCATAATATGTCTTATTATGTCTCACTCCCTGTAGAGTCTCTACACATCACCTTATGCCTTATCTTACTGAATAATAGTTGTATCTATCTATACATCCATTAAGGTGAGTTGGCCCTAGATGGATGTCATCTGGGTAACCTAGCCCATTAGTGTGGCTATCTATATGTCCCTCTCTATGATGAGCCCTTCTAATCTAATGGTCTCACCTTGTAATTTGGTAGTATCACTATGAACCCATGCCAAATGTCTCTATAACCCAACCATCACCTCGTCCAACCCTAGGATCTTTGTGATCCTAGATATTATCTCCATCTATACCCTATATAGTGGCTTGGTTGACCTCTAATCTACCTGGCTGAGTGGCCCTACCTAGACTGATGACTATCCTTTATCATATCTTAACCCTCCTATGATAGAAAGGGTCACCTTTATGTCATGTATGTCTATCTTCCCCTCTTATATGTTTATATTGGGCCCATATCCCATATAAATATCTTGATTAGAACACTCCCCACCACTATTTCTATTATTTTCACCTCTATAGGTACTCTAAGAATCAAATTATATAACCATAGGTATTACCTAATGCATCAGTGCCTATTATGGTGGCACATGTATCTAAAGGGACACCTAAAATAGCCTTTGCCCTATATCTATCTAGGCACTAGCCTAGGATATCTCTTTTTTATCTATTGATGTATCCTTAGTTCTTACCCCATGAAAGCCTAGGTCTAGTCAACCACACTAGTCTAAACTATGCCTATGAAGCTGCATATGTGCTAGTCACCCCTACATCCATTATCCCTCCTTCATATGCCCATGTCACTAGATTTAATGTTAGGAAGATTCCAAATATCACCAATCTAGGGATGTGAGGCTTCCACTCCCTAATATCTCAAGTCATGTGGGTAAAATAGTGAGGCCCCTAAAGTACATCATGTTGTCACCCAAACTACCTATGAACATGATCTAAATGGTATCTCTCTACTATAAAGTCATGATGACCTATAATATAAAATGAAGTAGTCATAAATAGTGTCATAATGCCATCCTTGTTCTATCCAAAATAAATGTGCATGTATGGTCAATAGATCAAGTCCCCATTAACCATATCAATAATAATTCATCTATAGAAATACACATCTCCTTGATGTTCCCATCGCCTCCTCCTCTCATTACCAGACATATACTAGTGGATCCTTTAGATGCCACTATTGTTTATCCCCCACTGGTCACTCTATTATGATGTGATCCCAATCCCAGATATGAATCATGCATAGGGACCAATGCTCCTACCCTTACTATATGCCATCTTATGTAAATATCTATATAGCCAAGTTAATACTATTGGGCCCTAGGCAAAGCTTGTGGTTAAGTCTATCATGTTGTGAAACACTCCTATTAGACCTATGTCAAAAAAATAGCCATTCTTATCAAGAAGTAATATGCTACTGACAATGGCAACAAAAATGATAAGCTCTATATCAATTAATGTTTATTATCCATCTAAAAGGAAGGTTAGGTCCTCTAGTGCATCTATATCAATCATTGCATCCTCAATCATGACATCAATGATGCCAACAATGTCCTCCAACACTAATAACTAACCCTACTACATCTAGTGAATTATAGACCCCCTAATAGTGATGAAAATTACCCACCACACATCTTCTAGTGTAACTATCACCTCTACAATAGGTAGGTGGAAGGTGCTCATTTCTGAGTGTCAATGTTAGGCTAGTGTTGAAGGATAGTCTTTATCTATTCAAATTGAAGGCATATGTGCAATATGTCTCAATCTCACCATCTCTAAAAGTTATAATGTATCCTCCATCCCTAGTCTTGGCCACCATATTACAAGTGATCACCAATTGCAAGTGATCAATATTGAGAATCACTCCTACTAATCATAAACATGTTATCACACTATGACAAAAAGATCTATCTAGACAACTAATGATAATTTTCATAAAAAAAAATTATTTTGCCTATCTAAGATATGATTCAACATTCACATTAGAAAAACATTTCTTATGATTCAGTCCCTTTGACACTTGATATTTTTTTGCTGATTTTGGATATATCACCATTTAATAGGGTGTTATCACTATTTCCTTGAGCAATCTCACTGTTTCATAGGGTGTTATCATTATTTCCTATATCTTTGGCCATTTTTATGTTATCTATAATTGTTAGGGAATTATCACCATTTCTAGGCTCTTTGGTCATTTCCATGATATAATTATTTATCAAGATGAGATCATCATTTAATAACATGTTATCATCAGTTTAATCACTTTCCCACCATTTTAGCATTTCTACCTAATTATGTTTTCTTCTTGTTTTGATATTTCCCATTGTTTTGACCATATCATCATTTTGATCATGATACCACCAATTTTTGTGGTGATATTACCATTTTACTAGAGATATCACCATTTTCATGTGCAATATCTCCATTTTCATAATTTTTGAAAATGATGATTTCACTAAATGTCCTATTTCCAATGAGCACTAAATATATCAAATGTGATAAATTTTAAAAAATGAAATTACTTATTACGGCCTTATTACCTACTAGTTGTCTATACTTGTGGACTTGCTCATTAAGGTGCTTATGTCATGGAATGCACACCATTTCAATAGAATCTCTCACGTCTAAACCCAGAGCATAAGTTTTCAATAGGGGAGGGTGAAAATGGTTCATTTTCACCCCTAGGGGTAAGTTTATAGATGCAAATTTGAATTTTTACCCCCACCCTCCCATTGTATCATTATTCTTCCTTGAAGATCTATTTGTGGCTCTGTGGTCTATTCTTCCTCTCATTTTCTTCTTATTTCTATGCTTTTCAACCTCTTATGTCATGGAACATCCCATTTTCTTTCGTTTGATGTCCTATCCAACAAAATTATTTTTTGACCAATCCCTTGAAGGGGTATCTTAGGCATCCCAAACATTATTTGGGGAATCATTATGAACTCATTTTATAAAAAGTAAATATGAATCAACAAAGAGTGAATATATCATTCTTTAATCATTATAAAATAATTTTTAATGACTTTTTCATTATTTGAAAATTTATTGCTTCATCTAGTGTCTCACAACACCCTTTCAAATAGGGGCAAAATGTAGGCATTCCACTTTCATCACTTTTTATGTAAAATTTGAAATCATAATGAATTTATAAAACACTTAAACTAGGTTATAAATCACTAAAACACCTAAATTTTCCTACACACTTGACGTGCATAGTCTTAAATGCATTGGGGCATCCCTAATTAGGGAATGCACCATATCCAACCATCAACTTCACTTAATTCATCTTGAGTCAAATTGAAAATATGCAATGGATGTTTTGGATTAATAGGTCAAATAGTTATTTGAATTTTAAAAGTCACAACATGATGCAAAGGTTCCCTTCAAAAGGTTTCAACTTGTAAATCTTCACAAAATACACTAGGCTTCGTAGCCTTCCTTGTAGCCCTTTTGACCCTATTTACTATTTAGTATGGAAAAGTATAATTATATTTGATCTTATAAAGGGAAAATATTGTTTACCCAATCATAAGACACTTGTGTGCCATTTTTGGTGGTTTTACTCTTCCTTTAGGTCCATTTTTGAATTTTTAGGCCTAACTAATTAGGCATCTCTTAGCCCTTGTATGACACAGTCTTAAAAAAACCATATAATAAGATATGTATAGACCTAAAACCTAAAAAATATGTTATATCATGTGAAAATTTATTAGACGACCAAAATTTGTGAGATTTGGCTAGTTCAAACTCAAGATAATGGTGAAACCCTAATTTAGGGCTTTTTTTGGCCTATGTCAACTCGTGAGCATTCAAAAATACATTGAGTGAATTTTAGGAGGTTTAAATGAACCAAATAAATCTTATGAGGTCTGTATAGATGTGGGGTAACTATTTCATTCACTAGTTAACATTGGTCAATCCTCTTTTTATGTTAACCTAATCAAAACAACCTTGACTATGTACAAATATTAACCATCTATAGGTTTGTAGACTATCAAAATGGTTATATTATGTGAAAATATAGTTTAAATGTTAATAAAATTTACAAGAATGGTAAAAAAAATCACTTTATTGTCTCAAATATTTTGATGATTGATTTGTGGATCCTTCCTTAATGAAACACAATCAACACTCAACCATGTAAGGACTGCCACAAGCGACATGGGATCCTAACCAATTTTTGAGAAATGACAAATGAATTGAGACATTAATTCAATAATAAAACTTATAAAACAATGTAAAACATATATTTATGCATTTAGAACATAGTGTCAAATGAAATTAAGATCATTTAATCAGAAAGTTTACACACATTCTGCACATAACTAAAAGATTCCCAAAATAGGGGTTTGCCTATTATTATCCTTGAATAATGAATAAATAGATTATTAGCCTTGAAATTTTTGGTCTCAAGACACATAAATAATTTTTTAAATACATGTATCATTTCTATCCAATTCTATTAATAAACACAATTGAAACTGACAATCTGTAATACAATAAAAACTTAGAAATAGGGGTCTGCACACACTTTTATTAAATAGGGTCCTCTTTATTATTTTTATTCAAAGTATTCAATATAAAATACAATAATATAACTACCTAGATTAAAAATTATTACCTTTTATGTGTTAACAACCATTTTGGTAACCAACTTGGAGGAAGTTGTCAACGCTCACAAGCTTACTTTACAAAGGTGATAAGGTTCAAAAGTTGGTTTTCTATGTATATAAAACTTTAGAAGCTTGAAATGGTTCAAAATTTTTGTAATAAAATTTGAAACATGTTCATGAACTTGGTTAATCCTTTCCACATCCATATAAGTCCTAAACACACCAAAATTCAAAATTTTGAACTTTCAAGTTTTGGTGGGAAAATCTATATTTGAAAATTTAAACTAGTTAAATGCACTTCTATGATACCATAATGAAACCTAAGAATTTTTTGGGCCTTATAATTCCATATAAGGCATTCATAAACCTTATTTAATGCAAACAAGCCAAAATTGACAAAAAATACTCCCTAAGAGTGATGCTCCTGCATCATACTCCCAGGGAAGGAAAAGAGAACTCATGGGCTGCTACCCATGAGTGCTTCCAGAGTAATCCCTCACTTTAATATGTCATGATTAGTAATAAACATGGAATAATCTATTGGATTATTCTTCTACTTAATCATATACTTGAAATACTACTTGTTTAGAGTCCTTTTAGTCACCTATTTATCCAATATGCATTCTATTTCCTCTATCTTGGCCTTAAGAAATTACTTTCCCCAATATAGTTCTATTATAGATAATTAATATGGTATGTTTCCTCATTCATAACCTTCTCTATAAGGGTAAAAATCTAAAACATTTAAGATAGGTGAAATTTTAACTCCACTAGGCAATTCTAATTCATATGCATTAGTGGCAAACTTCCTAAGAATTTTGTAAGGACCTATCTTCTTCATATTTAGCTTGTTATATTCACCCCTTGAAAACCTTTCCTTCCTTAAATGATCTAAGACTAAGTCCCCCATCTAGAAATTCATTTCTCTCCTACTCAAATCTACCTGCTTCTTATACTTGTCAACACTAGACTCCAAATGCTTTCTCACCTATTCATGCACTTATTTCATTGCCATTGAAAATTCATCACCTTTAGAACTTATCTTATCCATATGTTTGATGTCTCTAACCTAAAATACACCTCTTGGATGTATGCCATAGACTACCTAGAATGGACTCATTCTAGTGCTTTTATTGGTTGAATCATTGTAAGTAAACTCTGCTTGAGGCAACACAAGATCCCACTACTTGGGATGGTCTTTAAACAAACACCTCAATAAGTTCCATAGAATCATTTTTACCACCTCAGTTTTCCAATTTGTTTGAGGATGGTAAGCTAAATTGAAACTCAAATTAGTTCCTAACTTCTTCCATAATATCCTCTAGAAGTGACTAAGAAACTTGGTGTCCTTATTTGAAATAATGTTCATAGGCAATCCATGAAGCCTCACAACCTCCTTAAATAATTAATTAGCCACATATGTTGCATCATTAATAGTTATACATGGTATAAAATGAACCATTTTAGAGAATCTATCAACAACTACAAAGATGGAATCAAAACCCCTTTGTGTTATAGGTAATCCCATCACAAAATCTATATTGATGGATTCCCAAGGCCTATTTGGGACTGGTAGGGGCTTAAAAAACTTGCATTAGTACTCTTACCCTTGTCTAATTGAAAAATTTTAGACCTTTCAACATACCTTCATAATTCTACTTGCATTCTAGGCCAATAGTAATGTCTAGTGGCCAACTCCAATGTCTTGTCAAGCCCAAAATGACCTACCATGCTTCCACTATGCTTTTCTTAGATTGGATTTACTCTTATTAAGCTATTTAGTACATGAAACTATACTCCCTTGAACAACAATCCATATTGAAGTAGATAATCCAACCATGGCTCCTTGTTGAGTGTACTTGGGTTTTTACATGCACAGTATGCTTCCTTGAAGTCATCATCCCCGACAAATCCTTGAGTGCCTCAATTACAACACTCTCTAAGTGAATTTTATGCACCAATAAGACCATCCTACTCAATGCATCTACCAACTTATTGTTTTGTCCTTGTTTTTGCTTGATGGTTAAGGTGAAATTTTGCATGTACTCTACCCATTTGACATGTCTTTGGTTTAACTAGGATGATTAGATATGAACTGAAGTGCATGATTATCCATATATACTATGAACTCCTTAGGCATGAGATAATGCCTCCATTTCTTTAATTCTTGCACCATTGCATAAAACTCCAAATCATAGGATGAATACCTCTTCTTATCATCATTTAACTTCTCATTGAAATAGGTTATAGGCTTGCCCTATTGGCTTAGGATATCCCCTATGGATACACCACTTGCATCACACTCTATCTAATTTACCTTGTTGAAGTCAAGCAATGCTAGTATGGGCTACTCAATGATTCTTTGCTTCAAGTATTGAAAACATTTTTTGCCTGCTCATTCCAAATAAAGTTTTTCTTATCTCCCTTGATAGTGTCAATGATGGGAGCACATATTCCACTAAAGTTTCTTATAAAATTCCTATATAAAATTTTCAAACTTTGAAAACTCCTTACCTCTCCTGCTATCCTAGGTGTTGGCCACTCCATGATTTCCTTCACCTTGTTCTTGTCCATTTTAAGCATGCCTTGTGAAATTATAAACCCAAGGTACAATAGATCTCTTTTAATGAAGTAACACTTCTTGAATTTGATCAATAACCTCTTTTATTGTAGCCTTCTTATCACCAACTCCAAATAATGAAGGTGTTCCTCCTTGATTTGGCTGTAAATTAGTATATCATCCAAATAAAATACTACAAACTTGCCTATGAAATCTTTCAAAACCTCATTCATTAACCTCATAAAAGTGAAAGGTGCATTAGTCAAACTAAATGGCATGACTAGCCATTCATATAAACCTTCATTCATCTTGAAAGTAGTCTTCCACTCATCACTTTACCTGATTCTTATCTAGTAGTATCCATTCTTGGGGTATATCTTGGAAAATTAGCTTTCTCCACTCAAGCAATCCATAAAATCCTCCATCCTAGGAAGTGTAAATCTATAACTTATGGCAATCTTATTGATGGCCCTAAAATTAGTGCACATCCTCCACTCATCTTATTTATTTGGGACCAACACTATGGGCACTGCACATGAACTCAATCTCTCTTTGATTATCCCATTGTCATGAAAATCTTGCACTTGTCTCTTGATCTCAACATTCTCTTGTGAGGTCATCTTATATGCAGCTTTCTTTGGTAGACTAGATCTAGGTACAAAGTCTATATGGTATGTTATGACCCTCATTGGTGGCAATGTGTTGGGTAGATCATTAACAACTATATCAAAATTCTTTTCCAACATTTCTTGAATCTATAAGGGTATCTTATTGATCTTAGTGGCTATCATAACAGTCCTAAGCTTGATGATCGAAGCAAAGCCTATCTCTTCTTCATGCATGGCATTCAAGAACTCTTTTTCACCTATCAAAATCACATGGGAACCAACCTATTGATCACTATCCTCATCCTTCAAGGGCATAAAAGTGTAACTAACTCCATCCTTCATCAAAGTATACATATTCCTCCTTCCATCTTGAGTAGTTTATCTATCATATTACCAAGGCCTTCCAAGAAGCACATGACACATATCCATGGGGATGACATCACAAAACACCTTATCCTTATATGTTCTAATTTGAAACTCTACCCAAATTTGTTCACTCACAAAAACTTGTTATCCCTTATTTAACCTTGACACCTTATATGGAGTGGGGTGAGGTAGCTTTTATAATCCATGTTTGTTAACCTTTTATACTAAAACAAGATTATCCATACTTCCTGAAATATGACCATATAACAACACTCACCTTGGAATTTTTAGGATGTCCTAAAGAGAGTCTTACTTTGTGGTGGCTCCTTCTCCTTGGGTGGATTGATCAACACCATCCTCATAAGTAATGATTCTTCCACTTTAGGCTCTACTACTTGTGATGGAGAGCAACCACTCTCTTCCTCTCCTCCTTAAAAATATAATTTCTCCCTTCATTCCTTGGGCTTCTTACTAGCTAGTCCTTTAGAAACTCCCATTGATTATGGCCAACATACTTATTACACCTAAAACACTTTCCTATAAATCCACTTGATCCTCTACCCCGTAATGAATAACCACCTCTATTGAAAGGTCTCCTGCTTCTAAATCCACCTCCTAATTGAGTGGAATACTCTTGTGAATTACTTGATTCACTTTGAATATTTATTTGTGAAATATTTCTACCTCCTTTCTGTCCTCTACCTATTAAATTTATTACCCTTCCTCTATTTTTCTGATTATGCCTCCTATTTAACTTATCTTTAGCCTTAAGTGCAAATTACTAGCACTCCTCTAGTGTTTATAGGCTCACAAGTGCTAGTTCATCCTATAGGTTGTATATAAAACCATTCAAGTACATTGAAACCTTATCTTTATCCTCCTTAACATGACTAGACATGATGGTCAAATTATAGAACTCTTCTTTGTATGCCTTCATACTTGTTTCCTTCTGCTTCAAATTTTGCAATTGTCTAAACAAGTTTGTCTCATAATCACTTGGTAAGAATTTGCGTTTGAGATTGGTAACCATTATATCACAAGAAGTGATCTTATTATTCCCCTTCTTTCTTCTCTCATTTTGTGTGAAGTCCCACCATAATAAAGCATGCCCTTTCAACTTGGTTCTTGAAAACTTGACCTTCTTGTCATCAGGTACCTCTTTATACTCAAAGTATTTATCTAACCCATTCACCCAATCTATGAGTTCATATTCATTAGGAAAAATTTCATAGGTGGGTAATTCCACCTTTGGTTTTGACCCTTGACTCATGATCACCTTCACGAGTCTCTCTACACCATAATCTTTAAAGTCCTTCAATTGTCTCTTCTTCCTCTACTTCTTTTTGGTCCTATGGCTCATCTTCCCTATCACTAAATTAACTATTAGGAATCCTATTCTTTTATTTCTTTCTAAAATAATTTTACTTTCATCCAAGCTAACTCTAAGGTCCCTTGGCTTTACCAACACAACATATTGGTTACCCTGGTTCCTTGCTGCACCTCCTCTATTTCTCCTATGTGGTATTATGAACATTGTATAAGTAATCTATCAAAAAAGTATCAATTGTTATCTTCTCCCAATAATATTCTCTCTCCCACTTGTTCTTAGGTATCTAAGGTTGGATATAATACCAAAATGATGGAGAGGTTCCCTTTAAAAGGCTTCAACTTGTAACTCTTCACAAAACACACTAGGCTTCTTAGCCTTCCTTCTAGCCCTTTTGACCCTATTTCCTAATTAGTATAAAAAAATACAATTATATTTGATCTCATAAAGTTAAAATATTTTTTACCCTATCATAATATACTTGTGTGTAAATTTTTGTGGTTCCACTCTTCCTCTAGGTCCACTTTTGAATTTCTAGGCCTAACCAATTAGGCCTCTCTTCGCCCTTGTATGAAACAGTCTTCAAAAAACCATACAATAAGATCCATATAGACCTAAAGCCTATAAAATATATTAAATAATGTGAACATTGATGATACTACCAGATTTTGTGTGATTTGTCTAGTTCAAACTCAATATAATGGTGAAACCCTAATTTAGGGCTTTTTATGGCTCGTGTCAACTCGTGAGCATTCAAAAATCCACTGAGTGTATTTTATGAGGTTTTAATGAACCAAATAAATCTTATGAGGTTTTTATAGATGTGGGACAACTATTAAATTCACTAATTAATGTTTTTCAATCCTCCTTTCACATTAACCTAATCAAAATAACCTTGACTGTGTATAAATATTATTCATCTACAGGTATGTAGATTATCAAAATGGTTATATTACATGAAAGTCTAATTTAAATTTTAAGAAAATTTACAATAATTAAAAAAAAATCACCTTATGATCTCAAATATTTTTATGATTTATTTGTGGATCCTTCCTTCGTGAAATATAGTCAACACTCAACCATGTAAAGATTGTCATAGAATATAGGGGTTCTTAACCAATTTTTGAGCAAGGAAAAACTACTTGAGTCCTTCCTTCGAGTATAAAAATTATAAAAAAATATCAAACATATATTTATGCATTTATAACATACTGTCAAATGAAATAAAGATCATTTAATTAGAAAGTTTACACACAGTCTACACATAACCAAAAAGACTCCAAAAATAAGGGTCTGCTTGTTATTATCCTTGAATAATGAATAAAAGGATTATAAAACTTAAAATTTGTGGTATAAAGACACATAAAAATCCTTAAAATATATGTATCATTTATATCCAATTCCATTGATCAACACAATTGAAACTCACAGTCTGCAATATAATCAAAAACTCAGAAACAAGGGTCTGCACACACACTTTTCTTCAACAAGGTCCTCTTTCTTATTTTTATTTGAAGTATTAAATCCAAAATAAAATAATATAACTTCCTCCATTAAAAATTATTACCTTTTATATGGTGATAACCATTTTGGTAACCAACTTGGAGGAAGTTCTCAATGTTCACAAGCTTACTTTGTAAATGTGATAAGGTTCAAAAGTTAGATTTCTATATATAGAGCACTTTAGAACCTTGAAATGGTTCAAAATATTCTTAATAAAATTTTAAACATGTTTATGAACTTGGTTAAGCCTTTCCACATCCATACAAGTCCTAAACACACACCAAAATTCAAAATTTTAAACTTTCAAGTTTTGGTGGGAAAATCTATATTTGAAAATTTAAACTAGTAAAATGCACTTCTATGCTACCAAAATGAAACATAAGAATATTTGGGGCCTTATAAGTCCATATAAGGCATTATTGAACCTTATTCAATGAAAACAAGGAAAAATTGACAAAAATTACTCCCTAAGAGTGATGCTCCTACATCACATCACTTGGTATTGAGTTAATTAACCTAATATTCCTCTAATGGGAAATTCCATAAATTTTGGAATTTCCTATTTTCTATATTCATTTATTTAATTATTCCTTCACTCATATGGAAAGTGTATTCAAATATTTGAAATAATGACATCACATGGGAAAGTTGTCAAGCATTAACATAAATGCAAGAAAATATTAGAAAATACAAACCCATGCCTAATTAATGTAGACTCAAACCCCAAATATTAATGACATTAAATCTTCAAATTGGATTACATTTTGGCCACACATATTGATCTTCATCTAATGGTAGAAATAATTTTGAGAATTCTATAAATACAAGGCTCATTTGACATTATAGACAAGCTTTTCTACTACAACTTACTCTATAGAAATAAAAGAAAAGCTTCAAAATTTCTTCCATTATTCACCCAACTCATAAGTTGTCAAGGGGATATGTCATATACATGAACTTGTGACATTGAAAAATATCTCATACATTCAAATCTAGGCACAAACACATCTATACTTGATATCCATGAGGAAGGTAATTATTTTGATGTTCTTTCTATTTTCTTATCATTTCTAGATCTTGCCCCATCCAAGGACCATGCCGAGGATGTTATGTTGATTATTATTTTATACTTGTTTTTCATCATAAAAATAACTAGCATTATTTGAAATCATATGTTTACATCATATTTTTATGTAAAAGTCAACTCACATTATTATTAAAAAACTAAATTAAATGGTTTTATGTCCATATTTTTATATGATCATATTTAATATTTCCTTCGTGTAGTTATTAAAACTAAATTACAATGATTCAATATGTGTTACAATAAAACTATATGGGATAAAATAGTACAATGTTTGAGATAGAGACATATATTAGTGTGAAATACCTCTCATGATTGGGATACACCATTTGATGATTTTATTTATGATCCTTAATTAGGATGGGGTATTATGATTGGCTACTTGTGGATAGTCTTGTCATCCTTATTAGCTTTGTTGATGACATTTCATGAAATTTCACTACTCTAATGTGGATACCCTTACTATATTTGTTTGATATCATTTGGAACTTTTTATTCATGTTCTATATTAATTAAACTTATTAATATCATTGAGGCCTTAGAATATTTTGGTGGTTATAGATATTTTGTTTCGGTTCCTCAAATTTGTTCTCTCCCTCTCCATTAAACTTAGATTGGTCATTTATTTTCTTCTCATCATATGCCAACATGATAATTTTAAAAATTATATAACCACTTTGATGCAATGGGATACCCTAACTTATGATTCTCAAATCTATTGGACAACTGCTCCATATTCACCCTTGAAGAGCAAAATTCATCATTACATTCTCATGCAAATGGGGTCAGTTCCATTATTTCTTCTTTCAAAAATTGGAACACATAAATAAATTTGATGTGCTTCTTAAATATACATGTCAATCAACATCCTAGTTTGTAATTATTATATCTATGACACCAAGATTGACCTTCATAGATAACAAGTATTATATTTTTTATATCTTTACTTGTATGTGTTAGAACAACTTCTTCCTTATTAAATTTAGACACCTCTTCCTTCTTATAATTTCCATTTTAATTATTTGGGTGGAGTTGTGAATGAAATTTCCAACATTTTGCATGCCAATTCCCATGCATGTTGCAATATGTGCAATAGCTCTTACCCATGTCCTTGGATAATAATTGATTCTTCTTTCCCTTCTTATCATACTAATTTAGAGAGTGGTCTTTATGACTTTCATCCTTATTTATTCTTACACCTTGATATATTCTTTGGCTTGGAGAGTGGTGTAAAAAAATTATTCCTTTTGAAATACTTTAGATTTTTAGTGATAGATTTCTTATTCCAACATGTGGACAAAAAATGATTATTCATTAAACAAAATGAACATGCATATGTATTCCAACATTATTGTGCTATATGGCCTTTCTTTATAAAATTTAAGCAAACAATGGAATG
Source organism: Torreya grandis (assembly GCA_037957365.1). Lineage (NCBI taxonomy): Eukaryota > Viridiplantae > Streptophyta > Pinopsida > Cupressales > Taxaceae > Torreya > Torreya grandis. The sequence continues at coordinate 19,986 of JARHVA010008832.1, read as the reverse complement.
CTCATCTCTTTCTTGCCTTCTTGGGATACTCTTATACATTTGATTGTGAAAGTTTGATTAAGTGGTTATGTTTTACCTCCTCCTTTTGGATGTTATCTCTTTGTAGATCCTTTACATTCTTGTTTGATGTTTTTTTCCTTTATTGAAAGGTTATCCTCTTCTTGGAGTCAACTTGAATTCACTCATGTAATCATGAAGTGAAGTTATTCTATGTCCTTATTCATAGAGTTACTACCCTTATCTTAGAGACTCTTCTTTGGCCCTTTGAAGTAGTGAAATGTTGGCTTTATATTCATTAAAAATCTATCTATTCTTTTACAATCCAATTCCTCATTAGATTTGATAAAAAAATGATGGATTTACCTTACAATTCTATTTTTGTTGAGCTAGTGACTTGGGCTCTTTGTCTTTGAAATATTATCATATTTCAACTATTTTTGAGAATTCTCCAACTTCTTATTTTCCATTAATATACCCCAAACTAGCATATTTTCCCCTTTATTCAACCTTTATGGGATTTTAAATCCTTGACCATTCTTGCCAAGACATTTTACATCATAACCCATCTTGAATAATAACTTAGATTCAATTCCTTATGTATTCTTTTGAAAACTACCAAAGGACTCACTAAAATCTTTATTAGATGAAAAAGCATATGGTGCAATGCTTATCAAACATACCTTAGTCATGGATTGTGCATACTTGGTAGAGGTTGGTATCCTTTGCATGGTAAACTCTAGTTAAATATTACAAAAAAAACTCTAGTTAAATAGTAATATCTTAAGAAGAAATGAAAACTCAAAATTCTAGTGTCAATGTGTCATCTTAGCTAGATACTAAAGAATCAATGACATTATTCTCAAAAATATAATTGTTGCACTACTCATAAAACATTTACTAGAGTAGAAAAAATTATACATAATCAAGTGACACTCCAACCAATAAAAGTTTTAACTAGAATAATTTTTAGGTTGTCACTTTCCATTAGAGAAACATATAGAAAATTTGATAAACAAATAATATTAAAATCTAAAGATCTCCATCATCATGCAATTATACATTGGCTAATACAATTACTTCTCTAAAACCATCATGTTACATTTGTAGGGTGCACCCTTTTTTTGAATCTTGCTTTTTTTGACATTTAAAATTGGCCTAGCTACTTTAATTCATACTTATGAAGCCATTGAATCTTGGATATTGATTCCTTACACTTTATTCTGATGAATGTGACCTCTCAATCTTTTTGATGAGTAACCACTACTATCTAGATACTTATCATCATCCCAATCCTCACTTAATTATCATCTATGAGAAGCTATTTTACACTTGAAATTATGTTCATTATCACTCAGATCATTGTCATATATATAAATCCTCTAATTTAAAATCCTTTTTATAGGATTGCCATCATCACAATTTTCTTTTCTAGTGTTTAAAAGCCTAACTATGATCTCATGTTCCCTGAAACCATTTGTCTCATTTTGATAATGGTCTCCTTATACTTCTGAGACCTCCACATGAAAATACATCAATATGAACACATATAGATAGAAAAATAACATGTGGTATAAATACCACAACCTCAAATCCACCCAAATGCATCTTTTCACAACTATTTAGGAGCTTGGAAACACTAACGACAGATGTTATCAAAGTTGAAGTGGTAGTTTGAGATATCAACCTCCTATAATTCATGGATATAAATTAGAACTACCAATATATATAGGGTGGTGGGTAACATATAGTACCAATTATTTAAATTTTGATCACCCTTGATTAAGAGACAAAGTACCCATTCTAGCCTCAAGAATGTCCTTTTGAAAATGGGGAAATTATAGTTTTTAAGGTTAACTTCATACATGTATAAAATATAAACCACAAGCCATCATGTTGAATCATTGTAATTTCAGCCTAGATCATGTTGATAGAACATTGAGATGAATTTATGGCACATGTTGTAGTAATCACCCTTAAAACACAACTTTTTTGTAGTGAAGAGACAATTTCTTATCCTCCAACTAAAATTTCACTTCCAAGACCTACACATGAAAATAAATAACTTTAAACACATCTAAATAGGTAAATGACATGTGATACAAAGACCATAAAATCTGATTCCACCTAGATGAATGTTTTCACAACTATTCAGGAGCTTGGAAACACTAACAACAAATGTTGTCAAAGTTGAAGTAACAGTTCAAGATATCCACCTTCGATGCTTTGTGATTGGAAAATGACACTACAAACATGTCCATGGTGGTGAATAAATAATATTAATAGGTTATTGGTCTCGGATCATGTTTGATTGAGAGATGAATTACCCATTTTGATCTCAAGAATGCCCTTCCCAATAAGAGAAATTTTTAATTTTAGGGTAGTTTTAGGTGTGCATAAAATATAAATTACAAGTCATTTTTAAAAATAGAAATAACCCTAATGTGCATGTCTAAAACCTATTATTACATTCTAAATCACATTGATGGAACCTAAGATATGAATATATGGCATAAATTATAGTAATCAATCCTTAAATGTAAATTTTTAATAATGAAGAGACAAGTTCTTATCCTCTAACTGACATTTCTACCTTTGGGACCTCCACATGTAAATACATTAATTTGAACACATTTGGATAGGAAAATTACATGTGATGCGAAGACCATGACCTCCAAATCCACTTAAATATGTGTTTTCACAATTGTTAAGGAGCTTAAAAGCATTGATAACAAATGGTGTCAAAGTTTTAACATTTTGATATCTCTACCTTCGATGCTTCATGGATAGAAATTGGAATTACCAACATGTCTAGGGTGGTAGATAACATCCAAGACCAAGTTATTATCCTCTGATCACACTTGGTTGAGAGATAAAGTAACCATTCTGACCTCAAGAATGCCCTTTCTATAATTGCAGAGTAATTTTATTAAGCTTATCTTAGCTTCAAGAATATGAAATTATTTACTAATAGTGCCAACTGTGTAAAGGTGGAAGATTATTTGGCATCACTAACCTATAATTTTTTTGTTAATAAGTAATTAAAAATGAAATCCATATGTACTACCTAAAAAATCAATAAAATTTGGTAAAATTAAATACATCTACATTTGAGAACTCAACATACCTTGGAATTTTAATACAATAAACCACTAATATTTGTTCTAAACTTGATAATAGTGAGAATAGCTTCATGGTCTAACTCATGAAATTTCCATTAATTTTTATTTAATGACATCCCATGATATTTTACCAGTTGAATATTTATTTCAAGAACCGAATTTTCATAGTGTAGCATCTTCATATGTGTTTTAGAGTCTTCAAATAACCATACATCTAAATTTATGATAGGATATCATCAAAGCCAAGTTTTTAGTGACTACCATAAACCTAACAGGATAGTCAATGTCTTCCCATCTATGACTAGGAAATTTAATTTATTTTTTTCCTCTACACATCAACATAAGTAGTAATTTCCCCCTTCATTATCTTCATCAATAATAACTACAAAAACACACCTTGTATCACAAAAACAAATTTTAATGATGATGTCAAGATAGATAATGAGAATAAATAATACATAATGATTAATCTTCTACCTAGTTGCACTAGATCAGATACATGGTCGAAGTCTTGTCTTGATATTATATCTATAAGTTGTAATGTTGGTAGAACCTGATATGTATTAATTAGAATTAGAGGTCTACAACTCCATTCATCCACTCACTCTTGTGACTCACACTCATTCCAAAAAAATTCCATGCATTCAAAATAAAAACATGCTAAGTGTCTCATATGAATAGTCTAAGAACTTGTATGAGTTATGAAATGAGTAGAGCTCACTTGATCCCATTACATTCATATAATACTCATACTTTTCCATTTAATCTTCTTCCATATTATATAAATATCTATGAACACTAAAATTTTATTGAGCACCATGACCCATTTTCTCATTACACCATTCAATAATGGTTTTTGCATTGATCAAAACATTGTCATATTCAAGCTTCAACTCATTTCTTGTAATGACTCTTTTTACACATGATAAAACACTACCATGATCTCTTTTTCCATGGCCAGCCTTAGTGAAACTCCAAATATTTTATACGCTAGTGGTAATGTGTATTCTAATCAACCAAAAAAACATCTGTGCTTTATTAAATTATGATGTAAAATTGTTTGACCAAATATAATTCTAATTGAAAGTAATGTTCTTCTCAGTCAACTTTCCATAAAACATCTCAAACTAACCTTACACATACTCTATAAAATGGGATCGATCATGGCTGACATAAAAATGGTACTCCATGAATATTTTTTGATCTTGCTCTATATTATCAGGTGCATGAATGAATGCTATATGCATAAATATGGTAGCCTATATTGAGTTGTAATACTATGATTAAACTTCTATTTATGGTTTTGATGTTTAATTATTAGACAATTTTACTAATAAAACAATAGAACCAAGTGGGAATGTGTCCTTGATTAACTTGAAATGTTCATCCAACCATCTAGCCCTGTGTGTGTGCCTTTCATACTCATAAACAATTTCCTCCCCAAATTTGATCATAAATTTTGAAACAAGTATTTATTTGTAACAAGCTCACACCTTTTAGTTTTTTTGCTATATTTTACTTTATATGTCATAGATTTATATTTTATAAACCAACTAATTCCTATCCAATTTCACTTGTACTCTCATCATGGATATAATTTTTTAATTTTGGCAATCAACCATAGATGCTGTAATTTCCATCTAAACATGCTTTGTTATTAAAACACTATCCATCTAATCTTTCATAAAAAATGGTTAGAATAAATTACCTTATTGATTTTGATGGAAATTACATGCCACACTCTTGAAAAATGTTGTTAATATGCAAAGTACAACATATATGGAAAAAAACATCATAGTAAATTGAAAATTCAACATGTTGCCTACAACAACAAATGATGCATGTGTGATTTTTATTTCATAAAAGGGATTGAGAAACTCAAAATATATTTGACTAATATAAATTTATGGATGTATTTGTGAGAAATTAGAGTATAATTTTTTTTTATATCCAATAAATGTTTAGATGTGGTTCATGATTATGAGAGCCAACTCTTCTTTTCATTACATCTCTTATATTGGGTGAAACTCTTATATTGTCTTTTTAAAATTATGCAAGTAAATCTCTGAGAGCATTGGCTATAGCCTTTTCCTTTCATGGAAGTATAATAGAGAATGACTATATCTCATTGGAATTAGCATAATTAAGCCTTTTATGTATTCTAATTAATTTCATTATTATTATTCTATTTATGTTCAGTGCTCAATTAGTTTTTAAAATCAAGCATTTTCTCCCTATTTGACCACTTACTGCACAAGTTGTAATTATATGTTGGGTATCATTAAAATATATGTTACATGTTTTCATGCCTACAATATGATATGCATCATTTATATTATTAAAAATTTCCTCATCTTCACCATCCATGCTAGATGTTCTTAGTCTTAGAATGTAAATTGTTGGTCTCATCTTAATCAATATCATCAATGAAATAAATAATTGACATTTTTGACTATAAAATTATAATTTTTCAAAGAAATTATCCAAAATTATATCAAAAAATCTTATTGAATGGTATTCAGACATTTTTAATTCATTATTTTCAAAATGTTTTCATCAATTTCAATTAAGTACTTGCCTTTTCTATGCACAATCCTTAGAGGTGTTATTAATGGTGGAATTTGTTGAGAGTGTGTTTCCATATCATTATATTCAATACTAGTTTATTTATTGTTTATTTCATTATTTAGTGTTTCCATGGATTTTTATTCATTATTAATTTCTTCATTATGTGTTTCCATGTAATTTTATTCATTATTAGGGGTTAAATCATCATTCATAGATTCATCATCAACAAGATAAAAAACATCATAATTTGAATGTGTAATTGTACTATAATTTGGTCTTTTAGGTAAACATTCATCATCATTATTAAATTCATCATTATCAATTTCATCATTATATATAATTTAGTTCATTAGGGATAGTGTTTGTACCTTGTCTCGTGTGAAATGCTTGCATTCATACCTTTTGTTTTTATCTCAACACTTATAATTTATCCATTATTTTTGGATTTAAATTATTCCTCTTATTTGAATGAGATACATCATCCATGAATATAAAAACTTGACATGTGTCTAAAAAAACAACTTAATAGCTTTTGAAGGTGAGGTCCAAAAAAACAACTCAATAACTTTAATCATTGACTTGTAGGCCACATAATGATGCATACAATGTAAGTGGGGACATAATTCTTGATCGAGGTTAAAAATAATAATTTAAAAAAGAGTTTTTGTCTATTATGAATATAATGCATATGCATATCATGTACATTATATTTACATAGTCATATATTATGTAACTATGTCATTAGAATATAATGCAATGTAATTACCTCTTAATTGATGGCTAAATCACATCTTATACAACTAAAAATAGGTTAAATTATCCCCAAGTAACATTGTATAATCAAAATTAGGTTTAAGGGGTTAATATTACTCCCAATTACCTCTATGATTACATTTGTGACAAAATAGGATTTATTGATCCATGAATCACATTCTATAGTCATAATTAGGTTGAAAGGTCACAAATTGGCCCAATTTTCCTTCATAATTAAATTGGTGGACTATTTGATTTAGAGTGTTATGAAAATGAAGCTTATTGACCCCAAAATTACATCTTATATATCAAAATTAGGTTTATGAGGCTCAATTTGGTCAAAATCACATCCCCAATTACACCAATTTACTAATTAGATCAATTCATGTGACATAATAAGTGCTAATTTATCCTCAAATCACATCCTAATCTTGTAGTTAGTTCAAGGGATCAAATTATCCCTAATTTATTTCATGATTTAATTGATGGACTATTTGATTTAGGATGTTATGATAGTGGGGTTGATTAACCCCTAAATTATATCCTATATAGTCAAAATTAGGTTCATGGGGTTTAATTTCATCCAACACACATCATTGATTGTAAAAATAAATTAATTGGGTTAATATGTTAGGAAATATGGGTTAATTTATCCCCAAATCACATCTTAAACTTGTATTTAGGTTCAAGGGTTTCATATTGGACCCATTTACCTTCATGTTTGCATTTATGATAAAATTAAGCTCGATTAAGCCATATGTTGCATCCTATACAATCAATTGAGCCATAATTATGTTCACAAGGATCAATTTGTTTTAAATCACATCCCTAATTCATGAATTGACTAATTGGATCAATTTATGATAGAATCAGAGCTAATTTAGCCCCAAATCATGTCCTGCTCTTGTAGTTAGGTTGAAGGGGCTCAAATTGGCCCTAATTTCCTTCATGATTAAATTGGTGGACTATTTGGTTTGTTTTGTTATGATATTGGGGTTTCTTGACCCCCAAATTACACCTTGTATAGTCAAAATTAGTTTCAAAGGGTTTAATTTCATCTAAATTGCATAATTAATTGTAACAATCAACTAATTGGCTCAATATGTTAGGAAATATGAGCTAATTTATAGCCCCAAATCACATCTTAGACTCACAATTAGGTTCAATAGGTTTATATTGGCCCTAATTATATTCATATTTACATTTTTGATGAAATTATGGTTTAGGGTTTATGATTGTAATAATCAATTTATTGGGTCAATATGTTAGTAAATCTGAGGTAATTTATCCCCAAATCACATCTTATAGTTTTAGTTAGGTTTAAGGGGTTCAAATTGGCCCCAATTACCTTCATGTTTACATTTATGGTAAAAATAAGGTTGATTAAACCATATATTTCATCTTATACAATTTATTGAGCCATAAATTAGGTTCATGAGGTTTAATTTATCCCAAATCATGTCTTTAACTACACCAATTGACTAATTAGATCAATTCGTTATGGAATTAGAGCTAATTTATCCCCAAATAATGTTTTACTCTTGTAGTTTGTTGAAAGGGCTCAAATTAGCCTCAAATGCCTCTTTGATTGAATGAATAAACTTTTTAGTTCAATATATGATGACATTAGGGTCAATTTCACTTTTAAATACATCATACACAATTTAAAATCCATTCATGTTGCTTATTTTTTTTAAAATCATGTCACTGATTGAACCATTTGACTAATTAGATCAATCTATGATGAAATAAAGTCCAATTTAGCCTCAAATAATATTGTATAGTCATAATTAGGTTTAAGGGGCTCATATTGATCCTAATTGCCTCCATAATTGAACCAATTAACTATTTAATTCTTTATATGATGGCATTGGAGTTTATTGAGCCCAAAACCACATCCTATACATGTCAAACTTACATCTGTCATTGAACCAAAAAATTATTTACTTCATTCTATGATGAAATTAGAGTTGATTAAGCCCCAATCACATTTTATAGTCATAGTTAGGTTAAAGGGGCTCAAATTAGCCCTAATCACCTTTATATTCAACCAATGGACCATTTGGATTATTTTATTATGACATTGGGGTTGATAACCCCAATTACATCCTTTTTAGTCAAATTTAGGTTCACGAGGCTTATTTTCACTCAAATTACATCATTGATTGCATAAATTCACTCATTTTATCAATATGTTAGGAAATCTAAGCTAATTTTACCTCAAATCACATCCTATACACATTAACAAGTTTAAGGGGTTCAAATTGGCTGTAATTACCTCCACCATTCAAACAATTAACTATTTCATTCACTTTGTAATGAAAATGGGCTTGGTCGAACCCTAAATCATATTCTATATAGTTGAAATTATGATCGCAAGTGTAAAATCACCAACATTACATTATTGTATCCATTATGTCCTTTCTATGGTAGTGCATATATTGACACACTCCACTTTAAAATTAAAATATAAAAATTATAAAAATGAATAAATAGATAGATTAATATAAATAAGTATACATAGACTCACTTTTTTTGTGTTATGTCAATGTAAAGCATACATGATATAACATATACAAGTTATTGAGTGTAAATGCTATGGTATGATTGAATTAAAAAAACATGCCTTTTAGCTCAGAAATGGATTGGATTATCAAGCCAAAGGCTTGGACATGTAGACACACAACTGAATCTAAGATTTTTGACAGAAAATAATAAAATTCAACTTCCATCACCAAAAACACTAGGAATTTTTATGAGACTAATCATTAAATTATTAATATGATGATGAACATGCTCTCCTCTTTCCAAATATATGATTTTTAAAATTTTTGGACGATTTTAAGGTTTTCATCTATATTGATTTATAACTATGGCTTTTTTAGGCCACTACGTGCCATAAATATACATGCTTATATATGTTTATGTATTTTTTTTGGTTGATCTAAATGCAAAAAAAGTGATATGGTCATAAACTAGGCCTTATTATACATGTATTAAAAAAAAATCACATTTTTATTTTTTTGAGGTGGTTTCAGTGGCCACATAATCGATTATCTATTTTTTATTTAGTATTTAGGATCTATTTACTTGTAAAATAAATTAAAATATATATTCATTGATTTATTATTTTAAATATATATCATAAATTATATGATATTCTATAAATTTTATCAAATGTTTTAAACAATATTAAATTATTCTAAAAAAAGGAGGGGTCACAAGGCCGATTATATACTCTATTTTCCTTAAAAATACAAGAGTTCCTATTTAAATTTTAGATGTTTTACCTACTTATACTTTTTTTTAAAAAATTAGTGTTTTGGAAACTAAACATGAAATTCTACATTTCATATTCGTATATCATCTTCAAATTTTGAGTGTAGCCATCTCAAATAATTTATAGAAGTTGAGATTTCTCAAATTTTTAGGAAAAACATATCCATGGGTAGGCTCCTTTTTATCCCCCAACTTTCTGCACTTACCCTCATGCATTATGTTCATTCATATGATATTATATTATTTAAAAAAGGTATAATACCGTCAAAATCTTATTGAGCTCTTATTAGTTTACTATATATAATATTTTAGTAACAATGGTTGAGTTTTAGGATTTACTCCAATTTACACTGGTTTGAGTGATTGTATAATTACCATACACATGTAAATTATTAATGATTCCTCTAAGGCAATACTAACTCATAATGTGTATCCTTTACTCATATATAAATGTTTTAGTTAAACAAGGTTAAATATATTCTTAATATTAATGTCTACCAACTTGTTTATTTTATTTTCACACTTTTCTACAAGTATTTTTTCTAGTAGCTTTATGTTTCTAACTAGATATTCTTCCAAAAATATCTTAACTCAAATCTTAGATTAATATGAATAAGTACTAATTGAATATTTAGTACCTTTTGAAAAATTTCTACATAATGAATTGACTTTAATTGTATATATCACAACTAGTAAAGATAAACACACTCCCATTCAAGATATATGCATATGGTTATAAGACAATCCTTAAGACTTCTATTAAACCTATAACTTAGCTAGATTATCATATTTAAGTTTAGAACCATGTACCACTTAAACATAATTCATAATTAATACATTATTTTTATGTAATCTCATTCCATTTTATTTTGATATTTCTAATGGTCATATATGTATGTTAAAAATAACTTTGAACTTATTTATATGTTAAGTGCAATAAAAAACTATTTAATTTTTTCATTGATCTAAACATGAAATGAAGATTAAAATACTACATACTTACATCATTCTATATTTATTACAAATAGAGCGTACTAAGAATTTACAACTACGTTTACAGCCTTGTACACAAATACATATACATTAATGCACAATGATCATGATTCCAGTCTATAGTAGAGCATAATAAAATTATTATACAATCATGAAATAAATTTAACTTGTTTCTTATTCAAATAGTAAAGAACAAAATTTCCTAACATAACTAACTTAAATCATCAATATGAACATGTGATAACAATATTAATTGGAGCTACAAACTTCCAAGCATAATCACCAAAACATGATGTAGGTGTAACAATCCTATAACAACACAACTAACATTAAACTTTTCAAAATGTAATTTAGTATGATTAATGCTTTAGAAAGAGAAATTAACTGACATTTTCCAAATAGGTTCTAGGTTAATCAATATTGACCTCAACCTTTCTTTTCTAATTATCATGCACTCATCATAATAAAAAAGGTAAGCTTCCAATAACATGTTTATATACCAAAAAACTTAACATTTCAAACTATTAATAAGTAAACACAACCTGCATTTAATGTGAATCCTTATAAGGTCTGATGCATAAGTTCTTGTCTATATAGTTAGTAAATAAATTATAAAAGTGGATACAATAATTCATAAACAATCTAATATGTATCTTCTCAACTTTGCTAATGTTTATCAAAATTGGAGATTAAGCATGTGTTAATCTAATTATGAAAAATTTCTAAGTAAAATGTGAATTTGTAATAAATCACACAAGACTGATCTAGGACTTGTTAATTTTAGAATTATTCTAAAAGGGAAAGTACTAAAGATAAATAACTTAGTATGCACTTAGATTTGATGGATTATAACAAATATTATGTGATCAATTTTGGGATTGTGGGTTTTCACTATGAATTGAGAACATGGATCCATTTGAATCTGGTACAAGGTTGTGCTAATTAGACATGTTCAACCTACATTGTCATATGTAGGGTGTGCTGATATCTAGTAGGGTTTTTATCCTCTACGTGAATTTAGATTAGTACAACTTCACTTGTAGGTCTTATGTGTGTCATCAGATATGTTTGATTCCTTATGGGAATCACTATGTACCTTATTCCTCACTTGGAACACTATCTCAATAGGCAATGGGGAATAAATGTGGTAAATGGGGTAAAAGGGGTTAATGGCTAAAGTTGTGATTAACCTCAACACTCCATGTGTTAGGTGTTGCCTACATGACAATACTCCAAAGAGAGATCAAAATCCATAGAGTTATCCCATGGTTAAGGTGGTGTGTGTGAAATACTAGTAATGTTATATATTATTATAATTATGATGTAATTATGTGCTTCAAAAATTACTCATGACCTTGGAGGTGTATTCAGACTGAGCTCATTGTTACTTGAGATGAGTGGACTCATGATTGGGAAGAATAAGTGATCTCTTAATGTGCACTTAGAATAATTTTGGTGTTAGAAATATGGAAGCCTCTTTCAAAATTAGTGAGAAAATGAATATAAAATATAGTTATATAGTGTTTTTTTGGATTTCCTTGAATGGGACTTTTAAAACATGTGAGACAATCCATTAGATGAATTTGAATTTGAACAATTAGTCATTATTTGGTAGGAGGATGAAATCAACAACATCAAACATTACCATTGAGTAAGATCATCCAAAAAGAGTGGGTTTGTCTAAGGATTATATATAGATAAACTAGAAGTATGGATCACTCCAATAGTGAGCTTAGCATTCTTAGAATGAAGAGTAAGAATATCAAGTATTAAAATTACTTAAGGATAAGGATTGTTTGCATATAATTATAGGAATAACAATTTAGAACTATGGAATTGAGTATAGGCTAAGTGTGTATAAGGAGTGGTCACAAGTGCATTAATTTATATTTAAAATTTTAATTTTCATGACTATAATTACCCCTATTTTATTTTAGTAATGAAAAAATTGAAAGTACCAAAGTAAAAGAAAGATAGTTATACTTGAGCTTACTTGTGTTGAGTAGTCCTAGATGTAGGTCACACAATGAACAATGCTTCATGAAAAAACCTAAAATGAAACATATATAAATTAGTACTTAGAATAAAAATATGAAATTAAAGATAATAAACTTATAGATCAAATAAAAAGGAATGAATACACCTTTTTGATTTACATGAACCATTATGTTTTTTGGTGCAAAATGATGATCAAAGAGGATGGAACTCTTGGATATTTATTTTAGTTAAACACTTGGATTGGACAACACATGGCCCAATATTAATTAATAGGATAATGTGATTAAGAACTCAAGATGTATATGACTTGATCATCATATAACTCAAGGTAATACAGTAGCTTGAAATCCCTGTATGAATTCCAATAAATTATTTTGGTGCAAAAATATTGAAAAAAGATTAAATAAACTATTAAATATGGAAAAATATTCATTATAGTGTAAAACTTGTGAAAAAATATTTTAAAATAGTATGATTAGAGTCTCATGTACACAACATGGATAATGACACGAAATGTCATTCCTTCTATGAAAATTAGTGCAAAAACTGAGCAAAAAAGTGATCATGTGTCATACACATGCCCCTATATGATATATGAGAATATTTTATTATGATGACTAAGCAATATCAAATTAATTTTTGAGTAAACCTATGTAATATTATTAAACACATGTTGTGCGTGATTTCTCCACTCTAAGCAAAATTTGGATAACTTGTGTATAAATTTAAAACTTATTTATTCATAACATTAAAAAATATTTTATAGACTGAGTATAATGCCAATGACTCTAGAAAATGTTTTTTTTGAATTTTGGGATGAAAGCACATTATTCTTGACAATATGAATTGTGTTGTCCAAATGGGATGGTTTTGAATGAATATGTTTTATGGTAAAAATTGAGTATGTATTGTAATCAACTAAGCAAGTAATATCTTTTTATGTATATGTAGTGAACTATTTCAACTTAGTCTCTAAGACAAGCCACAATGGATGCCTCCTCTTTTGAGGTGAGTTATGAAGCTTACGTAATAACTTCACTCAAAAGAAATAGCTACACTATTGATGTTATATAAAATATTTAAATCTAGAGTAATAATGATAACATTGGAGATTATGACATCATATTGATAATCTGAGCAAAATAGTAATGTATGATACATGTTGAATGAAACATATATAGTGTCATGTCTAGATAGATGTTAAAAATTAGGCATGCAGTGGATAAATGATTCAAAATTAGTACTTAAAACTAATATATAACTACTTAAGGAAGATGCATGATATTGATCATGGCATCAAAAAATTGGGGATATGCATGATATTGATCATGACATTGCATACTAAGAAAATAATAGTAAACAAGAGTCATGAAGATGATGCATACAAAAAACATGGAAGAAGGCCAAGGGTCAACATACAAGGGACATGTTAAAATTTCACTCACACCCATAGAAACATGTAGTAATTATTAGAGTAAAAAATAAAGACATGTTAAAATGACTGCAATCCAAAGTAATTAATACATAAAACTTGAAGAAAAGAAGTAGACATGAAAAACATGCATGAATAAGTGATGTTTATCTATACATAAATTTTTTAACATTAGTGCATTCAACAACTTAGGTATTTAGTAAGATAACAATGTGAATGTAAGTGAAAAAATATGGAAAGATACACACAATGAATTTTATTTCAGTAAATCAAACATGTCCCATTACACATCACTAAGGCAATTCAACATGAATCCATCATGTCATAGGGTGCGGTGGTGTTGGTCACACATGTGAAAGTCATATTCAGTTTGCTATATTTCAAATATTATGTTAATTTATTATAATTCTATATGAGAGTTTATTGATTCAAGTTGGGTGAAAGATATCTCATTAATTCCCTTTACTACCATGAACAACAAGCCTAACCAGGATAAGGTAGACCCTTATCACCATTCAAACATTCTTCTCTTAAGTAAGTATAAAATGGGCAGAGATAGAGACAGGCTCAAGTTGACTTAATGCTCAAAGGTTTGATCTCATAAGAATGTATATAAGAATATAATCAAGGGATGTCTAATGGAATACATGTAAGGAATCATAGGGCATAACATATACCTCACTAAGGATTTCATTGTAGCATATAATAAAAAAACTATGGAGATAAGAGGTCTTAAAATTAGTGTCATTGAGGAGTTAATTGGTGAGGTAACTGGGATGTCATGTGAGGGTTATAAAGCATTTAAGCACCAATTAAAGAAGATGGACCCAATGCAAATATTTTAGGATAAATGAGACTTTGAAAACTAATGAAAAAGGTTTTTTGTGAATGGACCTATCGAGGTAATGGTTGAAGGTGTGCTTGAAGTTCATGAAATACCTTACTTTGGAAGGTAAATTTAATCTTATCTTCTTTCACCACTTTTTTATTATTAACCATTTTCAAGGCTTTAAAATTAGTTTTACATATTACTTGTTGAATTAATTATAAATCACAACCCTCTCTTTTTAAATTAATGAAGCGAATTCCATCATCCACCAAAGACTTATTTTATTTCTTGTCAAGCATGGTGAGACACTGCATGGAAAATAAGTCCTACTAAGAGGGTATTCTATGGAGGAGGACTCCCCTTAATAAGAACCAACCATAGACTCCCCATAGCCTCCTCCTAGTCCTTCCCTTACAATCCCCAATTATAAGAGCATCACAGGGGAGCTTCCTGTTCAGATTATAGTAAACAATCCCAAACCTATTGTTTTTGATGAAGGGGATGTTGAAAAAATCTTATTATAAAGGGAAGTACCCCTTGTCTAATTCAATCAAGAATAATAAGAGATAGTTGGAGGATTTTAATGGTAAACTTCATGAAACATGACTTATCCTAGCTAGTCTGATCAAGGAGTGGAACTCTATTAATAGGAAAGCCACAAAAATGTTACATGATTTTTCACAGCATAATGATGCAAAGGTTGTTACACAAAGATAGGATGGTGAGAAGGCAGAGGTTCATCCCAAACTAAAACCTTCATTTAAACCCCTCAACATGAACCCTCTCAAGAAGATCTTGAAGAAGTAGTCTTGAAATAAGCCAAGAATGACTATGCCAAAGGACACTGCAGAAGGCCCAAGTAACAACACTTAGGCAAAGATAATTAGAAACAAGCCAATGGATAAGGTAGAGGATAAAGATGCAAACAAGGCACTCATGGAGGAAACTACCCTCCCTAAGTAATTTATCTCTTTTATTTTTTCTATTTTGTCTTCTATATTAGTCTTTAGCTAGTTATTTTTTCTCAATTGTACTATGTTTTTTAGCCCTTAGAGATTTCTTTGTTATGTTTTAATACTAGTTAAACTTAGGTTACATGATCATTTTAAAACTTGATTATTTTACCTAATCAAATAAAAAAAGTTAGTGTAGTAAGAACAAAAGGGATAGTCATAGAGTGATAAAACCTAAGTAAAATATGCCCCTAGTGAACTTGATGTGATGTACACAAACTTTAGAAGGACTGTGACTATTTTGTATTTGAGAAAGTAGAGCCCATGTTCACTTGGATATGTCCACTGTAAATGGATAAGATTGTAGTATAGAGTGTTTTGTCTATGTAAATTTTATAGGTCTAAGACAATATCACACATGCAACTGCATCTAAAAGTGACAAATTGTATGTTTTTCAACTCACTTAAGTACACTTGTGAAGCATATTTTATATAAAGATGTATATATAAAAGTATTGCATATATTGAGCACAAATCAACTAATGTAAATGAACTACACATATCATGCATAGGTATTGATTTTTAGAATTTTCTAGAATATATTTTTTTGTATTCTTGAATATATGAAACATGATATTCTAAAATTCAAACAACACATCCAAGGGATGTGGATAATTGAATGGTGGATCTGGTGGAGTATTATTAACTTATAGATGTTAAATATTATCAAATTACCATATATCATCATCATTATGATCATCATACCACTCATACTCTATAAATTTAGCCTTTGTAGTTTGCATTTTTCTAAATCTTATGCATACTTGTGTAGGAATCCTCACACGTGGTTTTTAGAAAAATCAACTTTGAGCTTATTTATTATTTTTAAATCTAAAATTTTCATCAATACCATCATGATGAATACACATTGTACTATCTTCAAAATTTAATGTAAGGCAATGTTTTAATTTATCAACTATAGCTTCCATTTTATGAAACCAATATTGACCCAATGTGGCATTTACCTTATTGCCTAATTGCATAAAAAAATATAGTGTGTCCATAAATTTTGGACTACATATAACTAGTACTATAATATGTCCTATTGAATCTTGGCAATATATATCTTTCTAAAATTCATCTTGATTATGACCTACGTGTTGAATAAATTCAAGTGTACACATGTTTGGATTTGTGTCCTCATTGATTGGAATATGTTAGCTATACTCATTCTTAATAAAACCTAAATAGTCAAAGGATTATTTCTTAGATATTTGTAATTTCTATGTATTTGACCTTGATTCTGAGCCCTAGTAGGTGGTAGTATGGGTTGTATAATTTATAATTTCTATGTATTTGACCTTGATTCTGAGCCCTATTATTCTACTAGTATATAAATGTTTTACAATTGGTAAAATAATTAATTTCCTATCAAGTAATGTGTAGCATAACATGTGGGCTATCATGTGCATTGTTAGCTTGTATTCTAAGAACTAGTTCTATATCCATGATCTCCACATTATTTATTGAATCAACTAATGGTGACTTGTTCATACCTATAATGCATTAATTTATTAATTGTGTATCTTTCTCTTTGATAATTCTAGATTTAAAAAAGATGCTAGTTCATGGAACACCTATTAATTTATTATTCTATGTAACATTTATATCACAACGCATATTCTTTCCTTTATCAATATTTGAAATCATTATTTTCACTTTATTTGTGTTCACTTGAATGATTTCATTTGAATCAAATTTGTATTCACCTAGGTCATCTAGTGTAAAATTAAAACCACATAAATAATCATCAATGTTCATTTGCATTGCATTATTATCATCATTGTAACTAGCATCAGAATCATCATTGAAACTAGCATCAAAATCATCATTAGTGTCTTTTATTAGTATGAACTTTAGATCTTTCTAAATTTACCAATAAAGGTAATTCATGTACACCCTCTTCTTGCTAAACCTTTTTAGGTGAATTTTATTATTATAAAGCATCTATATATTGTAACCCATGATCATTTTTATTTGATTCACCAACCTTATATGCATACATTTATTCTATAGGTATGATGTCTGATGGTGAAAAGATGGTAGATTGAGATGCTTCCAATTGTGATTTATTATCAGTAGTAAATTTTGTAATCTTAAAATATTTTAATCATTGATTATTAGTATAGCATACATATAAATATCCATCATGTACACATTTGACACACCGATATTAAGAATAATTTAAAGCTTCCATTACATGTATCAATGGTATAACCAATAGTAAATTATAGTGTAAATAATTAGGCATTAATTGAAACTGAGTAGATAATATTTTAGGTCATATCTTAATATCAAAAGTGATAGAACCCAATGATTTCTAAGACACATCATCAAAGCCTTTGATATTATTGTATGTATTTTGAAGAGAAACCATATTAATATCTATTGTATGTAAAAATATAAGATTACAAATATTTAAACCTGAACCATTATCTATCAAAACCCTTTTTACTATTATAATTTTGATTTGAACTTGTATAAATAAAGGAATATTTTGATTAATAGTAGAATGTGTATGGAAATCCTCATTTACAATAGATATAACATCCTCAATATCCTTTAAGTATTTATAAGAGATGTAAAATAATAAGGTTCTGTGCCACAAGGCATAGTTGTCTGATTTAATTATTGATATAAAATATCCCTAAAAATAGTAATTTTTTGAAGTAATTCTAACATAGAAATCTAAGCTAGATCATTACTTAATTGATCAATAATATCATATCCTTTAGATTGATTAACTGGTCCTATTGTATTTGGTTGGGGACAAGGACGGATTGTTTGAGTTTGTTCCTCTTGCCTTTTCTGATGAGTCACCCAACCTCATCTCAACAACTTAGATCACAAGATATGAGCTAATATAGTTAGGAGGTCTCTAGGTATGATAAAAAATGGAACCGTATGTGCCCTTTTACATATAGTAATAATAGGTGGCAACTCAAATTGAGCCATGCAATAATAAACATTATATAATTATTCTTATTAAGCTCTTGATTGATACTGAATTTTATCTTTTCCATTAAATTATCCATCCATGGGCATACATGCAATTAAAATATTTTACATATTATAGGCAAATAACTTGTAATAAAAACAAAGAAACTTTGAACCAAGAAATAATAGATAGATTTAGTCATTATGATCATGGTTAGTATGAAAATTTGAAAATCATAAATTTGAAACCCTAATATAAATGTTAAAAGGGATAGAAGAGGACCCTAGGAAAAAATAGGATTTATAATATTCAATAATAAAAGGTTCATTAATATGTTTTATCAAAATTGGAGATTAAGCATGTGTTAATATAATTATGAAAAATTGATGAATAAAATCCTAATGTTTAAGATATGTAATAAGTCACATAATATTAATTTGGAACTTGATAATTTTAAAAATATGCTAAAATGGGAAAGTAATAAAGATAAATAACTTAGTTATCACTCAGATATGATGTAATAAAATAGAGATTATGTGATACTGTGGGATTTTTTGAGTTTGCTATGAATGAGGAACAGGGCTCCATTTGAATCTGGGACAAGGCCACTCTATTTGGATAAAGTTGGCCTGTGCTTTCATCTATAGGGTGCACCAATATCTAATAGGGTTTTCAACCTATGTGTGAATTTGGATAAGCACACCTTCACTTTTAGGTCCTTTATGTGTAATCAGATTTGTTTGATTCCTTAAAAGAGCTATTATGTACCTTATTATTCACTTAGAACCCTAGCTTAATAGACAATGAGGAATAAATGTGGTAAATGGGGAAAAAGGGTTAGTGGTTGAATTTTTGATTGAACTCAACATCCCCTATGTTAAGAATTTCCTACATACCAATACTCTAAAGAGGGATCAAACTCCATGTAGTTATCCCATTCTTATGGTGATGTGTGTGAAATACTAGTGGAATGTTATATGCTAGTGTAATTATGGTGTGATTATGTGATTAAATAATGACTCATGACATTATATATGTATTAAGACTTGGTTTAGGGATACTTG